>OX421445.1:10336029-10348529 GCA_949126865.1 Montipora capitata | reverse complement strand
GATTCAGTTGTTTCCCGATTGTATTGTATCACTTAGACTTTTCTTTCCCTAATGAAAATTGTATTATGTGGAAAAGAAATAAAGTAAGTGAATAAAATAAATGAATTCATCGTATGTTACTGAAGAGTCAAATTGCTGGGCTGCCTGTGCCTGAAGCTGTTGTCGTGAAGATACAAAGAATAAGCAAGCCAGGTCATTTTACACACCGGCAACAAGAATCCAAGTGACGTCATGCGAGAAAAGATAATCATTGGCCTCTATTCTTACGTAAACAATTTTCTTTCTTTTGTGATAGAACAAAACTATTCGGGCTTCTCACGTTTTTGTCATCTGTAGTCGCTTCATGATTTATTGATACGTAAATGCGCTTTATAGTCCCTATTTTCTTCCCGGCACAGTTGAGACCAAACGGGATTAAACCCTGTCTTCTACAGAGCTTTGAAGTTAGCAAAAAGTACTTGAATCTTAAATGTTTGAGAACACTGTGATTTTAACTAAGCAGCGGTCAGCCTGCAAAAGTCAGCTTCGGTTTTTGCTTTTTGCAATATTTTATTTCTGGCTTGCCAAGTTATACTTTTGAAAGAGATAATATGAAACTGGCCTTATTCCGGCCTTGCTCATTTGTTTTTAGTCCTATACGGTGGCGATATTTAGGCGAGATTGTCCTTTATCTTGTTCATTACAAAAAGGGAGTGCAAGCATAAGCCCTGAAAGAAAACACCCTATTGAGTCTTGTCACGGGATCGTCACTGGATACAACAAAATGAACAAACGAAGAAGGCGGGTCTGTTAGTAATTTCACGTCAAGTATTAACGTTTGGCAAAATTGCACTTAACACTGAATCGTAAATGAGCACTCTTTTTCTTTTAATAATGAATTAGTCAAAATAGCACTCTGTCCGTACAATATATCGACAATAGATCGATCCTGTTGAAAGAATAGCCATCGAATTATCGCAGTGGAAATTAACCATAGAGATACGTTTTACGACTGATTCTGCTTATGAACATAAAATCCTTTGTACAGTCTAAAATATAAGTGTTTTAGTTCTGATAAATTCGGCTATTTGCGTATCACGACAGTGCTGTCAAAGAAGTTATTAACTGGTGCAGTAATTCGACTAGACTATTTACACTAGTTCAGTCAGTCAATATCACCTTAATTACGTCCATAGAAAGATGTCATTACGCATTTGCGCACTGAGAATTTGACGCTTGGTCGACAAAGGTTTCAAGTCGCTCAGTATGCTGCTCCAGAACTAAACTCTTAGTCAGGTTTTAAAAGTTTGAAATATATCAGGATCTGTTTTTGCTGAGATTGTTGACAGTAAAATTCAGATCTAAGGTTATGTTTGCCAAGAGCAGAGTTCTGTCTGTGGGTGACTTTACACTACGACAAAGAACATACAATCTTCCCTCGAAAAACTCTGAACCTTTATGTTTACGACGTATGATAAGCGAACTACAGCAAGACGGTTTTAAGATGAGGAATATCCACGAAAGGGTGCAAGCAACTTCATCATCGGAATCTGGTGGAGGAATGGAAAAGATTTCTACTTCGCGTGCTACAAATATTGCACTGAAAAGGGCTTCTCTGTACGGGAATAGTAACGTAAAGGTTGAACATTGTCTTGGTACTAAAACGTCTTTGTCACCAGAAAACATTTTGAAAGAGAAAATGCTTCATCCCCAGAAGACATGGAGTTATTGTAATAGATCAGAGGCACTTCGCTATTACAAAATGTGGCACTCGTTGAGTCGAGATATCCAGAATCGTTCTGGAAAAAGAATCGGCAGAGAGCAGCGTTTCAAAAGTTCAATCACAAAGAGCAACGAAATCTGCAACGAAGATTTCACAAAACGAGCTGTACAGAGAAAAGATGAAAGTCTTTCGACTCTATGGTCTGAACGACGCTTTCCGCAAAGCCTGAAAAACTCGTTACCAGGCTCGCGTCAGAAGGCAACACAACAGGTGTTACCAAGAATCATTTTGCCTCTTTAAGCATCAGTGTATTACTAGGACAGACAATATGCAAGCACTTTTGTTAAGTGGTTCCTTTTTAGGTGTAAGGAATAGCAGTGGCTTAATTAATTAAAAAACGGAAATATCATGGATAGGTAATTATATTTGTTGGAGGAAATATAGTACGCGTGTGCTGGTCATTAACGCATTCTTGTTGTATGAGGCAGATAACTTCGATTATTAATCTTTCTGTGAATATGCTTGGTTAAGTCTTACGCCGTTCTTTATTTCATCTCTGGAATATGACCAGACGTGGAATTTTGCTAGGCGAACTTAAATCTAGTATTTTTAAGTCTATGACATATCTATCGTTCCTTCCGATTCTTCTTAGCAGTAAGATCTAATAGAATTCTCCCGCAAGGGAATTTTCGCAGGAGCGGAGGCGTTGATCATCAGTCCGGAAAGTTTCTTGCCCATTAAATGACGATTGTATACTGAGGTGGAAGTAAAATACGACAATTCAATCTGGGGTCCTGTGGGTCAAATCTTTTCTGAGCCATATTATTCTTGCTCGTTGACCTAAGCTTATGCCAAAAGATATTTTGAGACAAGAAATTTGCGCCATGTCTATTTTTGGAAACATCTGGCGAACAACCTTTGCTATCCAAGAAAGTTCTTTAAATTCAAATGGAACAACACATTAAACATTCGTAGTATGTCAGTAAAATATCTGGAGTCAGGCTTTCGCAATAGTTTCACAGCAACCGAGCGTTCAAAGACGTTTATCAATTGACGCACTCTTAAACGCGTAATCCAGTTAACCACAGAATTAAAGTCGTCATGAGGTTTTCAATTGACAGATGTTTTCCTTAAGTTATGAATGTTAGCGAATAATTACTTGTTGTGTTTACAGTTGCTGTAAAATCAGTTAGAACTCAAGTACGTGAAAGCTATAACATGGGTGATGTTATTGTTCGACCATCCGGATGCCTTCAATCGAAAAAAAAAAGGAATAGTGGTTGTTTAAATATTAAAGCCACGGTCATTTATTTACCTTGAGGGCTGTGAGGGAGTTTGCATGGTCAAAGATATAAACAGCCTCAAAGCCAGCATTCATTCCAATCGTACATTTTGCGATCCAGGAGACATGATCTTGATGACACGCACCGAATTGCTAGATGATAAATTGGTTCCAAATGCGATCCAGGTGATCGTTTCTAAAGAAATTCCAAAAACCATTTAATGTGAAATTGTAAAAAGCTGGTCGATCTTTAACATGGATTCTGTGGGAAATGAAAAGTTATGTCACTGAGAGTTTCAGAGAAGTGTCTTTTATTGAATACAGAGTGAATCGTGGGACCCACTGACCAAAATCAGGGCTCCAAACACATCAAAGCCTTCTGGAAACTCACGCCTGATGGCACAAAAATCCTTAGCATGAACACGGTACGTTGTTGACTTAAAGGCCATTCATATGGGCGGTTTATCATGGTCTCATATAAACAGAATTTGCAAGAAATCCGAAGAACAAAGTTTGAAACTTACGTAATCCTTTTCGATACCTTTCGGCTTCTTGCAAAGCCATGTTCTCTCAGCGACTTCACTTAATTGAGGGCAGAAAATTATAAGGCTATGATCTCACTTTGGTAACTTCTCAAACACTCATTAAGTCGTCACTTTCGAAAAGTAAAGTAGCTAATTAGAAATTTGCAATCTTGTCACATTTAATTTAATGCCATTTCCAGTTGTATAGGAAGATAAGTGTCGAATTGTTTGTTTTCTTGAATCATCGTTTTTTTCCATTTTGCAAACAAGCAATGAATGGCATAAGACTCCCCCGCCCCTCCTACAAAAAGTGTTCGCTCTATTTGTGTCTGCAATGTTTTTCCGTTTCCTGTGGTTTTGGCTTGGAGTTAGAGGAAAATTGACATAAGCGCCAGCTGATACTTGTACAATACCATATAATACCAGGGAAAGAACCTTTATTTAATTATGTTTATTTTCTTTTGATTTCTCCCATAACACTCAAGGAGCTATCACTTCGTCGGTCTAGTAAGACGTATCAGCAACTTGAAGTCAAAGTTTTACGATATGACTATGATACATGGCTGACTGCAGAAACCGTTTTCCGCAAGCGACACTGAAGTAGGCAAGAAGGAAATTCCTTACGGTTTCAAGTGACGAACATATTTTTAATAGAGCTTTAGAGCTTAGCCTTTTATTCTTTCCTTGGATTGTCCTATTCACTGAACTGAACGGCTTTCGTCTAATCCATTTAGTTTAATTAATCCACACGTGGTCCCTGAAGACAGAAATTAAGCCTTCAAGGTCGGGGCTTAGGTTAGTCAGTATTTTCCCTTAATTGATGCTGCTTATTGCACTCTACAAGGAAGCTCCTCAGGTGAAAATATCAAGTTTCGACTGGATAAATTCGATTGCCCCAAGTGGACATCCATTTGATAGCTGTTGCCTGTTGCCTGCTATTTTTCTTATTTACTCTTATTTAATATATTACAAAAAACTAAGCGTCTTCTGGACAGAGTGTTAAATTCATAATCTTCGTAAACTCCTTAAATAAATTAGACAAATCAAAAAAACGGCAATCTTTTTCAAGGAATCATTGCCTCCTAAAATTCGGAGTTGGAAGTGTGACCACTCAAGTATCGCCGGGATAAAGTGGCTTTTCAAATTACGGCTTCTTTGCTATTATTTGCATCTAACTTGTACTCAATCAGATCCTCGGCAGGAGCATTCGAACACATTGATCGTCAAACTTGAATCAGTGCAAGAATCAATTCCTCTTTGCTACTAAAAAGGCCACCACGTTTCCTCAAAATCGTCCATCAAGGCGACAAAGTCACTCTCACATCCATCGTGGTGCCTCGTGCAATCTGTCATATTTCTACAAACAAACAGGCATTTTTAAGTTAGTGCCAAGAAGCAGCAAATAGCTTTCATTTGATTGCTGAGTTTTTTTAAAAAATTATTTAAAAAAAAATCACAAGAACCCCAGATTTAACTTGCGGAAAAACCCGAGGGAATGTAGTCGGTAACTGACGTCAATTATCCGAGCGCAAGGATTAACCAAAGAAACTGAAGGAAACAAATGTAGCATGCTTGAGGTCCCAACTGTTCAGGTGATGGTTTTCCCCACCAGAGGAATAGCTCAGGCAAAGCAGCACTGGTGTGTGTCCCTTCGGCATGGAGAAAAAGGGGCATAAATGTAGCATGCTTGAGGTCCCAACTGTTCAGGTGATGGTTTTCCCCACCAGAGGAATTTTGAAACCTGTTCAACCCTGCCGCGTACGGAAATGAAAAGACTTATTAAATGCACAATTAGACTATAAAAAGCAGGACTTACTTTGCCTTTGCCCTTACATCTGCGACGTCTTCTAGTTCGCCTTGTTGTAGTCTTTAGATTTGAAGTCTTAACGACACCATTGTTTTGTGTCCGCCTTTTGCTTGGCTTTGCTGTGGGATTGGCTCGAATCCTCGTCCCATGGATAATTGTAGTTATCCCAGAACTTTCTTCAACAATTAAGGACGTTAAGGCGACTGCTATAATGATGAAAGTTATTTTCTCCATTCTAGATTATTTTGTTCTCCTTATCTGATGAATTACTCAGAATGGAACTGACCTTTTCAGTCAGTGAAAGTCAATGAAAAGTTATCCGAAGTTTAGGAGCTTTTAACCGCAGTGTTGCTCCCTCAGAGAAAGTGTATCAATTACCTCACCTAGTATCAGGCATTGACTGATTTCAATGAGACGTAAACTTAGTTTTTTCCTTCTAGATCTCTCAATTGAAAAAAAAAACTGCATGGCCTTATATAGGCAGAGGAAGGCGTTGATTTCAACACCATCGATGTTTTTTACTTTGTAGTGCCGGCGGCAACAATCCTCTAAAAAAAGAAAATTTCAGTTACGAGCGAAATGTTCAACATTATGTTAATTCCACTTCATCCGATAGCAATTTCGTCTGGCAAGCGGAAACAATTCTTACCCCGGATTTGAGTAATAGGTTTAAGACGGATAAAGTTCAAAATCCTTGTAAGCTTATAAAATGTTTCACATATATCGTATCTCTCAGAAAAAAAAAAAAAAGAAAAAAAACCAAAACCAAACAGTGAAACTTTCATCTCATAATTGATGAATAAGGAAACGAAAGTATGAGGAAAATCCAAAGAGACACCATTTCTGCTTGCTAAAAGCCAAAGCAGTTAGTTTCCTAACTGTTTACAGAGCGTCATGAAATTCTTCTTTATGAAATCGTTTGCGTTGAAAATTTATCCAATTAGCGTCTGCCTTAATTTGAAAAGTAAATTCCCAGCCTACGCTACGAAGTGTCAACACTCAAAATTCCCCTTTCAGATGTTGATATTCGGTTATAGTGCTAAAAAAGCCAAGGTAAATGTTAACCTCGTTGCCTGTATAAAACTGTTACATTCTACTGGGTGCGGTGCGTTCGTTGATACGGCCACAAAAATACCCATGTCGTTTCTAGATTATTCAAACAAATTTGAAACATTTACGTAAAAGCAAGCGTCAACAACTTGAATTGTCTTTTGATCACAAAAACAGGCATTATTAATAGTGACACAAGTGAGATATTAACACGAACATGTTTATAATTATGCCCTAAATCTTCACGCCTTTTATACGACCTCTCCATAAATTGTCACATCGATCAGGAAGAATATCAAAAAAGGTAAATACGCCTCCACATAACGATTCTCTGTGAAGATCAACAATGTCAAATTAAGAACAAATCAAATTAAGTCAATATGCCACAAAGGAGGCATAGGAGAGGGGAATTCAAGTAATCTTACAAATATGCGCAGAAAGGTCGTCCAACGCGAAACTTGAAAACTAAGTATTTCCGAGATACGTGAGCCTTCGGCACTGATGGTCATATGTTATGTCGTTCGCAATGCAATGCCATTTCATGGAGAAAAATCGAACGAAATGGGAAAAATTGTTGCAGGTAGCGAACGTCAGCTGTTTTTACCATTGATTTTGAGTTTTGTTTGTTATCAATCCGCTGAAATAATTCAAAGTAACACAAGAGAGAATGCTCCCCGAACTTCGGGCCTCTTTCGTAAATCATGTCCTTTATTAACAAAAAGTTGCAAAGAAACTTTATGCTTGACTGATTACTCGGACGTTCGTTCTCAAAGGGGGCAGTTTCACGGGGTATATCACTGTTAATAGAAATTTTGCTCAATGTTCATTATCAATTTGTTTTATTGGAATGAAGCGAATTTACAACCAAAGAAACAATGTATTATTTCGGATACTCAGTGGTATGAAACTCACAAAAGTGGAGCGGAGAAACATCCATTTGTCCCAGGCTCGATTTTCAGACGCAGCGTCATTTTGTGGGTTCTCTTCTCCGAGTTTTCTCAGAGAGATTTTTCTTCAGTTATTCCGGTTTTCCCCGCTTACCAAAAAACCGACATTTTAGTGGTTTCAGCTAGTTTGCCGTATCCAACGTGATCTATAGTTTCCCAAAACGGTTGAGCCGTTTGTGCTTGTTAAAGAATCTGAGACTTGAATATGGCATTATTGTTATGACAAATAGGACCGTCCTCTTTTCCAAAACATTAGCAAAAAAGAATACCTCTGGGCTATCGCGCGCAAAACGCAGTAAAACAAAAAGGTTTCCGTCGTGCATTATAGATCATTTTCACTGTCACGTAACAAAATAATAAAATCGAAACCGTTAATGAAATAAGCCATGAACTTGGAATGTTGTAGGAGACACATTTATGAATCACCTCACCAATTCTCAGGTCTGTGCGGTACCGTGACATCGATCGCTTCTAAGTTATTTGTAGAAGCATTTCACTCAGACTTTATAGAGTTTTGTATGGAGCCGCTATGTTGGTGATCCACCGTTGTGCACCAATATGACGGCCAGAAATCCACACGAACATCTGGAATTCATTTAGCGATGAAAGCCCTTACTTTTCGCTCATGAGATAAAATACACTTGTATGAGCACATCTCCTAATGTACTTGAAACGTTAAGACTGCTGAGATTCATAGGCATAGACATTTTTTTCAACCAATGGAAGGTGACAATTCGGAAATTCAAAATGCTGTATTTTCGAAACGAAAGACGTCATGGAACTCGTATCGAAACTTGAAAAATGATTTATTTCTTGGTCATCTTCAACTTCTGAAAGATAAAAATTCAAAACACCTCGCGGTTTTGATTTTAGAATTTGATGACGTCACTGTGAAAACCATCTATAAGTGCAATTTCTATCATTCTTTTTCGGCTACCATTGACAAAAAAGCGTCCTTTGGATTCTCGGTGATACAAAAATTGCTAGGTAGTGACCTTTTAATTAGTCAATAGAAGTAGGTGTCGGCAATGTGACCTAAAGACCGAAGCCACTAAGGAGTTCGGGTGCATCTCACTCCAAATGATTGGCTCTGTGTCAAGTTAATCTTCATTACTTCAAATTGACTATCAGTTGAAGAACATGCTGTGTATATCTAGAGCTTGACGTATTGCTTGTATACGCAGGGGCTGATAGCAACCAACACGATGAAATTGTGACTGAATGAATCTGAGCGTAGTGGAAAAACTGTTAATTAATTTACAAGTAATTGTTAAGCCTGTTTTTCATTGTGGAACGTATTGTTGAAAAATAGGAAGAAACGCTTTAATGTACACTCGTTTTATGCATTTGGAGGGAGCAGGGTGTGGCCCGGGTTCGATTCAATTCGCAGACTTGTCTGCGTCATATGTGGGTTGGGCAAGTTGCTGGTCCCCTTCTCTCCGACTGGTACTTCTCCGAATACTCTGTTATTTCCCTCTCCTCAGAAACCAACCTATGATTTGAAATGAGTTGATTAGACTTGAGTTGGTTTTCACACAGTTGTGCCCAGCGCTAAATACATTTGACACTTAAAGTTCATTAAGAAATTAACGTAACAGGATTCTTTTGTTATGCTAGGCTTGTGTCAGTACATGCTACTGTAATCTACTTATTTGCAAAAGTGAATTGGTTCAAATATGTGAGAGTAATTATCTTCTAAAAAAAAACCCTGTCTTCCTGTTCTGTTCGTTCTCCAACCATTCTACTTTGAATAGAATCGGATCGTTTACTCGTGCAAGCATCTTTCTTGACAAGTGATGCGATCAGATTCGTATCAGACGAAGAGTTTTAAGCTTTGCGTTCACCGTCCACTGAGGGCAAACTGGAAACAGTAGCATGTCTTAAATAAGAACGGGAAAATCATTTTTCTATAGCTTATATCACCAGACTTCTGTTAGAACCTTTCATTCTCAACATGCAGGAAATGAACTGAAATCAAATATTTCAACGAGTTAAGTTCGGTAAACCAACACCGACCATCTTCTGTCAACACGGAAGTTCGACCCTTCTCGCAATGAAGTCAACACACATTATTAAACTGACAGCGAGAAATACATGCAACGTGATTTCGGTTGTCCTGTCCCTGCCGCAAAATCACTCCTTTCTCAAGCGATGTTCCTGAACTATACATTTTGTGCAGCTTCCGTGAACTGAACTGCAACAAATTTACAATGTATTACATTTTCTTTCACTTCATTCTTGTAAATAAATTGCACTGATATATTTAGCTGAAAGTTTACACGTTTTCAATCCTGGGCAAAACGAAACCAAAGTATGGTAATTTCATTGATCATAACGTAGACACAAAGCTTTATGCAACCGGCGTTAAGGGCGGGAAAATGTGGCGCGAGAATTGTCAGCCACTACAAAACTGAAACTATCGACTTCTAATATAGTTTCGACAGGAAATTGAAACCCTAAACCAAACACAAACAGAGTCAATTACTTTTCGTACTTTTCACTTCCTCCGGTTTGCAAACAACTCGACCACGGCAAGACTCTCGCTCAAGACCAATTGAATTCGCGATTTCGTAATAAACCGACGTTGATAAAGCTTTCAAAGTGCCTGTGAAGCTAAAAATAAGTAAAAAATGTCTTTTTGAAAGGGTTCTCAAAATACTGAATAATGGCCTTTTCCGTTTTGAAGAATCTTTATTCTTTTGGGAGATATTTGAGTTTTTGTGCTATGCAAATTAGCAAATTGGTGATGTCATCAGTGGTTTCCACTAGAAGATGCATCACGAAAATCGAGAATATCTCTGAAAATGCTACAGCAATATTATTCAAGCTTGGGGTATGACGTAACGATGGCAACATTTTTGGCTTGATGAAATATCTCAATTTGCTTTCAAATCAGGCAAGACAGACAGTACTGCTCAAACACACACGAATCGAAGAGGGAGGACATGTTGCCGTAGGTCTGCTAATCAACACACTGAGTGTGAATGATGTTTGGTTAAGAAAAAAAAGGGGGAAACATCAGTTCCGCACAAACTTGACCTGGAAGCAAAACTGTTGCCATGGCAATTGCACAAAGAATCTGCCAGTGAAGCTTCCAGCTTTTTATGAGGAATGCTTTAAAAGTTTTGCAAAATGCCCCTCAACAATCTTTACAAAATCTTGAAGATGCGGTCTTAGTTTTGCAAATTGTTCTTTAGAATACAAATTAAATTTGTGTTGACGGAACATCCGTTCATTTTAAAACAACAGCAGAAAAGGGAATCAATTAACTAGCAGTTCTAACGTGAAAACGGGGTTGACACAAGCACAAGTACAAGTTACCCCAATAACCAGCTCCAAAGTTTCGAAATTAATAGAGTTGTAAATAATATGGTGACCTCCCTCCAGCTTAAAAATAGGTAGCTAATTAACATAAAGACCGTGAAACTACCAATTGTGAGGACCGTGCCTACTATTGTTATTGCGCGTACGTTCTGCGCATCTCGAGATACTCAGATTTCCTATGGGTGGTGCTTAATTAATAATACAGGGATATTTATGCGCGGTTCAAAGCTATGCGGAGAAAGCAGAACTTAGCAAGTGCTCTTGGTATCCAAAAAGATAATTGGTGGTAACCACTTATTTTCCAGAGCCTAGATTAAAGCTTCAATTTGGAAAAGAACGCCATCAATTGCTTTGTATTTTAGGGACGGACCATTATTTCTCTGGAGTGAGGGTGTGATCAATTTTCCTCTCCAAACAGTTTTTTCGAATAACACCCTTCCTGCAAACAATCTATTTCCGATATTTTTTTAACCACGTTCTGGCACAAAAGGGAGGTTCCCTTTTTGCTGCAGTCAATCATTATTTAATTTAATATCTTACGGCGAATTGAAAAAGAGAAATCTACAAAGCGGGTCGAGATCCACCAATCACTGCCCGCGAACGTTACTTTTTGAGACCTCTGAACTCATTTTTTTCTCGTTTTCTGAGATGTACAGTATGATGATTGGAAGCAGTGAAAAGCGAAACCGTTGCTTGAATTTTAAATGTCCTGTCCTTGTGTTATTGAAAAGCGCAATATTTTAAACTAGTTTTGGAAGAAAAATTCAGAAAAGCTATACCCAATTTATGTTGGACATGTCAGCTCCTAGTAATAGCTTGTTGTTTCTTCATAAAACAGTCATCATTTTAATTCCTACCCAGCTACTGGTGCAAATAAAGCGGATACGAAAAGCAATACGCAAAGGGAGTTGCAGGCTTTTCTGTACTGATTTGATTTTATTGCAACATGACCACATTGAAATGCTTTGCTTATGTTTATTTTTGTGCATGGTCAATTTGAAGATCAAATGTGTAACTTTTGTTTATTTCAATTATTTATTTCATCAATATTTGGCGTTCCAATTTGGTGAAATAAAATGTTGATTTTAATGGGCCCTCTATCCTGTCTACAAACAACTACATACATTTAGTCTAAATTTCAGTTTTGAATATTTTTTTTATTAATAGGTTACAAGCTTCTCTGACCTCTACGCAAACTATATTTTTTTATACATATCATGTCTGCATACAATTTATTTTGTCTTTTTAGGCCATGCCAACATTTTTTTCCATATTCTCCATACCCCCCTCTCCCCTCCAGAAAAATAACGATCCGTCTCTTAAAGCTTTTTACAAATATTGCTGATTAATTATCTTCAAAAAATGCGTTGTTACCTCCAATTTTCTTTTTGGATTTTTTGGATTTCAACAACAATTGTTAAGATCAGCTTTTCCCGCATATTCAGTAAACCGCGCAAAAATACCTTTGAATCAGTAAGCACCATCCTTTTAAAAGAAAGAAAAAAAAAAGACATCCGCGGATGACGCTCATACAAAGAACAGCTGAAAGAAACTAAGAAATCTCGGGCATTTCCAACATACCGCTACTGTGTGGACGATTTCATCATGTTGTCAACGGGCAGAATTAGAGTAAATATCTTATTTCAAGAAGGCTGTATCCAGCATTTTCACTTTTTATTTGCTATTGTATTTGTGTCATTTGTCATCACTCAGAACATGTGCATGAGTTTCTGAATCGGAGAACGACATTAAATGTTTCACACTGAAGCTCCAACACCGCACATATCGCTTTGGTTTCTCCACTACATGTTATAAATCCGGATTTTCGTCTAATTCTGTAAGAATAGGCCACTTCAGAAAATTC
>OX421445.1:10308529-10323529 GCA_949126865.1 Montipora capitata | reverse complement strand
GTTGGTGTGGAGACCATTCACGAAAAGATACGAGGTGTGGTTAAGAGCAATTAGAGCAAGATACTCGAAAAAAAGGGAAAACAGAGATAAAACCAGCAAAATCTGATCGATTTCGTTTTTTTCGACGCAAAAATTTTCCACGATGACATTTGACCTGCTGTCACTGAGTCACATGATGCTACATGTAGGCATCCGTTTCGAATGTGATCCTCTTTTTGGATCAGCTTGGACAGCGGCCAAATTTGAATTCTATTGTTTTCAATGTTTGTACAAAGACAGCAATCCAACAAAAATATTAAGAAGTAGCGTGCATCTTTTTTGTCAACAGTTATGTGCGTGGATGAAGCTGTATGATCTATTTCAGTCAAATGGAGAAAGATTATATTTTTCCGTTAACACCATGCCTTAACTCTACGTTCCCAACTTCTCTTCCATTTGTCACAGGCGGCGTGTCAGCTTTGTTGAGTCTTGTCACGATCCCAGGTAATTTACTCGTCGTTCTAGCTGTGTTCATTGATCCAAACAAGGACCTACGTTCTCCGTTCATGTACTTTGTGGCAAACCTCGCGATTGCTGATTTGTTGGTCGGAATCGTTACAGACCCTGTCTCAGCCGTTTATCATTTCAAGAGCGCTTTGGGATTTATTAACCATGGAACGCTTATTGCTTCAGTACATATGCCGTTCTTTATATCATGTACTGCCTCCGTCCTCAGTTTGGCTGCTCTAACCGTCGATCGTTACCTCGCAATTACTTCACCCTTTCGATATAGAGCGACTCTTAATCCGATGCGCGCTGTACTCGTGTGTATTTTGGTGTGGATGCTGTCACTTAGCTTTCCGTTCGCGTATCTCTACTTGGGTTTTATTCACTATGCTTTCCTGTTTGCCAACACAGCTGTCGTGATGACCTTTGCAGTTTTACTGCTTGCTTATGTACGGATTTATAAGACATTCCGTCGTCAAATTCGCGAATGGGACAATCTTCATGACAGTACAGAAGAAAATCGTGCGAAGAAACTCACAATGCGCTGGGAGCAAAAGATTACCAAAACTCTCCTCATCATGCTAGCTTTATTCATCTCCTGTTACCTTCCCGCGTGTGTTTTAATATACGTCATTAATTTGTGCAATACTTGCAATTGTGACCTCGTCGTCTGGGCTCGTGACGTGCAATTTCTCCTTATTTTAGCAAACAGTTCTATGAACCCATTCATTTATTCATGGCGTTTATATAACTGCAGAAGAGCCTTTCTATGGATCGTAACGTGTAGAAAGAAGGGTAAAAAACGTAAGATGTCTTCATTTGAAATGCGAACTTTACATCGAGTTAATTCAACGCCAAGAAAGAGGGAGAGGGGTCATGATGTCACGACACACATACAATGATCGACAACGCCACGGCCGAGAACTTTCGAGTTCTTTTCGTTTCCGGATCTAAGCATAGCTTACTTACTGTAATCTTAATTTCCCTTGTTTCGTTTAAAAGTCGAATTTTGTCAATATTCCTCAGTGGTCGTTGACCAATTACCTCCCAATTCTGAACAGTTATGATATCGCGAGAACATAAAGCCATAGCAAACGGCCACACAATGGCAGATACCTCAACCACACGATTTCCGGCCCACAAAGCGGACACTTCCATAAGACGGCCAGGGGAATTTGTCTCAGCAGATTTCTAGGAGAACCAAGGCGGACAGTGAATCGAGGGCGTATTGCCAGGATACTTAATTTTGATAATTAAGCTTTCTTTCAGCACCTATGAGGCTTCAAGCAAACGCCTATTTGTCTCAATTTCTCAGGAGAATTTCCCTTTTAGTTTGACGTTTAACTGTACTCACTGAAACTTAGGGTGTGTTCGATTGACCCTATTCCGGAATAAGAATACGTGGAGCGATGATTAAAACGATATGTCTGGCGTTTTGAAGCAACAAGGATATTAAAAGTATGTTCAAAATAGCATTTCAGCAGATGTTTGACAAATTTGATGTGAATCTCCATAAAAACGAAGGATTTCTAACTTCTATTCCATGTATTCCTATTCCGGAGTACGGTCAATTGAGCGCACCATAAGACCTTCCTGAGTTAAGACGTTGTTTCAGCTCTCTTGAGATCAGATTAAATAAACGGTCACTGTGTTCCTTGTCTCTAAAAGCGGTAGACAGCTCTTTAAAGAAGACACAAGAGCTAGCCTCAGAGTTTCCGTTATAGAAAGCGGACTGAGTTCAAAACAGCAATTTTGGGATATCATTCCCTTTTACACTTCGTCACGTAACCGACTGTTTAAGCTAAACCGACTAAGGGCGTTTTTCCTGCGCAGTAGGTCAAGGGTAATTTAGCTACGGGCAGTTGCAAAAAGGTTGAGGCACTGAATCGAAAATTCACCTCTTGCTAAAACCCCTACCTCCCCACCCCCTTTTTCAATGTTGATACCCGTTAGTTTGAATGCCAAGTGGAGATGAAAACAACGCATTATACGGTTGTTAACAGTGAGTGCCTCAACTCTTTTCGCATTTGCTTGTAGTACTTTGTGATTGGTAGCTTTCTAAGGAGCCCAACCTTAAGCATTTGAAGAAACAAAGTGGACTGAAACCAAAGCCAACGTGACTCGAGTTGATTCAGCGAAGTAATTTTCAGGTTGTCTCGAAGACATTAGCCTGCGAACACAGACGTATTTCCGGCGGTCGTTTCTCTCCCCCGAAAAGTAGTAATACGTCTGAGTTCGCAGGCTACGAAGACATGGACAATGAGTAACGCATCCTGCGAATGGGCTCCACTTTTTGGGTGTAATCCCGGCCAAAATACAGCACATATAGAGAGTGTTCATAAACGGCCTGGTTTCGAATGTATGAAAGCAAGATTTGGTAAATATACAAGACTAGATGCTCTGCCATACAATTAAAAAAAAAATAGGTCGGCAATGCGTACTTGTGTGGGATTTCAGTCAATTAAACGTTGATGATTAACATTACAGTAAATGTAATACATTTGTCACGTTATAGTGATAAATGTCAAGTAAAGATTCCGTAGAATCCCAAGCTTCAGACGAGAAAACGGTTAGGGGAGAAACATCTTTGGACTTTTAGTTTCGAGGAAATTAAGGGTACTTACCATTTGTCAGAATAAACCGGTTGGGATGCCCGATGAATAATGGTAACAGTTTTCCCAAAATCAGCAAACCGGCTGGGTAAAGCTCGGCAGGAGAGAAAAAAAAAAGGAGAAGATTTCTAGCCTGGTACTAAGGAGTAGCCCTGGTGTGTGCTGATAAGATAGACTTTTGATTTCTGAACAAGTTTTTATCATAGACAATTCGCGACAAAGTAGTGCTTTTTTTAAGCTGTTATCCTCGTAGCAATAAAACTAGCCTTTCGTAATTTTTTTGTCAAACACACGGTATAATGTAAATAAGAGAATACTGAAATTCATATTTGCAAATTAGCTTTTTTCTTACCACTTGAGTCAAACTCTATATCTCTATGCAATAAGCTCATTCAAAAATTTCCTCATATTACTGTATAAAAGTATGTTTCCTCATTTGATTTGATTTTGTTTTAAGGGTTTTAATATCAGCTAAGTTGCAGAATGCGCTACCTAATTTTATCCGTACTTCTAATTTTACTGGTTTCAAAAGAGAATCCAAGGACGCATTTTGTACAGCGGCTTTTCTTCTTAATTAATGTACCTATAATTATTTATTTCTTTGATCGTGAGCGGGCGGTATCCTGAGAATCCTGCAATCTGATTGGTTCCGGGAGCGGGCAGTATTTTCCTATCTCCTGACGTGAAGTTGCGAATTGAAAGAGCGAAGTTTCAATTTGTCTTAATTGTCTTTTCCAATAGAGCAGTGTTATTGTTCAACTTTCTCATAAAAAAACAATGGATTCTGACGAAAGTTATCACAGTGAAAGCGAATTTTATTACCCAACAATGTGTAAAATAAAAACATGACTTTTCCAGTTTTTCTTAATAGTTTCTCCTACCTTCTAAAAATGGAATTTAGAAATAAATAAAAATGTTATTCACCGGCCTTAGTCGGTCCGTATTGGGAAAACCTGTGCCCGAGGTCTCGAGTACGGCCCGAGGCCGCAGGCCGAGGGCCTTACTCGAGTTAATTTGTGTAATGTCTCGAGATATTAACTCTTGTAGTTATTCTGAAATTCGGGATAAAGAAACGTTTATGCATGTGAGTGTGTAACCTTTAGCTGGGTGCGTGCGTACACTTTGTAATCTGCGACTCCAGAGCTTACCATATGACAGAGAAAATGACTTTTCCGTTTTAAGCCAACAAATTCTTATGCTAAATTGACAAGGGCGGTCTTGAGGCGAGGTCGGTAGCAGAAAGCAGCGAAGGGCCAACTGCGTCCAAAAGCGATCGCACGGGTCAAAATCCCGGGATGACTCGTTTGGTACGACACTCCAGCGCCATGTCTGGAGGTGCTGCGTTTTTCTCCCTTGTTCAAAAATCCCGTCAGCGCATGCGTACATGTTCTGGCTCTCCGCCGATACGTAGTAGCATACATAAAAACAAATGCTGTTCTTTACGAAGAATTGACATTTCAGTTGATTCTACATGCATAAACGTAACGTGAGAACCGTGCGTGTCTGGTCTTCTCGAGACAGAGATGAGAGATGGTTTCATGCAGACTGGGACGCCTAAAACGCTTTGTTGTAAACAAGGCGGTTCACACGGCTAGTTGTCTCTATGGTATGGAAATACTTGGAACAGAACGTTTTATTTCCAAAGGATTTGAATTGGGTACAGCCGAATCGGTCTATTCGGCTCTGAAATTGAGAGAAGAGCGATATTTTCGTCAAATATTTCCATGCTTATCAATGATTACAATAATACCCCGATTAAGTCTCGTCTCAATTCTAAAAAGCCAGACTTAATAACTATTCCACTTCGATTCAAAAAGGTTCCCAGGTTCCAAGGTTTCGCCCAGACGGGTAAACAATGAACCCCAACGCTTACGGTAAAAAGGTGAAAGTCAATCGACGCAAAACCTTTCCCAGGCTTATGATGAACGTTAAAATTTTTCAAACGAGTACAAATAGACTAAAGTCAGGTTCCTTATAGCCAGAGTTTGGTGACTTCACTGAATTAACCATGGTATACAAGTCAAAAGAATGAAAGGAAACGGTCATTAATGTGCCAGTCGATGATAGATTAATTTCCTCGAAAAAAAAATATAGCTCGTCTTTCACCAATAAGAGGGTCCCAATGGGGTAATGGCTTTTACGGCTAACAGTTAAATTTTAAGCATTTTTACGCCTAACGGTTAAAATTTTGGCCCTTTTACGGCTAACGGTTAATTTGCTCCCATTACGGTTATCTGAAATTTTGATAATTAGTTACCATTGTTTTACATTAGAATATAATAATTAACTAAAAATATAATAGTTAATTCCATTGGTGTGGAGCATGGCAAAATCATGAAAAGTATAGGGAACATTCTCGGTTGACAAAAAATGAAATTTATCTGATCCACAAATACATATCAGTCCCGTACTGACTGTACTGCTTGCGGGACGTTGAAATTTGGAACTTTTAATGTCTAAGAAATAAAACAATTGATTGGTGCAAATAAATATTGACAATATCAACAACAGACAAACCAACTAATTTTACTAAAAATACACCTACGGACATTTGACTAACAACGCACCAATCACCGTTTACAGTCTTCAGTCACAGCTAATAATAACACGGCTTAACTGACGGACGACCAATAATATCACGACTTGGTTGACCAATCAGATCAACGACCTGAGCATTTATACCACCTACTGACGTTACACAAATCACTTGACTCTGATCAATGATGACTTACCCTCAGGTTTTCGAAACGTCAGTCAGTGTCAGTCCTTCTCAGGACTACACTCTGCAGGACGATCGTACTTCACTCAGTTATATGACTCATCATGGATTCATGGATTTTTTTATCCCAAAGCTTTCAAGTCCAGTGCTCTTGACATTAGGGAAATTAAAACCACATGCCTAGCTGACATCTTGAGCCTACCCGCAAACACATCAAAAGCAAATGCCGATTTACGTGCTTTCTGTTTTCGACTCGTTTTACCGTATTTGATCTTTAAAGCCACTTACCGTTTAGCTCGCTTTCCCCTCCGAGCCAAACAAGAAGGGCAATTCCAGTTCCAGTTGTTGTTGAGTTAATATGGCATAAAGTTTCAAGTCAAACGACCCCAAGTTCTTGGCCTGGTCATTGAAGCCAAGTAGGTCAATCAAAATACTTTTGAAGAAAGCAGTATATTTGTGATCTTCACCGATTTGAACCCTTGCTTTGTATCTTTCTATGGGCTTCTCCTCTCCAGTGCGATAGATACTAACAACTGCCTTCACTATACATAGCTACAATCTCGGTTATAAATTTCTGTGACACTTGATGCCCCATATCAGTTCACCCCTTGCCAACTTTTCAAAGACAGTAGAAAAAAAAAACTATTGACTTTTTTCATGAATGCCCAAAGTTATTGCCCTATCAACATTGATACGGGGACGAGGGGTTGTATTATGGGTTGGTGTCATCATCTTTTTGGCCGGGATTGTAGCCATGGATAGCCGCCATTCATAAAGAGAAACTGAAAGATCTGAAAATTGCGAGAGATGTCAAAACGTCACTGAGGCGGCTATCAAGTCTGTCAAAGTGTGTGATACGATCCATTTCAAAGACGCATCCACCATTTCGATTCCGGCGTTGTGAAATGGCTTTAACTTAAACGATACGCAAATGGAGTTCTTTACAAGACAATTGAGACCTTTAATTTGCGCCAATATATTTTTTTACGGTTAACTGTTTTCAATTTGTTTTACGGCTAACGGTTAAATTTTAAGTTTTGTTACGCCTAACGGTTACATTTTTGGCCCTTTTACGGCTAACGGTTAAACCCCATTGAGACCCTCCAATAAGGCTGACAAAAATATGCACGCAAATACGTGGCGTAAATAGCAGTGTTTAATTAAACGACAGCGAAATACAAAAATGTCTGCTCCAAACAGACTTAGTGAAGAAAGAAAAATGCAGCCTTTCTACAAAATAATTCTGACAAATTGTCATTCCCACTTCATTAGCTGTGAAAATAGGTTAGCTTTTAAAGTTCGTTTTCGTGGAAACTGCAGGTAATCCTTTGTAACAATCGAGATAGTTTAACCATGTAATTCCACAGGATATCGACTATGAAAACAAAAGAAAAAGAATATTAAAGGTCTTAACAATCCGCTAATAGACGTCATCAAAATTACAACGATCAATGAACTCTTGCGCAAGAATTTTTCAATTTTCCAATTACAACGCTCTACTCCAAACTGGCTGTTTTAAGGTATTTATGGTCACGTGCATCAAAATAAATACATTACATCACGGAGTCGGCCTTGGGAAAATGATTCGAAACTCGACGATTACGAAGTCAACGCAAGGGTGGATAACTTGAGTCGCCGTTTTGGTTCATTTTCTGTAATAAACAGTACGTGCCTCTTATTTTGAACAACTGTTGAAGAAATAGAATAGGAGGGATTAGCGTATTTATGTTCCACGACAAGGCCTCGTTGACATGGTGTGCAAATCGATCGAAGAAGGAAGATATTTGGAACGACTTGGCGGGTTAAATGAAAGACAGACCCCGTTGGTTCGAAGCTCATTGCACTGAATGAAACTTTTACAAAACGTGATAATTTGTTCTCAGTTGTTTTCTACACTCAACTGACAAACGAGTTTTCTTTTTATATAGCAATATTTACGACGATCATTCTGACTTCTTCAATTGGTGTTGAAAGAAACCATGGGAAAAGCGAGCAATATGTTGAGAAAAACCATTTGAGGGAACCATCCTGGAAACACTATGCTCGAGGCATGCTATTTTTATCACCAAAGGAAAAGAAATGTGAAAGTAAAATGTGTCCAACTTTTTCCCCTCAGGAAACGGACAAATTTCACGAGAGTCAAATTTTCTCAAAACGATGTGTAGCACAGTTTGGCCAAGATGACAGCAACAGAACGGATGTTTTGGTTAGCATAACGGAACATTATGAAAATAGGCATCGTCTAAACAAATAAAACAGCAAAAATGGTATGCTGAAACGACTGTCAAATTGTTTTACATGGAAGCAGAGGGTGGCGGAATCCAGAATTCGAACCAAGCGAAACGTGGTTCTAGGTTTTTATCCACGTTTGTAAACGATACACGAGAATTCCTCCGAATCTGTTGCCGCTGACTTGGACACCATTCCTACGTATAGATGTAGGAGTTCAGAAGCAAAGAAAAGAGATGTTACTGCTTTTTGTCGAACAAGCGACCCCAAACTCGCTGCTCTTCATAAAGACATCAAAGCTCTGTGGAAGCGCCTCGAAAATGTGGAGAAAGAATTTGCCTGGGCAAGAGGAAGCCTGGAGATGTGTAGCTCCGATGTCAATCATTAACTTTTTAAAAATCGATGGAATCGTTAGAGTGCTTGCGATATTAAGAAGTCAAAATTTCCAAAACGTCTGGTTGACTGGTAAATGTTAAGACCTTGCTTTGGAAATTCCATCCTAAGATTTCGGAGCCGAGTCGTTACAGTCATTCCGTTTGGTGCGAACTAACCGGAATTTTCCTTTCCTAATAACAGTCTCGGTTCCAACCGGCAGACTGAAGACTACAGACTGCCCCCACTGGATGATTTTTAGACGGAGTTAGTGTAAATACGTAGCGGGGGCCCGAGTTCCAGATGTCAATTGAACATGCACAGGTCGTTAAAATAATATGGACTTTAGTTCATAACATTTGTACCTTGATTTTGAAGTTCAATTAATGCCTGCGCTTACGGTTCGGTTTTAAAAATGTGCCGCTAGTAATATGGCCTTTTTTTCTTCTGATTTTTTTTATTTTTCTCATCTCTCTACGTTACAGCGTTCTTACACATTTAATGACTATGTTGAAAAAAGTAACTATAGTGTTGTTTATGTCTTCAACATATGCCAAATGTTCTTTTAATTTAAATAGATACAGTACTTTCAATTTAGGAGGGGCGTGTCTGAAAACGCCTTTCCCTGTCATCTCTCTAGTCCTCGTTCACTTTTGGCGATACAGACACGTATTCTGCAAAAGTTAGTCACGGGCTCTAAACATTTCCAAGATTATTGACAAAATTTCATGGGCACGAGGCTTTCCTGTGAAATATTTCTCCAACAGCAAATCCTCATTTTATGAATTGTTTTAACTGGTTCCTAAATTTTTCTGTTCCTAAAAGTCAGCCCCTTGATTTGGATAAAAGTTTCTTTGAAGATTAAATGTTCCAAGAATTGAAATAATGTCTCAAACAGTTTACCATAATGAAATTTTTTTCCCAAGCCATAAACGTCCCCCTTGCCATTGTGGTCGAATGTGGTCTGCATTCAGGATACATAGGGTTCCAAGGCCTTTGCCAGTGAAGACCTTCGCCCGGTTTGACAGCTTGGAAGCGCAATATTTATGCTCGAGATTATTGTCAACCTTCAGGGGTGTCTTTCGGAAAATCGCTCGTGTCAGAGTTTTTTTTTTGAAGAAAACCAAGGAAATTATATACCACTGGAAAGCTGATAAAATGTAGCATTTAAAAATGCCTTTACTTTAAAAATCGATCGCAAGTACTCAAACGCGAAACCGCTGAATTAACGTGCGAGGCCATTTCCATATTCTACTTGGTTCTTGAGAAAATCCATCGTAAAGTTGGGCAATATAATTTTTTCGTATGCGCGCCACGCACATGGACGCCATTGGAAAATTATTCAGAATTTTGTAGGAGAATTTCCTTTGGGACTTAAAAGAACCCGCACACTTGTCGCAAAGGGTAGGGGATGTAGTTCCCGGTGTTGTGGTGGTCTGTCTTTTGTGGTGTATCATGGTTGGGAGGGTAAAATGCTCAGAGATGGCCATAAGTTGGAAAACTGTGACAGGTTATTACGTTAAACTATTAGGAGTGGATATTACTGAAAATGACATTTCAGTAAGCCATCAAATGCCTCAAAGTCAAAAACACAAAGGCAAACCTGGACCGCCACCTATCATAGTTAAATTTGCAAGGCGTGATGTCAAAGATAATTTCTACCGTGCTAGGAAGCAGCTCAAGGACTTAACAACGCGAGATCTTGGATATTCCGAGAAAAACAAGATCTATCTTGCAGAGAGCCTGACAGAAAGGAATCGAATGCTATTCAAAGATTGTTTGAAGGTAAAGAAGGATATGGAGTTCAAGTTCATTTGGACTTTAAATGGAAAAATCTTCATGAGAAAAGACAAAGACTCTGCTGTTCACCATATTAATAACAAAGACGACCTTCATAAGATGCAATCTAGATAAGTATTTATATTTTGAACTATTGAAGATTTGATGAATTGTTTAAAATGTGTTACTGGCACTTATGTCGCAGATACTAGTGATATGGCCTGTGATTTGGCCACTTCACTTCCATCTTTAAGTATCACTTCTCGGCTTAGTAACATTCCGCATCTCACCGAATCGGATGCTGACCTAAACATGCCTTTGGATAACAACTTTTGTTTCTATAGTACTCATGATTTTCATAGTAATTACGACATCAATGAGTGTCTACTGAGTGGTCAATCTTTTTCTTTGATAAATTGTAATATTAGGAGCCTATCAGCCAATTTTGATAAATTGTCAAACATGCTATCAGAGCTATATTTTCCTTCTTCACTAGTTGGTCTTACTGAAATCAAACAGAAAATTGATCAACCTCCTAATTATTATGCCCTAAATCTTTACGCCTTTTATACGATCTCTCCATAAATTGTCACATGATCAGGAAGAATATCAAAAAAGGTAAATACGCCTCCACATAACGATTCTCTGTGAAGAGCAACAATGTCAAATTAAGAACAAATCAAATTAAGTCAATATGCCACAAAGGAGGCATAGGAGAGGGGAATTCAAGTAATCTTACAAATATGCGCAGAAAGGTCGTCCAACGCGAAACTTGAAAACTAAGTATTTCCGAGATACGTGAGCCTTCGGCATTCATGGTCATATGTTATGTCGTTCGCAATGCAATGACATTTCATGGAGAAAAATCGAACGAAATGGGAAAAATTGTTGCGGATAGCGAACGTCAGCTGTTTTTACCATTGATTTTGAGTTTTGTTTGTTATCAATCCGCTGAAATAATTCAAAGTAACACAAGAGAGAATGCTCCCCGAACTTCGGGCCTCTTTCGTAAATCATGTCCTTTATTAACAAAAAGTTGCAAAGAAACTTAAAAAAGAAACTTTATGCTTGACTGATTACTCGGACGTACGTTATCAAAGGGGGCAGTTTCATGGGGTATATCACTGTTAACAGAAATTTCGCTATAAACAATTTCATTATCAATTTGTTTTATTGGAATGAAGCGAATTTACAACCAAAGAAACAATGTATTATTTCGGATACTCAGTGGTATGAAACTCACAAAAGTGGAGCGGAGAAACATCCATTTGTCCCAGGCTCGATTTTCAGACGCAGCGTCATTTTGTGGGTTCTCTTCTCCGAGTTTTCTCAGAGAGGTTTTTCTTCAGTTATTCCGGTTTTCCCCGCTTACCAAAAAACCGACATTTTAGTGGTTTCATCTATTTTGCCGTATCCGACGTGATCTATAGTTTCCCAAAACGGTTGAGCCGTTTGTGCTTTTTAAAGAATCTAAGACTTGAATATGGCATTATTGTTATGACAAATAAGACCGTCCTTTTTTTCAAAACATTGGCAAAAAAGAATATCTCTGGGCTATCGCGCGCAAAATGCATAAAAAAAAAAGTTTCCGTCGCGCATTATAGAGCAACAAAATAATAAAATCGAAATCCGTTCAGTAAAATAAGCCATAAACTTTGAATGTTGTAGGAGACACATTTATGAATCACCTCATCAATTCTCAGGTCTGTGCGGTACATCGCTTCTAAGTTATTTGTCGAAGCGTTTCACGCAAACTTTACAGGGTTTTGTATGGAGGCGCCATGCTGGTGCTCCACCGTTGTGCACCAATATGGCGGCCAGAAATCCACACGAACATCTGGAATTCATTTAGCGATGAAAGCCCTTACTTTTCGCTCATGAGATAAAATACATTTGTATGAACACATCTCCTAATGTACTTGAAACGTTCAGACTGCTGAGATTCATAGGCATAGACATTTTTTTCAACCAATGCAAGGTGACAATTCGGAAATTCAAAATGGTGTATTTTGGAAACGAAAGACGTCATGGAACTAGAAACTTGAAGAAAGATTTATTTCTTGGTCATCTTCAACCTCCGAAAGATAAAAATTCAAAACACCTTGCGGCTTTGATTTTAGAATTTGATGACGTCACTCTGAAAACCATCTATAAGTGCAATTTCTATCATTCTTTTTCGCCTACCATTGACCAAATAGCGTCCTTTGGATTCTCGGTGATACAAAAATTGCTAGGTAATGACCTTTTAATTAGTCAATAGGAGTAGGTGTCGGCAATGTGACCTGAAGACCGAGGCCACTGAGGAGTTCGGATGCATCTCACTCCAAATGATTGGCGATTGACCATCAGTTGAAGAACATGCTGTGTATATCTAGAGCTTGACGTATTGCTTGTATATGCAGGGGCTGATAGCAACTAACATGATGAAATTGTGACTGAATGAATCTGAGTGTTGTGGAAAAACTGTCAATTAATTTACAAGTAATTGTTAAGCCTGTTTTTCATTGTGGGACGTAATGTTGAAAAATAGCAAGAAAGGCTTTATATGTATACTCGTTTTATGCATTTGGAGGGTGCAGTGTGTGGCCCGGGTTCGATTCGTAAACTTGGCCGCGTCATATGTGGGTTGGGAAAGTTGCTGGTTCCCTTCTCTGCTCCGACTGGTCCTTCTCCGAATACTCTGTTATTTCCCTCTCCTCAGAAACCCACCTATGATTTTAAATGAGTTGATTAGACTTGAGTTGGTTTTCATAATGACATTGTCCACAAGTAGTGGATAGTTCAGTGCCCTAGCGCTAAATACATTTGACACTTAAAGTTCATTAAGAAATTAACGTATCAGGATTCTTTTGTTATGCTAAGCTTGTGTCAGTACATGTTAATCTACTTATTTGCAATAATGAATTGGGTCAAATATGTGAGGGTAATTATCTTCTAAAAAAAAAACCCTGTCTTCCTGTTCTGTTCGTTCTCCAAACATACTACTTTATATGATATCGGATCATTTACTCGTTCAAGCTTTCTGCTCGACCAGTGATGACAGTGATGCGATCAGATTCGTGTCGGACGAAGAGTTTAAGCTTTGCGTTCACCGTCCACTGAGGGCAAACTGGAAACGGTAGCATGTCTTAAATAAGAAAAGGAAAATCATTTTTCTAGCTTATATCTCCGGTTCTGTTAGAACTTTATCCTCCATAACTTTCATCCTCAACAAGCAGGAAATGAACTGAAATCAAATATTTCAACGCGTTAAGTTCGACAAACCAGCACCGACTATCTTCTGTCAACAGGAAAGTTCAATCCTTCTCAGGGGCCGCGGAAAGGGAGAGGGAGCGGAGAGGGAGTTCTTACGGTGTTGTTTTCGGCTTGATCAAAGACTTTGTAATTTACACCACTCGTACATATACCAAGACCTAGCCCCCCTCCCCACCTTCAAACGTACTCGAAGGCCCCTGCCTCTCAACACGCCTTATTGAACTGACAGCGAGAAATACATGCAACGTGATTTCGGTTGTCCATCCCCTGCACTGAACTGAACTGCAACAAATTCACGATATATTACATTTTCTTTCACTCCATTCTTGAAAAAAAAAATTGTACTGATATATTTAGCTGGACGTTTGCTCGTTTTCAATCGTGGGCAAAACGAAACCAAAGTATGGTAAGATAATTTCATTGGTCATAACGTCGACACTCAACAGGGGCCGCGGAGTATGTATGAAAGTGGAGAGGGGGCGGGGTTGGTATATGTTCGAGTAGTGTGAATTACTAAGTCTTTGATCAAGGCATAAACAACACCGTAAGAAAAAGTGGGAAGGGGGGGGGGGGGGGGGGGGAACAGCCTCTCCCTCTCCGCGGCCCCTGTTCACATGAACCAACTATAACCTTAGAAAGCTTTATGCAACCGGCGTTGAAGGCGGGAAAAAGTGGCGCGAGAATTCTCAGCCACTCACAAGGCGTTGCAATGCAAAACTGAAGCAATCGACTTCTTATAGTTTCGACAGGAAATTACATACAACTTGGAACTCCTAATCTAATCACAAGAAGGGTCATGTACTTTTCGCTCTCCGCTCCAGTTTCCGTTGCTGATGTTTTCCTAAACCGGTCAGTTGCTTGTTTTTAAACAACTCGAGGCAAGACTCTTGCTCAAGGCCAATTCAACTCGCAATTTCGTAATAAACCGACGTTGACAAAGCTTTTAATTAAAGCGGAGCTATGACGTAAAAAATAATTAATGCCTATTTGAAAAGGTTTTAAAAATAACGAAGTATCTTTATTCTGACCTCATCAGTGGTTCCACTAGAAGATGAATCACATTATTCAAGAATATCTCTGAAAATATTAGAGCGCAGGAGCGCATAGTCATGGGCTCCTGTAGAGCGATAGACGTTTTATTCAAACTTGGCCTGAGTAATAACCCTTAAGAAAGGTGCTGCTTTTACTTTTTTTTGTTTTTATTTGCTACCACAAGTCCTGGGACAGAGTAATCTAAATGATAGATTATACTTCATTTGAGGAAGTGATCGGGTTGCAAATCAGGCAAGACGGAAAAAACACAGAGAGCCTGTTAATTAATCAACCCATTGTGTGTGAATGCCGCTTGGTTAAAAAAAAAAAAGTGAGAACATTAGTTACGCATAAACTTGATCGGAAAGCAAAACTGTTGCAATGGGAACTGCTCAAAGAAGCTGCCATTGAAACTCCCAGCTTTTTGTGAGGAATGCTTTAAAAGTTTTGCAAAATGCTCATCAGTAAGTAAACAATTTTTACAAAATCTTGAAGTTACTTTCGCACAGTATTTTT
>OX421445.1:10291029-10303529 GCA_949126865.1 Montipora capitata | reverse complement strand
GAATCTCTAAAATAGGGAATCTCTAAAAGGGGGAATTACTAAAATGAGGAATCTCTAAGTTGGGGAATGTCTGAAATGGGGAATCTTTTAAAGGGGGAATCTCTAAAAGGGGGAATCTCTAACATCTTTTCAACTCCGAAGAAAGTGTGACAGTCAGGCCGATCTGTTAGCTCGCGAAGGCCGACTTATACGAATCCATTGAAATGTAAAGGGACGCTACATCCCTCAGTAACCGAAGAAATATGTTTTTCTGTCGCCACTGAATTTCTTACAATTTGAAGTGAAATCGCCACTGATGTTGGCCTGTGAACACTTTGTCCTCCGCAGAGGCCCCTCTTTCATTATACGGGTAGCGGTGAAGAAAGAAAGCCCAGCGAGCCGACCGCTAAGGCCTAAGGCTTGTTCACAACCTTCAATCCCGCGTCGTTTTATGGATACATACATTATTAAATGAATATACTGTATGTGCGGCTTTCGATCGTAGTAAGACGTTGCCAGCTGCTGATAGATTTCCTAATGTTTTGACACAGCGCTACCTGAAAGCCATTCATTTCCTCCGACCTATCACAATGCGTAAAGCGTGATCGTGATCGTCCGCATGCTTTACGATTGCCATATGCTTTGTTGGATTTGTCACATGCTTTAGGATTTTAATACGATTTCGAGAAGAATATACTGGTAAGTTTATACGATTATACAATGTCAAAGGCTACGTTAATAGTTAATGGAAGTATTTATCAAGGTGACCGTCGTTTTAATTTGTGCTCATAACTCGTGTGATGTTCCGCAATGGACGGCCCACACAGTTGATCAGCTATTGACAGAAGGAGATGTTATGTATCAATTAAGGCTTTTCAAGAGGAAACTATTCCAGACACAGAGACAATCTCGCTGACATGTTTACCCGATCGAGTACGTTGCTCAGCCATTATCACATACGGGTACACTTGATCTCAACACACCAGACCGACCTGTTACGTTGTAATTTATAAGAAAATAACACCGTTGTTATGTCTTCTGTCTGTCATTATATTGTCTTGTTCTGACTTTCTAATAATGATGATGATGATAATAATAATAATAATAATAATAATAATAATAATAATAATAATAACAATAATAACAACAATAACAATAACAATAATAATAATAATAATAATAATAATAATAATAACAATAATAATAATAATAAGAGAATATCTTTGATACTAGCAGAAACAATTGTCTCTCACCTCTCGCGGCAGTTCACTTTTGATAAAAACGGCTTAGCCTAGTATCGTTAGCTTATCAAGTCATTTCCTTAATACGTTTAATTTTGTGGTACTCAGTTTCTCACCGTTCACTCGCACACAAACACATAAAGGGAAAATCTGAGCAGTGGATGACAAAAAGCATCGAACCCACAGCTAAAGAAGGGAAGGAACTTTATTTCAGTGTCTGGTCGTTCTAGCGCTGGAACCGTGCACTAATTGGGGACACTGTAAACGGAAATTAACAATTAACGCAAATCATACCCTGAGAAAACCTCTCGGTGCAGAGTAGAGAACCAACAAACTCAACCCACATATGACGCCGAGTCTGGGAATCGAACCAAGGCAACACATTGGTGGGAGGCGAGTGCTCTCATTACTGCGCCATCCCTGCACCCCAAAGAAATGCTAAATTCTCCCATGAAATGTTTTGCTTTTCTTAGCCGAGTTGATGTTAAGTCAACATGGCTGTTTTTTTAGTTTCCCTTGGCTGTTAATTTTCCAGTGAAAGAAAAAAGCTTGACGGATTCGCTGGTTAGCCGAAGTTTCGGTGGGAACTGACCTCGTCGGCCAAGACGTGACAGGTCAAGGGACCTTTGAGCGGCGTTTGTGATAAAAGTATGAAGCTGAAGAAAAGCCCGCAGAAAAATGTTATTGTGAAAAAAGCTTCAAAGTAAGGCTCAGGACTTTACCGCAACGTTCATGTTTAACTAGTGGGCGCACGAGAAGATCTGCTGAGCGTGACTTAAGACCGCTTCGCTTTCGCACAACGCTCTTCCGAAACTCATTTTTTTAACCTAATTGTTCTAAACTGGAACCACATTCCAATCTCTATAAGGCAAGCTTCATCCTATGCGTTATTTAAAAGCCAGTGAAAATCGTCCTACTTTATAAGTTAGAGCAGGACTTTCATCCTCTTCAGGTGCGCACGTGGAAAACGGTGTGCCCCTACTGTAGGTCAATCAACTACATCAACTGCTGTTAATGTTTCCATTTTACCATATTTCTTATCGTTTTAGCCATGTCTGTAAATGTAACGTAGCTTGTATTTGTAAATCGTACTTTTGTAACGCTGCTAAATGCTAATGTGACCAACGTTTTTGGGACCTCGTTTCCGTCAGTTTTGCCCCTCATCTAGTCACCACGCTTTTTCTTTTGCCTCTTAATATGTAATTATAATGTTTGCGAGCTAGATGAAAGTATCTAAATAAATAAAATAAATAAATAAATAAATTCATCAAGGAGGCCAAGATTTTAATAGCAAGTTGTACCAGCGGTTCAACAATTGCACTGTTAAAACAGATGCTTGTCATTAAAATCAACAGATCAGATCTCTCTTAATTTTCCCCGTCTTCGACATTATTTTAGAGTTTCTCCCTTCTAGAGATTTCCTAGCCTATTTTAGAGATTCCCCATTTCAGAGATTCCCCCTTCTAGAGATTCCCCCTTTTAGAGAGTCTCCCTTTTAGAGATTCCCCTTTTTTGAGATTCCCTATTTTAGTAATTCCCCCTTTTAGAGATTTCCTAATTTAGTAATTCCCCTTTTTAGTGATTCCCTATTTTAGTAATTTCCGCTTTTAGAGATTCCCCGTTACCCGTTTCCCGTTCCACGTTCCTCACTTCGTGTCACACTAAAAAGCTGCTGCTTTATCACCCCCGTGACAAACGCGATCCATTTTTCTAAGAAACATACGTGCCATGTAAACTAGTTCCACGAAATCTAAAGACAAACGATTGCGAACGAAAATATAAAAGCGAAGTCAACATAACCTGCATTGAAAACTGGATACAAGTTAGAAAATGTTGCACAGTACAAAAGTGGGCTGCGCAGAATCCATTGAGGAGAATTTCCTTCTTGAAGGTATGGTCAGCTGCGTTATGTAAAAACTAAACCTCGTTGTCTCAGAGTTCAAGGTTTGAAACGGCTGGATATCAGGCAAACCGTTGTCATAGTTGTTTTTACAATTTTGAGAGGAAGTGTTACTTTGCACTCCAACATAAAGGGTAACAAATTGACCCGTTTCTACATGTTTTTCTACCTTAGAGACTTGGTTATTAATAACCCTGAGAACCAACAATAAGGCAGAACGTTCTTGGTGTCCCCGGGGGCTATAAGAGTAATCGGCATTAAGTTCTGATTTAACCTTGCCTTCATGGAGAGGTTCACACAATCTATACTCTCTGTCTGATATTTGCAGACTGCAGACTGCCTACAAATAGCACTGATAAACAGTATTTAAGTCTAAGCATCCATTTCAAATAGCGCTGATAAACAGTATTTAATTCTGAGAACCCGTTTTAAAACGGTTAGCTTTCAATAATTGTGATTTAGGGTAAGTCTGCAGTCTGCGGTCTGCAGTCTGCAGTCTGCGAATGTCAGACACCGATCTAAACTACAATTCTCAGTTTGGCTTATTTTACGAAGTAACAGAATTCTTTACAAGTAGAACGTGGGTTAAAGCACGGAACATTCAAGTTACAAATTTTCGTTTTTCATCCATTTCTTCCTTAGCAAGTTTTAATCAGGGGCACCCAACGTCAATTTTGGGAAAACATCTGTTCGGAAGACGATTTGAGATCTAGAATTTTCAGTACATTTGTTGTAAAATGTCTTGCTTGCCTGCCTCTCCTAGGATTTTCGAACATCTACAAAATGATATAATTGCACATTTCTAACGGATTTTTACCCTAAAAAGGTCACCTAGAATTTTCGGGAGCCTTTTTTCTGGCGGAAATTTTCGAAAAGGTGAGTTTTGATTTCTATAATTTTCGGATCACTAGACTTTCAGCTAGGAAATCCGAACAGATGAAAAATTTTTAGGGGATAAAAATATGCCTATATCTGCCGTTTAAATACCAAAATACGTTTAACAATGCTATGTTTAAGTGGTTTTGAGCTATGTTCTCGTTGGGTGCCCCTATTTAATAGTTTTACGCGCACTGAATGAGACATGTGGACCGAAATGAAACACACACTAGTACGGTATTGATGTCTTTGAGAAGGTCGCCAAATATCTTTTTCTCTGTACCACATTTTTGAAAGGCCACTAAACTCTTGAATACTCGGCCACTAATGTGCATAATAAATAGACATGCATGACTCGTTCTTGAACTTCTTCAAACAATGTAAGAGCAATAGTAGCTATAAGCAATAGTTGCAGCCTGGTATTCTGAAGTCGCTCCTGAACGGCTTTCATGCATTTTATTTCCTTTCCTTTGTCCATGTTAATTATGAATGTAGGAAAATAATTTGATGCAAAGTTTTCATCATAATAATATGGTATTTTTGTTTTCTTTGATGCGCTGAAGAATTCTAATGCCGGAAGTCTTGACGTTTGTTTGATACGATGATTTAAGACAAAAAACAGGCATCAAAACGAGTTCATGGCTAGATTTACAACTTGTAAAGTTCACGGTTATGATAAAGGAAAATTAAGAAAAAAAAGCAAAAATAAACTGGACTGACAAAATTGTCAAGTGAACGAAACCTAGCGTGCTTTTCCCGAGGTAACTGCAAAACCATAATAAATTCTAAAGTGTAAAGGTCACAGTGAATGTTTTAGAGAAAGCCGAGTCGCTCATTGATACGAAAAGGTAACACAAAAAATGTAAATGTTTAAAAAGCAAACACGCTAACTGCTTTGCTGAGGATACTGCTCAAAAACGGGGCTTTTGTGAAAACGAATATTTCTGTAATTACAAACGTTCACGAAGGCTTCAATTACAGGTTTGTTTGACACGGCACTGACACTAATCGTTAAAATCTTGGTGCGGGATCCAGTTTCTAATCGGGAATGGAATGCTGCACCCCAAAACTGAGACTTTTCTTCACTAGACGCTCCCTAAGGCGTACACTGGGTAGCCTGTGGTACGTGTTACACAAAAACAGAAGGCACTGAATTGAGTGGTATTGAACTGCAGGGTTCCAGTTAATGTTTTCAAGTGGGGTGTCATTAAGACCATTTGAGGGTCACCCACATGTCGCGCGAGCAGCGGCCCTTTTGCTCACACATTCACACCTTTAACTATTGTGTAATGTCCTGTCCCATTTTTAGATCTTTTAGTTTTTCAAGCTTTGGTAATAAATTTAGTTTAAAGGTAACAAAACACGGTCTTGAGTAAAATTCACTCGTTCCTTTGTTAAATAAATAGTCTACAAAAAACTAACTACAAATTGCCCTGACGGACGTTTTCCAGCATGTCATGCATGTCTACAGTTGCACTAAGCAAACGTTTATTGCACACACTAAGAAAGGACTGAAAGTGTTGTTTCCGCTTCATAATTCCTCTTATTGGTAGTGTAATCTGTTGCCGGGTCAAAACATTGTTTGGCTTTACGTTTGCACCAGAAAGTACCTTGAAAGTCAGGAGTTAACAGAAAAAGACAAGCCAAAAGACAGATGAAGGAAAAAAATAACATAGTTTTTAAATATAGCTCTGAATCGAATTCTCATCGAAAGATTAATGACAATCGATCGTAATAACACGAAGATTTCTGCAGTCTCTGACTTTTATGATGTTTTGTCAAAAGGAACAAATTGATCACGCGCTAGGCAACCATTAAGATGCACGTGATCACCTTGTGTCAACTGAATGAACTATGGGAAAGAATGTCAATCGTTCGTCGTTTTCAGAGTAAAACAACGTCTTTGGTCTTTTAATTTTGTTGCTATATTTAACTGAATATTTACATTTCATCTGTCGGGTCAGGAAGCCTTCTTTGTCGGGTTCCTGAGAACGTATCTATTTTGACTTCACGATGAACTATTTACACAATCGCGAGGTTGAGCGGCCATGTAATTGAAAATCTGAACATCCATGAGATGCAAAAACAGACTTGCGAATTATCGCAAATCACAATGCTGACAAGCACATAAGCAGAAGAAATGGTAAATAAATATGAAGTTTGTTACTATCTGACTATTTTTGGGTTAGAGTAAAGGGATATTGTTAAAGTTAAAGAAATATTGTTGGCTTCCCAAATAAATTTCATTTTACACTACAGTGACAAAATCATTTGTCAGAGAAAGAAAATTCCTGTCTCCTCGCGTATGACATTTCAACGCACGTATGCAAATTTGTTAACTCATTTTCACGTCAAGCGTGCATCTTTTCTGTTCAAATAACCGCTAAAAATTTAGATTTTTTAACGATCTATCCGTAGATATTTTTTCATTATTTAATATTCTCTGTCAAAATGTGCACAACAATCAAATCACAAAAAATAGCAACGCACGCAACAAATTTAGTCGCATTTACCTCTTCGTCGAATTCTCATGCTTAACACAGGATTTTTACTTATTGTGAAAATCATTATAGAATCTACGCAAAAAGTAGGTTCTGGAGGTAATTTTGAGAGTGGAAATCAAGCTTACGGCAGACGGGAATAACAAACTCACGAGGCTGCATGGTATATTTATATTTAATTAAGTAAACACAACAGAAAGACGCTTACTTAATTTTGACACGAAAATGCTTTACTATTGTCATAAAAAACTATCCAGTTAAGCTCGCACATTACAAAACATGATGAATTCATAAAGGCCACCTTTTCCAGCGAAATTTTTTTGGAACAAACAACATATTTGCTATTAGAGGCAAAAACCCCTTCCTATTCCATTACGTGCGTGAAGACAAGAAACTCAATCGTGTCAAATTACCATACGCAATTGCAACAAAACAAGCTGCCAACATACTCCGTGTCAAAAACGCAACTAAATAAATTTCCCACCAGTGTTCAGCATCAAACCCATTCCTGGAATTCCTTTACTTGAATTATCAAGCAAAAAATGGGCAACAAGCTTTCTTTCAAATAATTTTTGACTAACAAGAATTAGTGAAATTTCCAATGTTACCGGAAGGCCGTGCAGAATTAAGTACAAATAAATATAAATAAGCGAGACAACAGAGATCACAGATCCAAGTTGTTCAATTCGTTCTCTGTCTTTGTTAAACCCATAAGTTACTAGAGAATTTTCCATTTGATTTCAGTGTTGTACAAAACACCACACTTGTACAATACTAGAACTACAGTTCACTTTGATTACTGCTCGACGGGCGAAAGATTGTTGTCGAAGTCCATTACTCGTCGCTTTTAAGATTCCAAATACCCAGTATAAATGCAAACCTCGCGTCTCGAAACTGAAAAGAGACCTTGGCGGCTTATATTCTTCCGCTTGGGGTGAAAAAGAAAAAAACAAAAAAAAGAAAAAACAAACACTAACAGACTCTTTGTCGAACTGCATGCTTTGCACACGTTTGTATGTAAGCGACAGTTTGTGTCCTTTCCTACAAGCGAACGGAAGAGAAGATGGCGTGAAAAATAGAAGCGCATATTTCCAATAAATAAAGCAAGAGTGCGGCTCTAACACTAATCAAAGATAATCGGGTTTCCTCACCCAACGCGGCCCGCGTCGAGACAGCGATTTATAAATATATTAAGATTAATTCTTTCGGTCGAGGCTCAGTGATGGCTTCCCTTAGTATAAATAGTCTGTTATAAAATTGATCTACTTGCCATTAATTAACAAAACGAAATTGGACCACAGCATTGACGACAGCGAGTTACACTTACCAGGTTATGAACTGATATAACCTGCGATCAGGCGTACTTTTCCGTAGACAGGGCGGAAAAGGTACCTTTCCCGCTCTGTCTAAAAGAAAGTACGCCTGATCGCAGGTTAGAACTGATGAGGAAAGATCATGTGAGAAATGGGCGTAATGGAGGTGGGATCTTTTTCTATGTGCGATGTAATCTAAATTATAAAATCCGTGACGACTTGAATTCTGAAAATCTCGAACTGTTGGTTTTGGAAAACACTAGGTTCCGGTCCAGACCATTCTTAGTTAGCACTTAGTATAGACCCCCCGATTCCGTTGTCACTTTGAAGAGGTAGTCATGAAATCAGACGCGGAAAACTGGGAGTTTTTTCTCCTGGGAGATATCAACGTGGATCTTACGCCCGGCATAACATCAGTTAACGCTATTAAACTTCAACATTTGTTCGATATTTATGTTAACCAGCTAAGCATTGAACCAACAAGGGTTATTGATCATTGTATTAGGAATTCACCCGGTAAAATTGCCAAGTATATGGTGCTGTTCACCTTACAATTAGCGACCATGCTGTGATTTATATGACATATAAGGCCAAGTACGAGCGTTCAGGAGCTAGAATTATAAAAGCCCCCCACATGAAAAATTTCCGTAAGTCTAGCTACCTAAGGGAACTACAACAACAGACGTGGTCTGATATTGAAACACTTAACGACCCAAATGATATGTGGTCCATGTGGAAGAATTGAGCACTAAACCGTTTGTTATTATTTAAAGTGGATGCGTATTTTTAAAAGGTGGTTTAATCGGTTCTTCCTATGTTCAGGAATGAAAATCGAATGTTTATTGTCAACTGGAATTAAATAAAAATTATCTGTACTCTTTTGGATATAAGGTTTGTTTTTTTTTTTTAATGTAAACTACGAGCGAACAAGTGCTTTTTTAATCCGTTTTCCCAACTGGTTTTCGTTGTGCCTCGACAGTGAAAAGAAAATTTTGCCCTTATGTTATAAACAAATAATCGCAATGAGTTCTCGTAAAATTAGGGGGAAATTAAATCTCACTAGCTTGTGTTTTCAGAAGTTTGCTTAAGGCACCTAAACGTTTTATATTTAAGTGTTGGAGCGGATCTTGTTTGAACTTCGTCCTTTCTTGGTTGCATTGACGTATTTTGCCGATTCTTGTTCCAAGCGAACCTGGCGTGTTTCAATGAAATACATCATGAAAATGTGAATGATCTCGTTTTCATAGATAAAGTGGAAACTAATAAAGTACATCAGTAAAACTCTTCTCTGACCTTGAACTGACAAAGTTTTTTTTATGGCTTCTAATTTTAGCGCGATTCCTATACACCGTATTCAAAAATGGCGGACACGCGGAAAGACCTAGGTTCTAATACATGAAAGCGAGGTTTGGTAGGCCTTATTTCAGTCTGGAAAATTTTAGTAGCGGCTGTCAGCAGATTTATATATCTTATACGATATTCCGGTTTTATCAGAGCTAAATCCTCCCAAAATGGCGTGCTCAAGTAGTGCAGTGAATGACTTTTTTTTTTTTTTTTGACTCAGTTATTCTTACCGAAGATGACATTCCCGGAGTCTCGTTAGCTGGGCTAAATCCTTCTTTGCTGAAGAATTAAGAGTTGAGGGTTTGGTTGCGCGATGCGGTGTCTTGGGGATTCCCTTAAACTTAAAACGAAACCTTTGCTTGTAAAACGGTAATCACAAGGCTTTGATTTTAAATAGTAGTTTAAGAGATGATGTTTTTCAAGGTTTATCAGTAACCCTTTAAAAAAATGCGCTTTGCGGGGTGGAGGAATACGTGAAAAGTGAACGCGATCAAATGGTGATAGATCCTGATCCGGATAAAATTTACACCAAAAGAAAAAAGAGGATTATGAAAATCAATGTTATGAGCTGCACTCCTTCGTCATCACTCAGCATGAAATACCCAAGCGATGGCTGGGGAAAATCTCTAGAAAGGATGCCTTCATTCACCGCATTGACTCACAGGTTTCCCTGTTGAAGGAGAAAATCTCTGACCTTGAGAAAAAAATTCAGGGCACTCGAGTGGCGATTTTTTTGCTTCGAGAATATTTCAAAAAATGATTCCCTTATTACCTTTTACATAGGATTTCCTAATTTAAAAATGATGAGGGCTTTGTATGAATTTAATGTTACACCAGATGATATCAATGTCAGACAACAAACAATATTTTGTTTGGGAAAATGAATTAAGGCACATGTACACAGTATTTAATTAAGCTTATTTGTGTTGAAATGGATAATTAAGCTTATTTGTGTTGAAATGGATATTAATATGTGGGAGTTAAGTAAGTCTCCTATTGAAAGGAACGTGGTGTACAGCAACAACATCAATCTCGTACCCAGAGTCCTCGGGCTTCTTGGTCAGCGGGTGAGCGCCCGGAGAGACTCTGGGATAATCGACTCCATTTTCCCAGAAAACGTGGGTTCCGGTCTTATTACGTATGCTTCAGTTTAACCGGAAACAGAAAAGAGAAAACCGTAAACAGTAGAAATGGCGGGTTGAAAGTGTTCAAGAAACAAGAATTTTAGCCTTACACACAAAGAAATTGGAGAAATGTTCATTGGCTTGCTGTAAGAGCAAATGAAGATGAAACCTCTGACGCTTTCGGTAAGTGTATTTTTAGTGTTTCAGAGTACATTCCATCGTTCAGAATGCCATCGTGCAAGCAACACGATCGACAATTTTTTTGTGGAAACGACACAAATGCCCTCTTCTACTACAATTTGATGTTTCCGTAATTCTGAATGGCTTCGACAAGACCTTATTCCACGGATTTCTCCTTAAAGAGACTGATGTAATGTTTTCCCACGGTACTTTTGCAACAGCAAAAGTAATCACTTTTTAGCAGCGTGGGAAAATTCCCGTGCGGTATAAGACATAATTCAAACCTCGCTCTGAAACTAGTTTTAGATTTTGAATCTCCCTCCAAATTCTGGAGCTTCCGAATTACTTACCGACTTCCTGTCGGACTGCCATTGTTACGCAAGCGACCAATCAAAAATATAGTTCAAGTCGATTATCCCAGAGTCTCTCCGGGCGCTCACCCGCTGACCAAGAAGCCCGAGGACTCTGGGTACGAGATTGCAACAACATTGGAAAATTGAAATACATTGATAATGGTAAAAGTCATGCATTACTGTGGTAGTGATAATAACAATAGATTTTCAATTCAAAGTAAAGAGATGTATCAACAAAGTGAAAACTAACCTTGAAAAATAATAAATCTAATTAAATTAAACAGCAGGATTTTTTTCACTTTGTTGATACATCACGTGTATTTTGAATTGTGTCTCATCCACAAGTTCCCTAGACGGCCAGATATTTATCTGTCCTAGTTTCAAGTGCATAAAATTGATCCAAGACATTAAAATTCTGCTTTCAATTGACTGGGATAAGTTAAATAACTGAGCCGAGTGTATTTCGGCGAAGCCTTGTCTGAGGCGACACAATGTAAGAAAAACATTCGTCTATAGTTTTCAAAGATTGTTTCACTGAATGTTCACTACAGGCGCGGATCCAGGATTTTGAAATGGGGGGTGAATTTTTGTAATAATGTAATAGAACCAAAGCCTGGTTGAGGCATGTGCATTAGCATGATTGATTTCCGGCGAATAATTAACATTTTCGAATTTTAGGCGAACGCAAATGCCAATTATATTATTTTAGATTTGTAAATTCATTTGCGGATTTCTAAACTGGCTCAGAAAAAGGGGGGGGGGGGGGGGGGGGAGGGGAAATTCACCCATTTCACCTCCCCTGGATCCGCGCCTGCACTAACTATGACCAGCCTGAATGTCGTCTCTTGCAGAGGACAAATATTGAATGTTTTCTCCACTGGCCCCAGGCCGTGAAAAATTCATACAAAGCCTTTAATTTATCGTTTTCAAATTAGGAAATCCTGTGTAAAAGGTAATAAGGGAATCATTTTTTGAAATATTCTCGAAGCAAAACAATCGCCACTCGAGTGCCCTGAATTTTTTCTCAAGGTCAGAGATTTTCTCCTTCAACAGGGAAACCTGTGAGTCAATGCGAGAGAATGAAGGCATCCTTTCTAAAGATTTTGCCCAGCCATCGCTTGGGTATTTCACGCTGGGTGATGACGAAGGAGTGCAGCTCATAACATTGCTTTTTATGATCCTCTTTTTTCTTTTGGTGTAAATGTTGTCCGGATCAGGATCTATCGCGTTCACTTTTCACGTATTCCTCCACCCCGCAAAGCGCATTTTTTTAAAGAAAGGGTAACTGATAAACCTTGAAAAACATCAACTCTTAAACTACTATTTAAAATCAAAGCCTTGTGATTACCGTTTTACAAGCAAAGGTTTCGTTTTAAGTTTAAGGGAATCCAAACCCGCAACTCTTAATTCTTCAGCGAAGAAGGATTTAGCCCAGCTTACGAGGCTCCGGGAATGTCATCTTCGGTAAGAATAACTGAGTCATTCACTGCACTACTTGAGCACGCCATTTTATAAGGATTTAGCTCTGATAAGACCGGAATATCGTATAACATAAATCTGCTGACAGCCGCTACTACAATTTTCCAGACTGAAATAAGGCCTACCAAACCTCGCTTTCATGTATTAGAACCTAGGTCGTTCCGCGTGTCCGCCATTTTTGAATACGGTGTACTCGCTGGCTATTGGCAG
>OX421445.1:10281029-10288529 GCA_949126865.1 Montipora capitata | reverse complement strand
GTTTTTTTTTCTCAGAGCTGCAAAAATGTTTTCAGCTCGCTTTATTGCTGGCGCATTCCTTGACCATATTAGGTACAGCAGGTATATCAACTGATAGCCTGTGTCCGGCGAGCCAATGAAAATGCTGGAAATCTTCTATCCGTAGTTAGTTGCCGGTAAGCCATTCAGTACCACATTGTTATAGTTCAAACTGGATGTCCTGTCCCGATGTCCAGTCACGTGACATTAAACCTGTCAAAAGACGACAGATTTATCGGACGAAGGCGATTGAACACGATTACTTACGATGAAATCCATCGACTTCGAGGCTAGCAAACACATGGTTACTGTATCAGGATAGGAAGGATAAGCGATTTCAGTTTTTTGTTACATGATTATTTTGTTACAAGCAACTTTATTTTGTGGAGGCACGAAGGCTGTTCTAAATACCCATTGCACAAGGTATGTTTATATTCTTGCCAGTATTACAAACAAGATTGTGCTTTGTGGCTCCCACGGCAAGTGCGGCTACAATTAATTATAAAATCTTTTATCGATTGTCTTTACTGTCATTCGCTACTTGCTCTTTTTGCTATGAATTGTGAAGTGTACATCATTAAAAAGCCTGTAATTTTGGTTAATGATCCGCGTTCTATCTGTCCGGTACATATAACGAGCTGCACTCGCGTGCAATGTTTGGTAAAATATTTTTGACATCTTGGTTTCGGATTTGTTGGAATAATTTGTTTATCATAAAGTTCAATCTTCCTTGCAAATTTGTTGGAGATGGACAAATGAAGAGATAACCTTAGATATGACCCTTGGAATAAAAAAGCATCACACGTGTTGGCAGGGGATCAGGAGCCAAAACTGCCGTAATTAACGAAATTAACACAGTTCCGAGTAAAATCCATTAAACTTTTCATAGTCTCGTCAAATTTGAATAGTGAATAGGGATTTTTTTTATACTGAATTGGATGATGCTATTGCCGTCATGATAGCTTAACCTAGCGCCTGAGAAAGCCGCTGATAAAGTTGTAAACATTGGTAACGTCATTTCGATAGCTTTTAAGAAAATCGCGATTCATGCTGTATCGTAAACAAACTAGATTCACATGTGCGCAGAGCCCTTGAAAATTTGTGTGGCTAACATATGCTTTGAACGCGAGATATGGGCTCCGGAAGCCACTGATGTTGTAACATAAATAATTGTTTTTAATCACTTTTGCATCATTGAAGTACAACGTTTGACGATTGTTTCTGATTCTCCTAAATAAATACATTTCACTCGACTCTGAAATTTACTAAGTTAGTGAAATTTTGAACTTTAAAGTTCTTGGGGTGTTCACTGCATTGTAGGTGATCTGTGGCACTCCATACAAAAAAACAGCAATCGGCGTGAACCATTGATCGGTGAATCGATCTATTTAGCGTGTATTAAGCTAAAGAGATGGTGAAGAGAACAAACGAAACCTAAATTGAATTACAGTGAAAAATTACCTCAAAAGTCATTTTGTTTGCTGTGAACTTGCCATTGCAAAACAGGGTGTCAAATAATAGTTTAGTACTTCAAAATGTATTTTTATTTTAATTACACTAAAAATTATGTCAGAAGCCATTTTGTTTCCTGTGAAGCCATCATTGCATTTTATTGACAATTTTGTACTCCAATACTGTATTTAGTATTGTGCAGTAGGAAAATTAAACATCAGCAACTTGAGAATGGTTGTGACAAATGAACAGCTCAACACCCTTGTTTCCAGCACCTCCTATTCTACCTAGTGGCTTACCACATTTAGGTATTGCGTACCTATTTTTAATAATTACGAATACTCCATTGATCTACCGGTAATCGATGTCTCCCACAGGAAATGCAGGCCCCACAGGAAATGCAGGCCCCACAGGAAATGCAGATTTCCTGGAATCAATTACCAAGCCTGTCATGATTCAGCCCCAGACCTTCACAGATAACATGTTCGACCCAACCTCCAGAGAGGTGATGAATAGCATTGCCACTGTGCACCTGACTGGGGAAGGCCTACAGCAAAAACTGCGGCAAAAGGCAAACATGCTTCAACAATCAGTTTTTAAACAGATTGATGATCAGGTTGGTCGTTAACTCCGGTTTCAATAACTCGTGCTCAGCGAAACAAAAAAGAAAATGGCAACTTCACAAGTCCTGAAAGTTGTGACATGTCGCCTTTAATAGTGGCCATTTCATACTGAGAATTTCTGTCTCAATTGTCTTTTCAGCATCGTCTGATTCGAGAGTAACGCTATTGATAAAGCTACCTCATATCGAGGTATTCAAATGGGATGCATTGATTTTGATAACGATATATCGTTTTCGTTCAGGGCGACTTGTTTTACTCTTCGCCATAACAGATCCATCGAATCCCTGCACTTGGCGTCACAAAATTGTCCAATTTTGTTCAACTTTGTGTGATTGTAATCCGAATTTCGTAAAGTGAAACTTGTACGTTTTAGCTAGAAATGCAAGATTTAAAAAGCTAAAGCATTTGCGCTTTCGACTGGTTGAATTGAAAAAAAGCAAGGTTTTTTTAAGAAAAGAGCACGGTAGAATTGACCTCTTTGGCTTGTACGTTTTGTTTTCCTATTTCAGAATAGGCAATGTTCTCAAAGGAATTCTCCTTTTGTCTTTTCATGTTATTCGTACATATGCACGTGCATAAGACGCCATTTGAAAGAAACTGTTCTCTGGAGTAACATCACGTGGTCTGAGTTGGAAAACAACGCTTACAAGCTAAAGAGGTCAATTTACATCTTACGGTGTATACTGAACTGAAGCTTTCGTAACGTATTTGAAATGAATAAACAACTAACGGGAACAAATTGGTAAGATTCTCACTGGAAGCTGAGTTACTTTATAATAACAATATTTTTATTTTTTCCTGCACACTTCTGTAAAAGCCAATTTATAAACCATTATAAATTAAAGTTAATGTGACAACCATGACCTCTGCGAGGGATATGCATTTGAGCCCAGGCTTTCTCTGTTACAGAGCAACCTTGTTTCACAAAAACGTCACACCATGCACCTCATCCAATCCCATTCTAGGCGCTTGTTATCATGGATTGGGAACAGTAACGTCCTATTTCTCTTTATTTAGGGAAACAATATGAGTTACAAAGACCTTTTGGCAGGACTCACTTACGAAGGGGAAAGTCTCCAGTCCTGGAACAATTTTACTGTAATGAACTACACTCATTTGCAGTTCTGTGATGAAAATGGGAACACACATAGTCAGCGCAGTAGTGGAATGTGTCTTCTGACGAATAAAAGACTCCTCTTCTTGTCTGCACAGTACACTAATGGTAAAGCCGCTTGACTTATTGACCATTGCCTCTATTCTTCACATAACCCTAATAGTATAAACAAATAAACAAAAACTTACGCGATTTAGCGAAACGTGAATTCATCTCCGGATTAAGGAAAATACTATTGTTTCTTCCCTACTTAAAACTGGGGTGCTACTGAATCAACTTCACGATTATCGAGAAGAACTCGGAGCGAAGACTAAGACGATCAGTGTGACAAACGGCAGCAAATTTGAAAGTTTTCAACGATCAGTTATCAGCAACTCACGATCGCAATTCGCTTAAGTTGCAAACGTTTTTGGTGCCTCGTGTCCTCAAAAAATAGTCCATGGTCATTTTAAGATTAATAAGGAAAGGCTCGCGTTCATCATCATGTTATTTCCAATTTGTTTCTCGAAAACCTTCTGTAGGCACAGCGGAGAGAAATGCTGACGAGAGCAACATAGTCAGAATTAATCTACCATTCAAAGATAAGGTTTCAGATAATTCTGTTCGGAGGCAGTTGCGTGATCTCAGTAATAATATTGGCCTAGCTTTACAGCCAGTTTTTGTAAGCAAGAAATAAGAACAAGACCTAAAACCTAAAGAAGCCAAGCCGTCAATTGTTAATCAGCGATGCGTTGTTTATCATTTTGTATGTGATCTGTGGATTTTCTCGAAACTTTTCTTCTTTTGGCTTTCCTTCGGTTCTCTTTCTGAGAACGCTTTTTGGTTTTTGCATTCACATAGGGGGCATCCTGGAACATATTTGATGTCTTCTCGAACTTTTCCGTTAGGCTTTCTACTATTTCTATCACCCTTTCTTTAACTTTTATAACTTTGCCAATAAAGTTTTCAACAAATGTTTTTGGGTGATTGTGCCCTGGAAGCAGTTTCCCTGCTTTGGAGAAATTAGTAGGAAGATGTTTTTTTGCCTCTTCCTCCTGCTTCTGTATGGACGTCTTAATATCTTGAACCATTTTCAAGTTGTTTTGCAATATAGGTAGGTCAGAGCGTGTAAATACTTGATCTTCACTGAAATATTTGCCTGCAACAGAGGGATTGTTAGGGTCCATAACAACATCAATTGTCTTCTCAAGCCTCTCAAGCCCACATTCTGCATCATGCCTTCCCTGGTCATGAAACCGTTTAACAAACTCACGTGCGTTCTTAAAGAATGGGTACATTGACTTATAAAACAAAGGTAAAATGTTGTTCATAAATCTGGCACGTTTGTTGTCGCATTTGGGATCCACCCTAGTTTCTTCTTCTCCCACGGAGTTTTTTCAGCTGGTTGAAAGTGACTGAGCCAACACGAAGAACACGGCGGCTGTCAATTGATGTGTGTACTGTTGCCTTTGTGTTAGTGGTGGTTTTTCTTGGCTGTAACGATTCCTCTCTCTTGCGAAAAAATCGCTTTCTCTGTTTATATTATAAAAACAAAAGAAAACTATGAGAAGCTTAAAAAGTATGCTTAAAGCATGGAAATCTATCCCCGTAGAAACGGCCAGAAATTGTTTAGCAATTCTTACCAAATTCCTTTAAATCGTGTTCATCGACATCTTGAAAGTGTTCATTTTTTGTCACTCCAGCTGCTATGAATTTAGCCTTGAGTAAAAGCAGATCACTCAGGCGTAGAAACTCGGAAATCTCTGAATATTCATCACCTTAACCGTGACGCGAGTGGTCCGCCATTTTTCTTTTGTGAAAGAGGGAGAATGGTGTCTAATGACCACAGGAAACCTACACATCCCACTATAAATGAAAGATGGTGACTCGCAACGCTAAATCGACTGAACTTGAAAAAGAGGAAAGGCGGCTTGAAAATCAATCATTTTCAGAAAAGAGAAGTGAATTACGCAATCTAACGTCTGTGGGAGAATCTTTAAAAAAATCATCGAAACCAGACAAGGCGTATTTTCGTGATCACGTCCTTGACAAAGATCATGGCCTATGTGTTTACATAGGAACTTTTTGTAAGAAAAACTATGTAATTCTGCAGAATGAAACGACGGATATCGGGAAGTTCCTTTCAGAGCTTCAACGGATCGTGGAGTTGGAAGGGAGTGACTATAACCCTGTAAGATTTTTTTTAGATGCAAGCTCCCTATTTAAAATCATTTCTTCCTTGGACACAGAGTATGATACGATGGCTCTCAAAGCAGTGATATTCGCAATGCATTCTAGAGCTGAGACATATAACTTTGTTATAAATCCTTCCCGGGCAGTTCAATTTCTTTCTAAAGTAGTCGCAGCTTCTGAGGAAAGCGACAGGGTACTGGATGCAGCAAAAGACATATACAAGCTTCGAACACGTGAGCGGATCAGTAAAGTTGAAGATAAAATTAAAGATATTGATCAAAAGGTTGCAAAGCAAGGGAATCTACTTTCTCGAAAGAGAATGCTTGATCTTGAGGGTGAAAGAAATGCTTTAAAAGAGCGAGTAGAAGACCTTGAAAAATGAAAAATCCTGTCCAAAGTTCAAAGCCCTGGAGAAATTTTATTCCGAACTGAATTTGAAACAACTCATCTCAACACCTACCCGGATAATTCCACACAATCAAACGTTGCTCGACGTCATCTTGGTATCCCCCAACTGCTCCGTTAGTAACAGCGGCGTAATACATAGACCAATTAGTGATCACTCAATTGTTTTTGCGAAACTCAAGATCAAGAAACAGAAGACCGTTCCTCAATACGTAACCACTCGAAGTTACAAGCACTTCAACGGAAAACAATTTGCATGCGATCTTGCAAAAGAAGCAGACGCATTACTTACCACTTTTGATAAACCAGACGTCGACTCCAAACTGGAAAACTTAATGGACACTCTACAGCACACACTCGACTCACATGCTCCTCAAAAACAAATCAAGATTCGTGGCAGACCCTGTCCATTTGTCAACAAAGAAATCAAAGATATGATGAAGCTTAGAGATATTCTTCTCAAAAAGTTCGTACAAACACGCGATTTGAGAAAGAAGACTGAGCTGTTTCTAATGACTGCAAGGAACTTTGTCACACAATTGAAAGATTGCAGCTCACCCCATGGTGTTGTGATGTACTTAAAGCCACAGATGGGGGTCCAGGAGTTGGAGTTTCAAACCTAGGGGTTTGATTTAGAGACATAGAAATAGCCAGAATACACTCCTCAGATAGCGTAAATCGCATTCATCGTGCTCCTGGTGATTCAGGACAAAACGAAGCTGAAAGGTCCAATGCGGCAATAGACGATGCCCTGGTGGATGGGAGTGCACTCAAATGGAATTACTATGGACATCTTGATGGTCTCACAGAAGATGAAGTCAACAATCTTTCAGTGACAGACCTTCAAAAACGAGAAAATGACTGCATGGAAAAAAATGCGTGGAAAGTTGCTGAAGAGGTAGCAAAGATAATTGATGATGAGCCTGGTCCAGCGGGAGATAACATGAAACCCTATGTGACCACAAGGCAAGAGAAACAGTTCTTTTTAAATACCACATACCTTTTGCAATATACCTCTACCAAGCCAGAGATAAATAGAGTGACAGTTCCTGGCAATGCCTATTTCAGTAAAATTGAAAAATTCACACAAGAACATAATGAGAGTGGAGAAATGTACATGGAGTTTTTAAAAGGATCTTGAGAAAAGGAAAAGAGTGCAAGGTGTGAATTTTGTGTTTCCAATGACTTTTGCTGCTCTGCTGGCATAAAACATATCCCCAGGCCATATCCCGATGCCCAAAGACCTGGTCTCCATTATCTTGCTACGGAAGACACCCTAACTGTTGGCAGAAGTGTGGATGATTTCCACCCAAGGGTTCAGCTGAGGGTAATTTTCAGAGAAGATAACTCATTTTTTGATAATCCTGACAATATTGATTATTATTGATTAATAATGAATCATAGTTTAAAATCTTTTAGGAATCACGAATCTTTGTTTTAAAAACTCGGGAATCATGACAGACAACGACACCAAGGAAAGTTCAACAAAATGCATGCATGAATTAATTATTTCCGATCTAGGGAATGTGCAAAATCGCTCTTAAAAATCATGAATCGTTGAGGTATTAAAAACCAAGAAATAAAGAATCGAATGATTTCGCCTCTATCCTCGATTGTAAATGTCTTGGTATGAAGAGTTGCGATTGCCTCAGAATAGATAAAAACGTGATTTTGTTAACTTTTTAATGTTAATAACCCGTCCTTTCTTCATTATTC
>OX421445.1:10236029-10271029 GCA_949126865.1 Montipora capitata | reverse complement strand
TATTTAGGGTCAAGAACCATGTGAAGCGATTCTACTAACCAATGGCGTCAGCCTGTAATTTTACACCACCTGGGATGGACCAATGGTACGTAACAATTTTATGTGAAAGGGATTTTACTGACCTTGAACGACCTTGAGGCGGACCAATGAACGGGAAGATGACGTAGTCGGAGGACAACTACCGTTGCGTTTACACACCGATGCCGATAAAGAGTTCTACAACGCGACGTTTCGACGGTTTTTGTAATGCGAAGGGATTCGCCAAAGCCTCGGGGGTGGAACGATTTAATCGCACATTGAAGGAATGCATGTACCGTCATTTCACGGCCCACAATACCCGACCGAACGTGAACGTGTTTCCAGCCTTGGTGAACGGATACAATTAGAGCAGGCATCACCGACAACGATGGAGAGAAGTGGACACGTCTGTACGGGAAACAATTGAAACGACGGAAAGTAGGAGATCGTCTTCGTCTCAGCAAGAAACATCGACCTTTCAAGAAATGGTACGTGGCTGTGTGGATCGAAGAAGTGTTTGTAGTGTGTCGAGGGCAACAGGGACCCGTGCTTTCGTACAAGGTAGAAGCGATGGACGGGACTCCCTTGGAGGGCACGTTTTCAGTACAAGAAGGGCCTTCAGAAAGTGACAGTAGATGACAACTCCCTGTTCCGTTCTTAAGCGAAGCACCTTCGTTAGAACATTGAAAACACGGAATTCCCGAAACGGTAAAATAAGCTCCAAAAGGCACAAGCATACACCAGAGGTGAGTCATTTTCAGTACTTTTATTGAATGAACGTTAAATTGAGCGTTTTTTAGGCTTCATAATCGACGGTGTTTTATTTCCCATACAAAGTCTTTTATATCGAGGCATGACTCTACGAAACGCTAACTCTGCTTGAAGTCGCACTAGTTTGCTGAAGAATGCGCAATAAAGCTAAACACATTAATTGGATGAATTTGGCCACACATGTCGCGTGTTTAATTTGATCCAGGGGCCGTTTCTCGAAAATCCCGGTAAATACCGGGCCCGTTAACTTACCGGGACCGTTACCGGGAAACTTTATTGGGACCGAAAGACTGTTTCTCGAAGCACCCGTAAACTTTCCCGGTACTTATCGGGGCCGATAAAATAACCGGGAGTTACCAGGCCCTTGCATGCACTTCACGCTCGTCATGAAAAGAAGGAGAATGACTTGGCACTAGATCCGTAGAGCTTTGTAGCATCCAGTTTCCCAACCGAGCGCTGTGATGTAAACAAAGGTAGCGTTCGAAGCGAAGACCTTCCATCGTTCCTTTTACACCTTCTAGCAGTGAAGGCGACTTTTTAAACCTCATTGGCGGGAGAAATTTTGCAAAGGTTGTTTAGATGGCAGTATTTTTTTTTTATATTGGCGCTTTTTGTAAGCAACACTTTTAGTTTGCTGGGAAGCAACGCTCTTTTGGAGTAATAGAAGCTCAGAATTACTTACAATTTCACAGCTTCATTTCTCCTTTTAAGTGAACGTATCGCAAATGCACTAAGTGTTAAAAACCCGATCAAAGTCCAGATTTCTTTGTTGGAAAGAGAGTGCAATCTGCAGAAAATGTTACAACGAGGTTAAGCGAAGTAAAATTAAATTCTCGATCTCGAAGGCTTCGATTCAATACAAGTAGTAGATTGCAGCGTACAGCGAACCAGTGGAAGGAGGTATGTCTTTGAGTCATCGTTTAGCATTATCAGATGTTTTGAATTCTCTTCAAGAACATCTGTTTTCAATTTTATCTCGACAGGTACGTCGGGTGGAATTCCGTCTTTATGAGACCAAAGGAGAATTCTTACCTCAGGTTCACTGCATTTACTGTATTTCGATTTTTATTGGCATATATAGGCGAACACTCTCAAGATACACTATTTGAAAAAAAAAACACGTTTATTTAATGAAAACAAAATAATATTCTTAATTACTTAGTTATTTATCATAAGGGTATAGTAGATTTTAAAAGACATTGCTAAAAGGGATCAATAAGTACGTAATCACTTATTAGTTTATGGGATAATTCTATCCTTGATTTATTGTGACTCCTTCAAGTCAAAGATACTTGGTGAACCCCTAGCTGGAAGTAAGATAATTATATTGTTAAATTTGTGGCACCTTTATTAAGGGGGTGGCACTTAACTACAGAAGGACAATGGTTGCTAAGGAACCTGTTTAGTCAAAGAGCCCAACAAAAAGGTTGAATGGATGGTTCTTTGAAGTAACTCTTTCAATGGAAATCTCACATCATTTCAATAAAGGTGTATGCGCAACTAGTCCCAGTCCTCGGTCTCGAAAAGAACAAAAAGACGAGGCGGTTTTTTTCATCGGATGGGAACCGTCCCATCAATATTTGTAAACTGTAGCTTGGGATTTCTATTTGGGCAAAAAATGGAACTGATATTTTGAAAAGTGCATCAGAGGAGGGCCGTAAATCTATGCTACACTGATTTTGGGTTAGATTGTTCTTGTACTGTTGCATTAAAAATTTGTGAAGAACGTAGTTTTTAGGCATTTTCTGTTTTGGCCATGTGATTTACCAAATATGGTTGTCAGTCGAATCAGTAAAGTTACCGGGCAAGTTATCGGGGAAAATAACGGGATCGAAACTAACGCGAGATTCGAGAAACACCCGAAAACTTATCGGGTAATTACCGGGTGACTTACCGGGCACGGTAAGTTACCGGGTCTTTCGAGAAACGGGCCCCTGGACACTTAATTGTGGTCTACAGGATTACCATTGTTCAGCAAAGGTGGGGCGAAAAAGACGCGCCCACATTACTAAATGTACGCAATTAATCCGATGTCTGGTGACAGGGGATGGGGGGAGCGGGAAAATGTTTTCTTCGCGAGATACCGACGGTATGAGGGCCAAGGGAAGAAGGGCGAATTGCTCGAGAGAAATATCTTTTATCCTCTAGGAAACGCCCCCCCCCCCCCCCCCCCCCCCCCCCGCAGGCTCACAGGCTCCCCAAGCTGAAAATACGTGGTGTATGCGACAGCTTGTGTACATAGAGAATTGTATGGGAAAATCACCGATCGTAAAAAAATTGTGTAAATAACTATCTCATTTGAAATAAAGTTTTCCTACCTCAAATGTGTGACGAACTTGTCTCTTGTGCCGAGTTTAGAGCCATTCTGACGCCGTTTAGTGAAGTTATCCGGAAACCGTTACTAAAAGAATAGGAGGGCCGACCACTCCATCCATCGCTGGCCAGACCTCACTCCACAAATCGTTTTCTCCTCAACAGGAAAAGTCCCGAATCGCAATAAAAACAACAGTTCCATTAAAGTCCAATAAATTTTACTCCAAATACGTGTGTTTCGGCGGCCGAAAGACTCGTGACGAACAAAAACTTTGCCTTAAAATTCACCTCTTCGGCTTTCCTCAGAGGCTTGTGAGCGGGCAGTCAACAACGGCCGCTCGCAAGATGGTTTTATCCTCAACTCTGATTGGTCCATTTGAATTTGACCGCGCGCTGGCAACACGACCCTCCACCCGAGGGAAATGTACATCTTGTCGCGAATCACCACCAGGGCTCCAATGGACCAATCAGAGTTGAGGATGAAACCACCTTGCGAGCGGCTGTTGTTGACTGCCCCGTCACAAGCCTCTGAGGAAAGCCGAAGAGGTGAATTTTAAGGCAAAGTTTTCGTTCGTCACGAGTCTTTCGGCCGCCGAAACACACGTATTTGGAGTAAAATTTACTGGGCTTTATGGAACTGTTGTTTTTATTGCGATTCGGGACTTTTCCTGTTGAGGAGAAAACGATTTGTGGAGTGAGGTCTGGCCAGCGATGGATGGAGTGGTCGACCTTCCTATTCTTTTAGTAACGGTTTCCGGATAACTTCACTAAACGGCGTCAGAATGGCTCTAAACTCGGCACAAGAGACAAGTTCGTCACACATTTGAGGTAGGAAACTTTATTTCAAATGAGATAGTTATTTACACAATTTTTTTAAGATCGGTGATTTTCCCATACAATTCTCTATATACACAAGCTGTCGCATACACCACCTATTTTCAGTTTGGGGAGCCCGTGCACCGCTTGCACTCAAAGGTCATCTTCCCACTAGTAATTAATTATTACACGCTCTCTAGTGACGCGAACTTGGGCTGCCTATGGTTCATATCCATGTCTTGAAAGTGTCAAATTTATTGAAGTACAATACTTCTATTTTCAGAAAGAAGAAAGTCAAACACAACTTTAAAGACATCTTTAAGGAAGGTGAGATCAAAAATGGGAAATAGCTTGGAACAGTACAGAGCAAGTATAGGGACACATGTTATATTCTTATTGTCCAGACAGTACCAGATGTGTATGAAAGGAGAAATTTGAAGTACAATCCTGTTCCTATTCTATATGGAAGGAATGTATTTACCAACTTTAAAGATTGTTGTTCAGAATTATAACATGATGAGATTCAATCATCTTTGGTTGACCTAAATCTATCTCTGTCAGTTCCACATACCTTAATTAATTCGGCTAGCAAATGATATAGAAGTCAATCCTGGACCAGGAATATCTACTGACATTGTAAATTTGGAAAACCCAAATAAAAGAACTATTTTTTAAATTGAACCTTGGAATGATGAATGTCAGGCTTTTTGGTGTTCTGGTCTGGATTTGCCACTCATTTTCAAACACAAAAATGGTTCAGAAACAATCAAACCCTTGGTAAAGCCTTCCAAGGTGTATCAAATAGTCGGTGATGGCAATTGCTTATTCCGTGCCCTTTCTCATGCAATAACTGGAACACAAAATTATCACAGCTTAGTCAGAGAAAGGATAGTACAGCATATGAGACATGATGAGCATGCATTACTTGCACATATGAATGGCAGTGTGAATGAATATTTGTTCCGCACAGGAATGAGAAATCAACATGTTTGGGGGACAGATGTTGAAATTACAGCAGCCTCTTCTTTGCTAGAAACTGACATCTATGTATACACCAAAGTTGGTTTTCTATATGAATGGCAAAGGTTTTCAAGTTTTATCTTATCAAGATATCCTGCCAAAAATATAGGTGGTCTCTATTTGCAAAATACTAGTAGTGTACATTATGACATTGTGCTAAATGTTGCTTCTTCTCTGACTCCTCTTTCTAATCATGATTGCAAAAGAAAACAAAGTGATGAACAGAACCATCATCGTAAGACAAAGTCTGTATCAATTAGTCGACCTCCCAAGCTTGCAAAGGCTTATCATGTTCCAGATACTTCAAAGCATGTGTCTTCACATTGAGCAACAGAGATGACTTCAGTTGGCCCACATTAGCACTGACAGTGATTCCAGAATTGACCTGGAACAACACAATGAGTACCCAGAACAGAGATAGTGACAATGAGATACATGTCAAAGGCATTAAAAACATAGAAAACCGTTCACCTTTGCATGTTGTCACTCAGAGCATCAGGCTTTGGTGTTCTGCTCTGCATTTGCCACTCATTGTCAAACACAAAAATCAGTGTTCAGAAATGGTCAAACCATTAGAAAAGCCTTCCAAACTGTATCGAATAGTCGGTGATGGAAATTGCTTATTCCGTTACCTTTCTTATGCAATAACTGGGAGACAAAATTATCACAGTTTAGTCAGAGAAAGGATAGTACAGCATATGAAACATAATGAGTATGCATTACTTGCTCACGTGAATGGCACTGTGAATGAATATTTGGCCTGCACAGGAATGAGAAATCAACATGTTTGGGGAACTGTTTACAGATATTGAAATAATAGCAGCCTCTTCTTTGCTAGAAACTGACATATATGTATATACCAAAGTTGGTTCTCTGTACCCTACAGTCGCAACAACCGAGTTCTAGCAATCTCCTGAAGTGTCCATCATCTCCACTACACTTAACAAAACATTGAAATAGTGCAGACCTTAACGTATCAATGCTTATTACACTTTTGACCACAATAGACAAAGCATTAGTTACAGTTACTTACACATTATGAACTTAAACCCCAAAGAATCGTTTCTCTAGAGCTTCTGCAATGAGGACAGACATTACTTAGCATAACGTTCCAGTTTACATGTTTTTGTTGTTCATTTTAAACGAGTTAACCATTAGAAGGTGAGGACGATACCCCTATTTCTAACGGCCCTGTGAGAATAGCTGCATTGCTTAAATTGTCCATCAAATGCGAGGATCGTTTCTTCACTTCATTGTTATCTTCGTTGGGATTGTATTGATTTGTACACATGTTGATGCTGAAACGTAAGTCACTTAAAGTAAAGTTGATTCAGTTGTGTTAAACTTAACTTATTATGCATTTCTTTTAATCATTATGCATTTCTTTTACTCAAATCACCTCATACAACCAATTCAGATTCCTTTTCATTCAGCCATTGCCAAAAATTACACACATCCCAAGTATATTTGTCGGTTCATCATACCTTCCTGCCTAAACCTAGGATTAGTTCAGTGCTAAATTATACTGTTGAAAATTAACCTGTGTTTTGATTGTACTGAGTTCTCTGTCTCGTTGGTTACTCAAAGCAGGCTTAGCACTTAACCAACCTTAATGGGTTTTGTTCATAGTCAAGTTAACCCACTTTTGAGCAATTAGTCTTAGATCCCTGGAAACTAGATCAAACAAACATTTGAAGCCCTGTCAACCTCTTTTCCATGCAATTAAAAGTTACTTGCTCCACAGTAGCAGCCGTCATGATATCTACAATGCAACATAGATTTCAAAGCATTGCATAACATGCTACAACTGCTGGGAAGGAGCCTGCGGACGTTTCTCTTCCTCGAAAAATAGTGTCTGCTAAACCGAGATGCAAAATCTTTTCTGTGACGTAACTGCTTTTGTTTTTGTTTTTGGCCAATCTCGTTGCATGAGAGAACAGAGAGTCGGGTGATCTCCGCGCAATTCGTGTTATCGTTGTCACTAGCAAACCTTTGAAACGAACAGCTATGAGTGAAACACCAAAGAATTAAAATTCCCAGCGGAAGCGATTGACGGACAAAATGTTTGGTTGCAAAGGACAAGATAAATGTATTTGGTAAGAGTGTTTTGGACATCTTCTCTTGGATACTTCGAGCCGATTTATGTGGCTAACTGCCGCACGAAATGCTATTATCGACCGCTACGATTCAAAGTGGACGAGCTTGAGGACTAAACTAAAAGACAGTTTGACGGTGATTACTCTTCGGCTTAAGATCAAAGCAGCGCACTGGAGGCGAAGGAATGTCTGAGTTTTGGTGACGCTTGCTCGAATGTTTCACCGTAGTAAAAGTATCCAGGAAAGCAAGCAGTAAAATCGGCCCGAGCGCCGTTTAGTAAACAGAGCTTGCTTTTTGATATGGTCGCCCATCGAAAGGTTAGAATCTAATAACACACCCAGATTACTAATTTACGGGAGATTGTGGAGAGAGTGTTGATCTTTCACTTTGCGGCCTCGCCCCAGCACAGTCACAAATGGATTTATTTTTAGATACACTTTACGCACGAAACAAACAAAGAGCCGCCAATTTTAGCCAATCAGAAGAAGCCATGTCACGCGTGACTGCTTCTGCCATGTCTTTTCAGGAACATGACAGTCAACTGATTTTCGCGGGAACGGTAGACTCATTTGTGACTGTGCTGTGGAGCACCCCCATGCCATAACAACACTCTTATCTAATTCATTAATGCTACACCTACATGTAACCCAAAAGCATTACAAGACAAAGCGATTTTTTAGGGTCACATCGCATAAAAAAAGAAAAATGCCCGTCTCAAGTATTACCGGGCCCTATTAGGAAAAAGGCTAGGAACAAATTGGAAAGCTTTTTACGCCTCTGGTGACAAGCAATCTGATTGTAGATGACTTTAAACTAACACAGGCTAGGTATCATCGAGTTTTGGGCAAACAAATTGACAGCAAATTCAAACCCTCCCGTAAACATGATGCTTGATCTGTCTTATCTCTCTCTTCTCTATCTCTCTCTCTCTATCTCTCTCTCTCTCTCTCTCTCTCTCTCTCCTCTCTCTCTCTCTCTCTCTCTCTCTCTCTCTCTCTCTCTCTCTCTTTCTCTCTCTCTCTCTCTCTCTCTCTCTCTCTCTCTCTCTCTCTCTCTCCCTCTCTCTCTCTCTCTCTCTCTCTCTCTCTCTCTCTCTCCTTCTCTCTCTCTCTCTCTCTCTCAGTGTTTATATCTCAAATAACTGAACCGGGCAAAAGTCAGAGTTTGTTTGATTTTAGTTCATTTCTTTCCTGTCAGCTGCAGACACCCTGCAACAACCTCTTTCCCAGAGCTTTTATTCTACTCATGGCGGAGAAAAGCCTAAAAAAAAAAAAAAAAAAAAAAAAAAAAAAAAATATATATATATATATATATATATTTATATATATATATATATATATATATATATATATATATATATATATATATATATATATATATATATATATATATATATATATATATATCAAGCAAAGGTCTACCGTTTATCGTGATAAAATTACCGTAAACGCAAATCTGTCTCTCTATTGATGGCAGAAACTTGTATATGAATGAAACAAAGCACGTTCTAGGGCTGAGGCCAGAACATAAACTATTAAATTAAAGAAAACCTCGAGTAAGCGTGTACAACTTTCAGAACTTACATCGCAACCCACGAAAACGAGACTACTGTGATATTTGTTAGTTCTCTTGAAATCTGAATTATTCTAGTAAAGCAACAAAAACAAGCTTTTGAATTAAGCGGACGTATTGCGAAACGGTGCGACCAGGCGAAGAATTAGTCAACTTTAAGCGCTCACCATCTAAGAGATTTTAAAACATGTTTTGCAAAATTAGTTTTGTTTAAGTGTTGAAATGCCATATGTTTTTATACTCGCTGGGAAAATATTTGCTCAAGTAACAAGAATACGAGTTTTTATAGTAGAAATAAAAATGGAATTCAAGTACGATACCCTGGTCTGCTTGCAGGCGGTAGATGTTGTTATCGCCACGAAACACGAATCCAACGACACAGTGGAAACGTCGGGGTGGGAAGTGCACTCCCCACCCCGTCGTTTTGTCACCCAGCCCAGACCTATCGCGTACTCTTCCAATATGGCGTCTGATTCGTGTTTCGTGGCGACAATAACATGTACCGCCTGTAAGCAGGCTAACGGTTACCGTACCCCAACTCCAGACCCCAACTAATTCGGTCTGATAGGCATCGCTGGTTTAGAACTTCCCGCTTGTGAGATTTCTCGCTATTTTAAACCCCTAAATTTTTCTGGATAGCACATTGTATATAGCCTTCTCATTGAAATTTTGGGAAGGTTTGGCAGTCGGGCTCAAATTAAAATAGCTCGTTAAAGAGGAACTGAAGGCAAGAAAATTAGCATTTGTTATTTACACTTTAGACCATGCACAATAATGTTCTCAACTTTTTTTCTGACATATCCGTCGTTTTTCCACCTTATTCCGATTTTCGGCCATGAGCATTGCGGCTCAGAATGGAGGAGTCAGCGGTCATTTTTGAAGCTTATGACGTATGATATGAGGAAGACATGCGAGAGCGCCCATAAAAGAAGCAGTGTTTTGACTGTTTGTCGTAAATATTGAGTCCGCGAAGAAACAGAAAAACAACGAAGAAAATATCCACTGCAGCACTTGTTTGTCTTGGTTACGAAATCTCTGTTCCCCATATCATACGTCAAAGCGGGCTGAAGATTTAGATTTTAAGCCCGCACTGAAAAGGCAGAAACAGCGGGAAAATCCCAACTTCGAACGCAATTTTCTCGCCAAAAAAAACAAAAAAACAAAAAACGAGAAGAAGTAACCCCACAAACTTAACTTTATTTATATTAGGCTGATTTTGATTTTGGCCTTTAGTTCTCCTTTAAGATTTTTTTTTCACGTAGAATCGTGTAACTCAAGAGATTGGTGTGGAGACCGTCCACGAAAGGATACGACAATTGGAGCAAGATACTCGATAAAAGGGAAAACAGAGATAAAAGCAATCACTGAATCACATAATGCTACAATGTAGGCGTGCTCTCTGAACATCCGTCTCGAACCTGATCCTATTTTTGCATCAGCTTGCACAGCGGCCAAATTTGAATTCTATTGTTGTCGATGTTTGTACAAAGACAGCAATCCAACAAAAATATTAAGAAGTAGCGTGCATCTTTTATTGTCAACAGTTATGTGCGTGGATGAAGCTGTATGATCTATTTCAGTCAAATGGAGAAAGATTATATTTATCCGCTAACACCATGCCTTAACTCAACGTTTCCAACTTCTCTTCCATTTGTAAGAGGCGGCGTGTCAGCTTTGTTAAGTCTTGTCACGATCCCAGGTAATTTACTCGTCGTTTTAGCTGTGTTTATTGATCCAAACAAGGACCTACGTTCTCCGTTCATGTACTTTGTAGCAAACCTCGCGATTGCTGATTTGTTGGTCGGAATCGTTACGGACCCTGTCTCAGCCGTTTATCATTTCAAGAGCGCTTTGGGATTGATTAACCATGGAACGCTTATTGCTTCAGTACATATGCCGTTCTTTATATCATGTACTGCCTCCGTCCTCAGTTTGGCTGCTCTCACCGTCGATCGTTACCTCGCAATTACTTCACCCTTTCGATATAAAGCGACTCTTAATCCGATGCGCGCTGTACTCGCGTGTATTTCGGTGTGGATGCTGCCACTTAGCTTTCCGTTCGCGTATCTCTACTCGGGTTTTATTCACTATGCTTTCCTGTTTGCCAACACAGCTGTCGTGATGACCTTCGCAGTTTTGCTGCTTGCTTATGTACGGATTTATAAGATATTCCGTCGTCAAATTCGCGAATGGGACAATTTTCATGACAGTACAGAAGAAAATCGTGCGAAGAAACTCACAATGCGCTGGGAGCAAAAGATTACCAAAACTCTCCTCATCATGCTGGCTTTATTCATCTCCTGTTCCCTTCCCGCGTGTGTTTTAATAAACGTCATTAATTTGTGCAATACTTGCAATTGTAACCTCGTCGTCTGGGCTCGTGACGTGCAATTTCTCCTTATTTTAGCGAACAGTTCTATGAACCCATTCATTTATTCATGGCGTTTGTATAACTGCAGAAGAGCCTTTCTATGGATCGTAACGTGTAGAAAGAAGGGTAAAAAACGTAAGATGTCTTCATTTGAAATGCGAACTTTACATCGAGTTAATTCAACGCCAAGGAAGAGGGAGAGGGGTGATGATGTCACGACACACATACAATGATCGACAACGCCACGGCCGAGAACTTTCGAGTTCTTTTCGTTTCCGGATCTAAGCATAGCTTACTTACTGTATCTAAGCATAGCTTACTTACTGTAATCTAAATTTCCATTGTTTCGTTAAAAGTCGCATTTTGTCAATATTCTTCAGTGCTCGTTGACCAATGACCTCTGAACAGGTTATCGCGAGAACACAAAGCCATAGCAAACGGCCATACAATGGCGGATACCTCAACCGTACGAATTCTCCCACAAGGCGGACACCTCCATAAGACGGCCAGGGGAATTTGTCTCAGCAGATGTCTAGGTGAATCAAGGCGGACACTGAATCGACATCCTTTGTTCACTCAATGAAGGAAGTCGATGGCGTATGGCCAGGATATTTAATTTTGATAATTAAGCTTTCTTTCAGCACCTATGAGACTTCAAGCAAACGCCTATTTGTCTCAATTTCGGACACTGAATCGACATCCTTTGTTCACTCAATTAAGGAAGTCGATAGCGTATGGCCAGGATATTTAATTTTGATAATTGAGCTTTCTTTCAGCACCTATGAAACTTCAAGCAAACGCCTATTTGTCTCAATTTCTCAGCAGAATTTCCCTTTAGTTTGACGTTTAGCTGTACTCATTGAAACTTAGGGTGTGTTCGATTGACTCTATTCCAGAATAAGAATACGTGGAGCGATGATTAAAACGATATGTCTGGCGTTTTGAAGCAACAAGGATATTAAAAGTATGTTCAAAATAGCATTTTAGCAGATGTTTGACAAATTTGATGTGAATCTCCATAAAAACCGGCGAAGGATTTCTAACTTCTATTCCATGTATTCCTATTCCAGGATATGGTCAATTGAACGCACCATAAGACCTTCCTGAGTTAAGACGTCGTTTCAGCTCTTTTGAGATCAGATTAAATAAACAGTCACTGTTTCGTGTCTCTAAATGCGGTAGACAGCTCTTTAAAGAGGACACCAGAGCTAGCCTCGAGAGTGTCCGTTATAGAAAGCGGAGTTCAAAACAGCAATTTTGGGATATCATTCCCTCTTACACTTCGTCACGAAACCGACTGCTTAAGCAAAACCGACTAAGGGCGTTTTTCCTGCGCAGTAGGTCAAGGGTAATTTAGCTACGGGCAGTTGCAAAAGGTTGAGGCACTGAATCGAAAATTCACCTCTTGCTAAAACCCCTACCTCCCCACCCTCTTTTTAAATGTTGATACCCGTTACTTGGAATGCCAAGTGGACATGAAAACAACTCATTATACGGTTGTTAAAAGTGAGTGCCCCAACTCTTTTCGCATTTGCTTGTAGTACTTTGTGATTGGTTGCTTTCTAAGGAGCCCAACCTTAAGCATTTTAGGTTGTCTCGAAGACATGGACAATGAATAACGCATTCTGCGGATGGGCTCCACTTTTTGGCTGTAATCCAAGATACAGGATATATAGAGAAAGTGTTCATAAACGGCCTGGTTTCGAATGCATGAAAGCGAGATTTGGTGAATATACAAGACTAGATGCCCTGCCATACAGTAATAAAAATAGGTCCGCAATGCGTAATTTTGTGGGATTTCAGTCAATTAAACGTTGATGATTAGCATTACAGTAAATGTAATACATTTTGTCATGTTATAGTGATAAATGTCGAGTAAAGATTCCGTAGAATCCCAAGCTTCAGACGAGAAAACGGTTAGGGGAGAAACATGTTTAGACTGGGATGACCGGCGTATAATGGTAACAGTTTTTTCCAAAGTCAGCAAACCAGCCCAATGAGATGGCGCTTACCATTTGCAATTGTTTTCGGCTGATGAGAGACTAGAAACTGGGAAATTTAGCAAATGGTAAGGAATTTTCGAATGTTCCGTTCGATGGGAAATGCCATTTACTGTGGTTTGCGTATTTCCCAGTCAGCAGACAAAGCTGGACATGGTCCCAAGTTATCACGGGGGACGTAGGGGGCGGTGATTGACAGAGTTAAGAGTCACTGAAGTAAACAATTTGCAGGTTAGGGATTATGACGCATTGCAATTGGGTGCATTTGAGCATATGAGTTTCTCAGACACCAAATCTTTTGCAATTAACTGCCAAAAATGTGTTAGAGTCAACGCACTTCAGGCATGAACACACTACTTCAGAGACTCATGAAATATTTGCGTTCGACGAAGAGATAATTGCCGTCTACTTTTATTCGTCAGCGGAAATATTGAAATCAGTCGCTAGTAGCGGAGGAGAATTTGTTTACGGTAAAGCTGGATAAATCAGCAGGCTTCCAGCTTACAACCCTGTACGTAAACTATACTTTTACAAATTAATTATCTTTTCCCGAGGGACCAGTCATTAAGTGATTTTTTACATAGTACAACTTAAAAGCGTGCAAAGGCAACAGCAACAGCGGTCGTCGGCCAACATTCGCGGGTAACAGTGCACTGTTACCCTCTGACGTCATAGATTTTGCACTATTGCCCGCTTAGAGACTTTTGGCGGGAAATGGTTTTATTGTTAGATGTCATGTGACCTCGAAGTAACCACTGAGAGTACGCGCTGCAGGGGGAAAAACTCAGCCATATAACAATGGACTTTGTAATTATGTATCTGTCCGATATGTTTGAAGGCATGACTCCTTGCAATATAGCTGGCAAAACTCGTTTAATACAAACGTCAGAAAGGAAGACGACTTCTCCTTACCTTGTAAGTTAATCGCACCGAGAAAACAAGTCGAAATTCGCCAAATCAAAACAGACGAGAAGAGTAATGGCCGCCACACACAAACATACATGCATACATACATACATATATACATACATACATACATACATACATACATACATACATACATACATACATACATACATACTTAATTGACCGCTCCCCATAGGGGCTTTTCAAGGCCAATGAAACACAACGAAACAACAACTGTTAAGAATCCCAACTGGCCGGAGGCAAACCAGTTGGCTATTTACAAGTGCAGCGGGGAAGTTGAACCAGGGACCACCAGGATCAAATTCAACGAGTGGTCAGAGCGGGTCTTGAACCAGGGATCTTCGGATATCAAGGCAAGCGCCCTAACCACTGAGTCACACTGCCTCCGTAGTGTGACAAACACCTGACTCTTGTTTTCAGGCAAATAAATAAAGCTAGAAATATCGCCGGTGCTGACAAAGTTTGGGGAAATCCCACACAAAGATAGCACACCTGTTGTAACTCCGAATTGAAATTGCCAACTCGCTTAAGCTACCTGGTTTGGTGGGTTAAATTTAATGACAATTTATTGAAATTTGCCGACTCGCATAACTTTAAATGAGAGTTGGGAAAGGAAGTGTTTTCACGAGCGGTTTTTCAGGTTGTTTAGCGAGTGACAACCAAACATTCCGTGAAAACAGTTCCTTTTTCAACTCGCTTAAAGTTAAGAGAGGCGGCAAATTTCAGTGGAATTCTCACTAAATTTAAGCCACCAAACCAGGTAGCTTAAGCTAGTTGGCAATTACTTTAGGCCAATGAGGAATCGCATGTGGTTATTCAAATCAGAAATGTTAATATTTATATTATTGTATTGCCACGTACTCTCTCCTCATTAATTTAATCTTACCCGTGAAAACAAGTATCATTTTAAAGCTAGTCTCTTAACGAAGCCTGCAAACAAATCACTTTCATATTATGTTTAGTTATGTACTTTAGCTATAAATGTAATTTCTCGAAGAAAGTAGCTCTTGTAGTTACTCTGAAATTCGAAATGAAAGAAAGTTTATGCATGTATTACCTTAGGCAGGGCGCGTGCGTACACTTTGTATTCCGCGATTACAGTGCTTACCACATCACAGATAAAATAACTTTTCCACGAATATTTAAGCCATCGAAGCCTTACGCTAAATTGACAAGGGCGGTCCGGAGCTGTGAGTAGAGTGGAATTTGTCTCATATAGTTTAGGGGCCGATATTTCTCTCCCTCAATGCCGTACCGAGAGGAAGGTCGGTATCTGAAAGCGGCGAAGGGTCAACTGCGTCCAAAAGCGATCGCACGGGCCGATATCCCGGAATGACTCGTTTGGTACGACACTCCAGCGCCATGTCTGGAGGTACTGCGTTTTTCTCTCTTGTTCAAAAATCCCGTCAGCGCATGCGTACATGTTCTGGCTCTCCGATACGTAGTAGCATACCTAAAAACAGATGCTGTTCTTTACGAAGAATTGACATTTCAGTTGATTCTACACGGGCATAAACGTAACGTAAGAACCGTGCGTGTCTTTTCTTCTCAAGACAGAGGTGCATGAGAGATGGTTTCATGCAGACTGGGACGCCTAAAATGCTCTTTTGTAAACAAAGCGGTTCACACGAGTGAAATTGTCTCTCTGGCCTTTCTGTGGACGAATTCCAGGACCTACCGATACAATTTGGGCAAGTTTTGAAAGCTAAAAACTTCAATCGATGCTCTATTTTGCTGGTAGGACTGGGTGGACCGACACTTATAAAAAAAATCTATGAAATGAGAATGGAGGGTCTTCCCATGTCATGGAATGGCAGAATTTCCCAGAATCCTTTTTGGGCACGACATGAACGAGGCAACTTGAGAAGCACGAGACTGGCTGGCCTTCATCAAATGGCTGAAGCGTGGCCGGAGTAAAAAAGTTGTGAGAAGAAGATTTCTAGTTAGATACTAAGGAGTAGCCTTGTTGTGTCCTGGTAGCGTAGACTGTTGATTTCTGAACAAATTTATGTCATAAAAAATTCGCGACAAAGTAGTGCTTTTTTTCGCTGTTATTCTTGTAGCAAAAACGTAACTGGCCTTTCGTCAATTGTTCTTATCAAAGGAACGGTATAATGTAAATAAGAGAATACTGAGATTTCTCTTTGCAGATTACTAAAGTTGAACTCTATATATCTATGCAATAAGCACATTCAAAATTTCTTCAAAGTCTGTTTTTGAATGATTTTCCTGCTGCTGCATATGAAAAATAACCGCTTCTTCGCATGATCCTCGCGGAAATTACATTTTGTCCCTCAATAAACCTAGAACAACCAGTTATGGTGCTATTTCTTTTTCCTTACTTATCAGCTAAGTTGTGGAATGTGCTACCTCTGATTTTATCCGTACCACTGAGTTGACAGGTTTTAAAATGAGAATCCAGAGCCGCGTTTTGTATAGCCGTTTCTCTCGTCAATTATTTTTTCTTTAAATATTTTATATATGCTATGTATTTTAGCTGTAAATGCAATGTCTCGAAGAGAGTAGCTCTTGTACTTACTCTGAAATTCGTCGAGATGAAAGAAAGTTTATGCATGTGTGTATGTTACCTCGGCGCGTGCGTACACTTTGTATTCCGCGACTACAGCGCTTACCACATGAGAGATGTGGTTATGAATATTTAATCTATCAATGACGAGTCGCACGCAGTTATTCAAAAACAGGCGTGCTATTTTTATTATTGAATTGGCACGTGCTCTCTCCTTATTGAATCTGACCCGTGAAAACACGTATCATTTTAAAGTTGCTTAACGATGCCTGCAAACAAATATCACTTTCAGGAATGTTAAGCGAGACAACGGCTGTCGTGAAAACACGGCCTTTGGGTGTTGCTTTTGCATAATAAAGCAGCCTTCACAACTAAATGATATGGAAATACTTGGAACAAAACGTTTTATTCCCAAAGGATTTGAATTGGGTACAGCCGAATCGGTCTATGAGCTCTGAAACTGAGAGAAGAGCGATATTTTTGTCAAACAATTTCCATGCTTATCAATGATTACAATAATACCACGATATTCTTCAAACAGGTTCTCAGTTGTTGGTTCCCAGGTTCCAAGATGTTGCGCCCGGACGGGTAAACAATGAACCCCAACGCTTACGGTAAAAATTGAAAGTCAATCGATGCAAAACCTTTCCCAGGCTTATTCAAAAGAGATTGTTCTCAAATGCGTTTTCTCGTCGGTTTTAAAAAGATGAATGTTAATATTTTCCAAACGAGTACAAATAGACTAAAGTCACGTTCCTTATAGCCACAGTTTGGTGACTTCACTGAATATTAACCATGGAATTCAAGTCAAAAGAATGAAAGGAAACTGTCATTAATGTGTTCGATGATGAATTAATTTCCTTGACGAAAAATATAGCTCGTCTTTCACCAATAAGGCTGACAATATGCACACAAGTACTTGGCTTAGCACTGTTAAATTAAACGACAGCGAAATACTGAAACATCTGCGGCGCTCCAAACAGACTTAAGTGAAGAAAGAAAAATGCAGCCTTTTTCAATCTCTCTGTTTACAAAATAATTCTGACAAATTGTCATTCCCACTTCATTAGCTGTGAAAATAGGCTAGCTTTTAAAGTTCATTTTCGCGAAAACTTAATTTAATTAATGCAGACAAATTTATAAAACTCATTGACTGCAGGTAATCCTTTGTAACAATCGAGATAGTTTAACCATGTAATTCCACCGGAAATCGACTTTGAAAACAAAAGAAAAAGAATATAAAGGTCTTAACAATCCGCTAATAGACGTCATCAAAACTACAACGATCAATGAACTCTTGCGCAACAAATTTTCAATTTTCGAATTACAACGCTCTCCAAACTGGCTGTCGTAAGGTATTTATGGTCAAGGAACAGGTCCTACTGGTAGCTCGTGCTCTCAATTAAACAACACGTGCATCAAAATAAATACATTACATCACGGAGTCGGCCTTGGGAAAATGATTCGAAACTCGAGGATTACGAAGGCAAGGGTGGATAACTTGAATCGCCGTTTTGGTTCATTTTCTTATTTTGAACAACTGTTGAAGAAATAGAATAGGAGGGATTGGCGTATTTACGTTCCACGACAAGGCCTCGTTGACGTGGTGTGCAAATCGATCGAAGAAGGAAGATATTTGGAACGACTTGGCGGGTTAAATGAAAGATAGACCCCGTTGGTTCGAAGCTCATTGCACTGAATGAAACTTTTACAAAACGTGATAATTTGTTCTCAGTTGTTTTCTAGACTCAACTGACAAACGAGTTTTCTTTTTATATAGCAATATTTACGACGATCATGCTGACTTCTTCAGTTGGTGTTGAAAGAAACCATGGGAAAAGCGAGCAATATGTTGAGAAAAACCATTTGAGGGAACCATCCTGGAAACACTATGCTCGAGGCATGCTATTTTTATCACCAAAGGAAAAGAAATGTAAAAGTAAAATGTGTCCAACTTTTTCCCCTCAGGAAACAGACAAATCTCACGAGAGTCAAATTTTCTCAAAACGATGTGTAGCACAGTTTGGCCAGGATGACAGCAACAGAACGGATGTTTTGGTTAGCATAACGGAACATTATGAAAATAGGCATTGTCTAAACAAACAAAACAGCAAAAATGGTATGCTGAAACGACTGTCAAATTGTTTTACATGGAAGCAGAGGGTGGCGGAATCCAGAATTCGAACCAAGCGAAACGTGGTTCTAGGTTTTTATCCACGTTTGTATACGATACACGAGAATTCCTCCGAATCTGTTCCCGCTGACTTGGATACCATTCCTACGCATAAATGTAGGAGTTCAGAAGCAAAGAAAAGAGATGTTACTGCTTTTTGTCGAACAAGCGACCCCAAACTCGCTGCTCTTCAAAAAGATATCAAAGCTCTGTGGAAGCGCCTCGAAAATGTGGAGAAAGAATTTGCCTGGGCAAGAGCAAGCCTGGAGATGTGTAGCTCCGATGTCAATCATTAACTTTTCAAAAATCGATGGAATCGTTGGAGCGCTTGCGATATTATAAAATCAAAATTTCCAAAACGTCTGGTTGACTGGTAAATGTTAAGACCTTACTTTGGAAATTCCATCCTAAGATTTCGGAGCCGAGTCGTTACAGTCATTCCGTTTGGTGCGAACTGACCGGAATTTTCCTTGCCTAATGACAGTCTGGTTCTAACCGGCAGACTGAAGACTGCAGACTGCCCCCACTGGATGATTTTTAGACGGAGTTAGAGTAAATACGTAGCGGGGCCCCCGAGTTCCAGCGTTAAAATAATATGGACTTTAGTTCATAACATTTGTACCTTGAATTTGAAGTTCAATTAATGCCTGCGCTTACGGTTCGGTTTTAAAAATGTGCCGCTAGTAATATGGCCTTTTTTTCCTCTGATTTTTCATTTTTCTCATCTATACGTTACAGCGTTCTTACACATTTAATGACTATGTTGAAAAAAGTAACTATAGTGTTGTTTATGTCTTCAACATATGCCAAATGTTCTTTTAATTTAAATAGATACAGTACTTTCAATTTAGGAGGGGCGTGTCTGAAAACGCCCTTCCCTGTCATCTCTCTAGTCCTCGTTCACTTTTGGCGATACAGACACGTATTCTTCAAAATTTAGTCACGGGCTCTAAACATTTCCAATATTATTGAAAAAATCTCATGGGCACGAGGCTTTCCTGTGAAATATTTCTCCAACAGCAAATCCTCATTTATGAATTGTTTTAACTGGTTCCTTGATTTTTCTATTCCTAAAAGCCAGCCCCTTGATTTGGATAAAAGTTTCTTTGAAGATTAAATGTTCCAAGAATTGAAATAACGTCTCAAACAGTTTACCATAATGAATTTTTTTCCCAAGCCATAAACGTCCTCCTTGCCATTGTGGTCGAATAGGCCACTTGCACTAAGAGGTCACGTGACCAATGCTTCCCTTAAACAGTGAGTTGTAATCTTGCTGTTGCCAAAAATTGACAGAACACATAAAAATTAGCTTACACGCGAAATTTGAGAGGAAACGCATTTAAGGGAGATATCTTATGGTACTTTGATTTTTCAACAAAGTAGCATGATTTGTCTTGGCCGCCATGTTCTAGGTGTTGCCATGCCATTCTTAGTACACAATGGACTATCCCGTCCTCGTCGCCAATGTTGTATCTGTGCTACTACTCTCCGGCTCCCCTTCCTGGGCATACTCTTGCCCTCCAACATGGAGGCCAAAACTACTTTTTGCTTATATCTTGTTAAATGTTTGATAGTTGAGTTCAGATGTGCCATAAACCTTACCACATCATCTTTTCAACATTTTCCTTGAAGCTCAAGTGCAAAATTTGTGTCAGAAAGAGGTAATTCATAATTTTAAAAAATCAAGTTTTGGTCACGTGACCAGCTACGGACTTTCTCATTTTAAGCAAATGGTGCGGGTTTGAAAAACCAAATCACTATTATTTTGTTTAAGAGATGACCCACTAATAGTGTTTCGAAGGCAAAATCATGTAACTTTCATTTTCATAAAAACGATGTCACATGACCTCTTAGTGCAAGTGGCCTATTGGTCTGCATTCAGGATACATAGGGTTCCAAGGCCTTTGCCAGTGAAGACCTTCGCCCGGTTTGACAGCTTGAAAGCGCAATATGCTCGAGATTACTGTCAACCTTCAGGGGTGTCTTTCGGAAAATCGCTCGTGTCAGAGTTTTTTTTGAAGAAAACCAAGGAAATTATATACCACTGGAAAGCTGATAAAATGTAGCATTTATAAAATGCCTTTACTTTAAAAATCGATCGCAAGTACTCAAACGCGAAACCGCTGAATTAACGTGTGAGGCCATTTCCATATTCTACTTGGTTCTTGAGAAAATCCATCGTAAAGTTGGGCAATATAATTTTTTCGTATGCACGCCACGCACATGGACGCCATTGGAAAATTATTCAGAATTTTGTAGGAGAATTTCCTTTGGGACTTAAAAAAACCCGCACACTGGAAATTGGGAAACTGGAAATTCAAGAAAACACTGCAAACACAGAGACAAGGTATGCCGTTTGTGCAAACACATAGCAAAAGTCTGTAGAAAGACTCAGTGGAGTCTGTGCAACCTGATTCTTTACAAGACCATTCTGACCTTGAAGGAGACATGTATACCATTTTTTAACTGAACAATGTCTCAACTCCAGACATAAAAGTCCCATTAAAGAATGAAGGCCTAGGCCTGCCAACTGATGCAACTTGATAGTGGATGTGCATCCACCTTAGCTCCCAAGTCGTTCTCAGGTATATTAAGGACTGGGTCATCTAATCCGTAGCCAAAATTAAACGTGAGGGCGGTGGTCAATCTTGAAAATGATTCACACAGTTTGGACAAAACTTGGTGACAGGTTACGTCCCCACTTAACAGATAATTCAAGACTTTTGTTTTACTTGAAATATGTCACGTGATCAAATAACAAACCACTACCGGTTTAATTTTGAAAGCTTCTGCAGACAGGGAAAAACGTTGCTTTATCAACGTTTTGTCCTGTAGTTGTACTACCCAAGAACCGTACCCAATGTAATGGGAACGTTTGTCAAACCGTGCTGAAAGTTTGTTTAATTAGTATGTATAAAGTTACGTTAGTGACAGTTCTTTGCAATAAACTGTTGATAAAGTGCCGTCCTTCCCTGTCTGCAGAAGACTTATAACCTTAACCGGAAGTGGGCTGTTAATTGGTCAAGTCATTGGGTGCCATGGCAACAACACTAATTACTAAACTTACTTTGGGCAGTCGATTACCATGACTGAGCTAGAAGCGTTTTGCACGCATGGTTCTCCAGATAGACCACCCCTGGAAGTTTTAGACTAATCAACAACTGACCCATTCCTTAATATACCTGAGTTCTCATAGTATGATACATCTTGTTCTCGTATTCCTTTGACGCCTTCAGAAGTAAATTTGACTACAGCATACACTGGAGAGAAAATTAACCCTTTGAAAGAAGTAACAGTGGATGTGGAGTTTTCACCCGGAACACCCCCCCCCCCCCCCTCCCAATCCCCTTTCACTTACCCCCGGCCGTCACAGTGAAGACGTAGAGAAAATGTAAACGGAAAGAATTTAAAATACAAAACTCAAGCTGGTAAGCCACCGGCCAGATCGCGAGAACCGAAAGATCCTTCAAATGTCTCAATTGTATGCAGAAAGAAACGAAATTGTAACCTAAAATCTTTCAACTGATTTATTATAAATAAATAAATAAAGTTTCATAGTTTCATCAAAGTTCTTATAATCACTCTACAAGAGACTTGAACTCTCCAGTTGAGCCGACTCGAGAGTAGCTCTCCTGTGTCTAAATTCACAGAACTTTCACATACTGGAACGAACGAAAGCGACGAATGCGAAAATCATGCACGATGAAAAATGAGAAAGCAAAAACAACACCACTCACCTTTATCATGCAAAGCAGGATAGAGAGGAGCACACGGCCTGACGGTTGCAAGCCGACACACGAAAATCCAGCTACGCATCCTTAGATCTTCGAATGATGAAATGTTCGATATTATTTGAGGTCTGCCCGCTACGAGTTTTGGACAGATATAATGGTATGAGAAGAAACCTCTGGGTTTCAGCTTGCCTGGTGCGTGATTTTAAACCTGTACGATGGGAATTTGTTGGTGAAAATCGACTCGGTGTTGGAGCGGTCCGAAATCGAGCTTTCCACCCTTGTCTTTCTACATTGTTCCTGTTGGTACGCTCAGGTGAACGTCGAAGATAAACCCTTACAATCACTAAAATTCGTCGTTTTCAGCCACAAGGATTACCACAAACAACACTTCAGGTAAAAATACTTTTATTTTGTCATAATTTGTGCTTATAATAGCACTACGATATCTTAAATGATATGAAAGTTATGTGTACTGAGATATAGATATGAACGGTCACACGGTTTGTCTGGGTGCCCTGTGGTCCCCTTTTCTCTTTTACAACACGGAGCTGTGGTTTGAAACTTCATTGGACGAACATTACAGCTTGCGTTGTGCTTGCGTTACGTCCCGTTTCCACACAACGCAAGCGAACTCAAGCACAAGCGGAAGTATACAAGGAAAAGGAAAGGAAAAAAAAAAGATATTTGCGCTTGTGCTTATGCTTGCGTTAGGCTGGCCGTTTTTCAAGGTTAAATAAGCGCTCTTGCGCTTGCGTTAATGGTTTGGTTTGTGTTTGCGTCGCTAGTGAAAAACAGGCTTAAAGGATTTCAAAACCTGTCCGGCATCCTAAGTTATCCTCGGGGATTATTGAAGTCCTTTAGCCATTTAAACAAATCGGCGCCCGAAATGAAAGCCAAAACAGGTTGATTTGCATTCGGATAATTTTAATCTTGATAAGATATACATACGAGGTGTTTGAGCGCTGGTTATTGAAATACAGATTATTGCCTTGTTTTCGCGATAAGACAAACAGCAGACATTTTTGAAGAATACACGCGGGAAAAAAACAAGAAAGGAGACTCTCCAGTGCAACATCTCCAAATCTTAACCGATGTGAAACGTCTGGACTCCATGACAAAATTCAATTGATCTTTCCCCTCAAAGAAGGTAGTGCAACACGAGGTTTGTTGTGTTCTCTTATTATCTCAATAGAGAAAGAGTCGATATCTTCGTTAACTCTTAAAGCTTGAATGTCAAGAGAAGACCTGTAGTGTAACCAGAATTGTCTGAAGCCTCTCGGCATAATCTGCTGTGCTCGAGGTGTACTTGAAGACGTAAAATTATCTTCGCAAAATATCTTGTCATTTCCACTCTGTTCCTGTCCTTGACGTCGTGGAATCCTTGGCAAAAAACTGTCTACCTTCTTTCTTACATAGCGGAGCTCTTTGAGAATACTTCCTTCCAATGCTCCAGGAACAATACGCTTAAAGTTTTCATCTTTCGCCAGTCGTCCGCACCTTCTGTTGTCTTGGATATCGATCGTCTCCAGCTTGCACGTTCGAAAAACGCGTGTCGCGAAAAAAACATTGATAACTATGAGTTCAGTTGCCAAAGGTGACGATGTCCAACGGAACAATACCTCCGAAAAAAGCCTTAATGCCTTATGAAATGTTATAACTTTAAATTAGGTTATAATTATTCGAGACCAAAACTGAAGTCAGAGACAATAGGACGTTGACCCTTGGCTTTTTCAATTCATTGTTGCAATAACATCTTATCAATGGGGCGCCTTATTCCCACGAGTTTCTAATATTTGGCGCGCCAAAGACTTCCTGAAGTCCACCTGAGGGGATAGGTTAAGTTATATATGAAACACTAGGCTCTTTTGTTCAATCATATTTTGACTGGGACCTTTTTATCTGATTAGAATGTTAGAATATAATGTTAGAATATAATTTGAAAGTTATCAAGTAGCTAAAAAGTTCACTTTGAATTGAAGAGCATTCTTTGGTTGATATTTTTTATCGTTACCTTGGAACAAACAGGTGATTTTCATGTTACGTCATCGCCGCCATGTTGTTGGACGAATTTTGGTTCGTCCACCAGCAATTCAAAACGTCGATTGGCTTAGGCAACTACCGTATAGCCCTTCAGTTTGATTGTTTGTTTATTATTTCTTGGCAAGCTAATAACGCTGTTACCATTTATACCCAACTTTCATTTATTACAAAACTGGGACCATAAAGGAAAAACAGTTGTAATCGAAGAAGCTAGGACATCGTGGATTGCCATATTTTTCCAAATTGGCGGCCTTATTAGCGCTTCCGCGATTGTGTGGCGAAACCGCGTGCTTTGTTATTCGTTTCCGCTTTATCGCTTAGGCTCTCCTCTGCTGTACCGCCAACCACCCAGGCTATCACTGAATCCTCTATCGAGTGAAAGCGGCAGCCTACAATAGGTGCACTTCTTTCACCCTCCCCCTCTCCGGTCTCGCGTATTTTAGAGGCTTTTAAAATGGTGCATTGTTTACGGATCAATACGGAAAAGCTGAGCAGTTTAATCCTGAGACGGTCAGGCGTGACTAAAGGTCAACAGTTGTATTGTTAATCGTCACGTATATCACACTTGAATTACTTGGTAACTCAGGGAAGTTAAGGCACACCAAAGTATAAACAAGAGAAGCACGATAACGCAAGCCCACGGAAGAAGGTCAAAGCTTTGATAGATAAAGAAAGATTAAGAGGTCTCTGCGCCTGCAATCAATTAACTGAAATGGTCTGAAACCTAATCAGTTAAAGCAAATTAATTATCCTTCACAACGCACGGGGCGTCAATGAAATGAAGTTGTCTGACAAGCTGAATAGAAAATATGCCTTACAAGGAATGTGTTCAACGTTCAACGTTTCCGAAATTGGTTGAAGATCGTCATCTCTTGGGGAAAACCAAAGATTGGTCCCCGAAGTTGTCCGAAGCAAATGGAAGGGAAAGGATCCGTTTTCAAAGTTATTCGGATCAGTCATCCGGTGGGATTCAATATTGGCACAAATACAAACACAAGAAGAGAAATTACGCGAAGAGGAAATCGAAAGAACCCCGCGGGAACGAAAACGACTCTCTAAAACTTATACAGCGTTCAAAATGTTCCAACTGTGGTGGACTTCTATCCACATCTGATCGAGTCAACGAACGCTCGTACTTTGTCGCCAGCCATTCATGTGCTTTTGGCAAAGAATATTGCGATGTTATTGGTCCGTGCGCCGACTGCTGTCTCGAAGAGCAAAGGAACGCAATCGTCGAGAAGCAGAGCTTGGAGTTCCCTGGTCTGGAGGTCACGCCGCGGAAACTTGTTGCCCCAGCTTTAGTTCGACAAATAATATCTAACAGTCGTCAAGAAAACACGTTTGAACGCGACGACATACAGCAAGCTAGAAGTGTACTGGAACTGCCTTCGATTTCTCTTGATACCCTTAGGTATATGCGAAGAGAAGCCGGCAGTAGAAAACAAAAACGAAACGCATACAGTGAAGATAAGAAAACCACACATAAGAAATACATTGAAATTCGTCTTCCAAAAATTTGACACGAGTTAACGGTAAAGATCAATGTATGACTGAGAAAAGATTTAAAATATTGATCTTCTGCTTATAACTTTATCGTATTTATAGAAAAGGAAGAAAGGGGGATGGTAACAAACGCGTTTGTTGCACTTGGGAAAAGTTAGCAAAAAAACCTTCAGTCAAACGAAATTCACATTGAGAACTAAAGGAGACCAGAAATGAGTGTACACATTTCTCTTGAAATTATGAGGGACAATAAAATTGACTTCCTTCTATATCGAAAGCGGGAAGGGGCTAGAAATCTCCGCTTTTTTTCGAATTGATCCTGTTTAAAATCGATAGAGTTTTACTGACTTAAACATTGTTTAGCTCGATTTTCCAAAATCCTACTGCCCTCCAACAGCACTACAACGTCTGTGATGTTGTTGCCGATTGGTGATTTTTTTTTTTCCAATTGGAAGACGTGGACATGTTCGGACTTGATATTTTATTGTCATTATTTAGTATAAACGACGAGTACTAAATCAATTAAAGCTTTTAGAACGTTGACGATTATTAAGTAATAATATCTCGTTTTCCTATCACCGGTTGAAGAGCTGCAGTAGTGAACGTAACAACAAACAAACCTTTTTTTTTTAATTTTCCTGAAATGACAAAATTACCATAAGTACAAAAGAGTTCATTAATCCTTTAACACCCAATGACCACTTATAGATTTTACTGTGTCTGAACGCCAAACGATTTTACTCGTCAATGGGGCCCCTTGGGGCTTAAAGGTTAAGCTAAACCTGCCTATAATTGATTATAATTGACAAAGACTGAAACACAATATCTGTAATATTTTTAGACAAAATTGCATATTATTTTACCTGGTTTGGGAGCCTCGTTTCTCCACTGTGTTTGCCATTTATCTGGATAAAACAGAGAGGAAATATTTTCTTTTTTAATTGTCAAATTGTTCCAAAAAATCCACCAAATCGTCGAAGCCCCACGTCTGTGAATTTCGCTGCCAAAATTTCGCCTTAAAAAGATTTCAAGTTAAGTTTCCCTTTTAAACTTTTTGACTGTGCTTTTATTGTCAGCACTATTGAATAACAGCTGAACAATATATAAAAATTGAATTTTCTCGGCAGGCGACAAAATACAATTGTGCAAGGTTTATGAGCGATCAATTACTGACAGGAAATGTGACGTATACACAATATAATGATCTGTTGCAAATGAGAACGTATTGTTAACTAATATAGCGTGACTGTTGATATTTTTAATCATTAGCCAAGCAAGGCAGTATCATTCGCTTCAACCAACTCATCGTTTACTTTGTTAAAAGGAACCGCAATGGCATCCGAACCTCCAAAAGTGGTTGGCCTTAATGTTGGTGGTCTTTTTTACACGACTACGCGGTACACCATGACACAGTTCCCAGATTCTAAACTGGCTGAGCTTTTTAACTCAGAAATAAAAGCTCCTAGGGATCCAAAGGGTAACTATTTTATCGACAGAGACGGTGGTTTGTTTAAGTACGTTCTTAACTTTTTGCGGACCAAAAAGTTGGTCTTACCCGAAGAATTTCAAGAGTTTGAACAGCTGGAAATCGAAGCCTCCTTCTACAACATCAAACCTTTAGAAGAGGCAATTCAGAATGCTAGGAAAGTTTGCCATTCTTCTAGTGCCGGTCCAGAGATTTTACGCCTCTTCTACAGTTCGAGAACCAAACTTGTGCTTGCTGGTAAATTAGCTATGATTCAGAGGCTCGTGCCAAACATTGGAATGCTGGGAGGCTGCGTCACCAAAGGCTCTGGTTACAATTTCAGCACAACTGAGGGGTTGGTCGAAGGAGGGCAAGCTACAATTCCAATTAAACTCGAGCAGCTGGATGCGTTTCTGCAACATGTCGTCAATCAAGGGTTCGAGGTCAAGATTTCAAACTTCTTTTTGGACGGTAACGCAAGCCAAGCATGGGTCTTCGTGAGAAATTAACTCTCGGAAGCAAGCGCAACAGCGCAAGCGGGAACACAAAGTCAGAAAATTAGTAGGGAATTTGGCAGAAGATGGTTGTAGATCAAATTGAGAGACTTCATTTTAAAAGTATATGTCAATCAACTCTTACTTCTAATATAAAAGGTCGTAAAAGAGACCAAATAAACGTCAGTAATCAGAGGTTAAGATAATACAAACCTTTTTAAAGTTTATTGCTATATTCCATTACTATCAAGTGCGAGGGGATTTAAGTAGTGTTGTTTTCGAAAAGAAAACGCCATATTGAAAGCCAATAAGACCCTGGGAACGAAGTTGACATTTCAACTCGGGGTACGAAATCTATTGTCTATGCCACCCAACATGGCCGCCGCGCGAATCAAGGCCCAGTAGTTCAGTATTTATGTCGCCATGGTTCCACGCCTGCCAAAGCTCCCCCATCTTCTATATTTACCAAGACGACTAACAACCCACAGTTGACACAGTTCCTTAATTCGTTCTGACGAAGGGCTAACGCAAGAAACGTCAGCGCGTAAATCTTTCTTACGGTGCGGGTTAATTAACTTTATAAACACGTTTAATAAGACCATATTTTCGTGTTTCACTCCCCATTAACCCAGTGTAGCGTTTCCTCAGAAACTAACCCTTCTTGAACAGAATTTCCAAATATTTAAGGAACTGGTCCTAAAGTACAGGAAGGAGGTGGGCCGGAAAAATCGAATTTGGGAAGACACAGTTGTAGTGGCCCACCCCTTCCAGCTCCAGGTTATGTTAATAGGCCATTTTCGAAATATTAATATTCAGCTTGATAGCGAGGCAGAGATTACAAAAACAATAGAAACAAGTTGCAATGAATGTGAAAGGTATTAACATATCAGGCCACTTTCCATTGTCTTTGTCCTCTATTAGACATGTAGCCCGCAAAAGCTACGGTCAATCGCCTCATGGGCTAATGACCCGTGACCCTTGAGGGCGAAGGGTCTAGTTGTTTGGTATCACAAAACTAGTCGGACCGAAAAGGCAATAATAAAGTTAGCAAATGCATGCAGTTGAAGAAATATTATGTGGGAATAAAACGAAAGAAAGCGTCACCCTTTTCGCTACTCAAGGACTATTACTGATAGTCCTCTAGTAGCGTAGACAATTAAAATGCAGGATTTGCATTAGTCCACTAGTTGGTGATACTAAGAAATTATCACCCTACTCAGTTAAGCACTCTTGCGTTGCCATCCACGGGCCAGCTGCTCGAAGCCTGGTTACAGTCAGGTTAGTGCTACCCTTAGTTAAGAGGTATCAAAACCTATAGGTTTCCATGATCATGTGAACGCTGGTTAGCGCTAACCATATGCTTCGAGCAACCCGGGCCAGACGTGTAGACATGTTTTTGTGCTGGAGAGGTGCAAGTGAGTGACAATTTCACTTATAATTTATATATATATATATATATATATATATATATATATATATATATATATATATATATATATATATATATATATATATAACTGACAATATATAAAATTTAAGTATATCTGAATTTGCATGAATGTTGGTGTTTTGCCATGATTTTGAGAAAACGTCTTAGCCAGAATTTCTTTTAGGGCTATGTAAGACTGCGAGCAGTCTCTCTTTTGCTCTGGAATCGTTGAAACAAACGCGAGCGTTGACCTTTCAATGCCTGAAGCTGCGGGTCGCAAATACCGCGTTCCTGTCTCGTTCGTTTCAACCATTCTAGAGCAAGAGAGACTGTTCGCAGTCTAGGGCCATGTGTATGTATAATTGTCAACAATAAAACTGATGCAGAATTTCCAAAACCCTCCCCCAATGTATAGCATGATTTTCCTTGACCCACCCCTTTTTTATGCACACAAATGATGGGCCACCCTTCAGCCCCCCTTTTTTCCCGGCCCACCAATGTCGGTAAGAAAAATCGGGCTTCCGGTTTAAAGACTAAATCGCGTTACACATGATGACGAACATGTTGTGAAAACCGGAAATCAGATTCAGTGCTGTCGCTAATTTGTAAAAAGTGCGAGGTTATCCGACTTTTCAGGGCTTTTGTGTCGATTGTATTCGTTTTAAGGTAAGTTTACGGGTTATGTCCTCTGTGTTAAGTTGAGTTGAATTTGCATATGAATAGAGATGATTCGTTTTTCAGACGATGACAATGGTGGCCGGGTATAATTTTCTGACTTAATCTTGTTCAGTGGCGTACGTATTTTCAATTTAACCATTGGTAATTACAAAGAGTATGCTATAATCGACAGAGCCTTGACTATTGCTTTATAGTAACCTTGGAAATACATTTTTGGTAAAATAATTGTTCTCTGGGGCCTACCGTTGAATACGAAGTCGCTTCCTCATTTCTGTTATGTCTTCTCTCGATCCTCTCTTGTATGAAGTATAAATTGCTATTTGCTTGTCTCTATGAAGATTTAGACGTTAGCCTACGATGACGCACGGCTATTCTGACATTATTTGGGGACCGTCGTCCGTTCAAAGTCCCAAGATAAATTTTAACCGTTTAACCAATGCGGCCATTCGCTTCAGCCACGCAAAGCGAACAGAACATCGTACGTGTCATCGGAAGAGGCCTATTGTTCGTGCGGTGGGTCAAACTTTACGTATCAAAGAGAGAGTGTCTAGGTACGGTGAAATTTTCCTATTTATTACGAACATGCCTTGGATTACTCCGTTCCTACGGTCTTTCAGTGACTCTGGGAGCCAGTTGCGCAAACAACCTTCAACCATTGCGTGACACTTGCTTACCGCAACTCGATTGATTTGATTTACTCAGCACAGATACATAATACTACAACGAATACCATAACAGATTACAGATGAGCAGATAGGTGTCTCTTATCTCGTTTCATCATTTCCGTCATATTTGCGGTTCCCATCACCTCCTTTTGTCCGTTCAACAAGACGCCTATTAGTGCGTTTCCGTGGGATGCACAAATAACACAAACTGTCCAGTTAGAGTAAGTCACCATGCTTAGCTGGAGTGAAAAAATCACCGATAAAATCTGGGAAGTTGTGAAAGCTTACCAGACGGATGAGCCTGTAACTTCAGTAGCTGTTACTTGTTGTATAAAAGAGAAATAAAGGTTATCTATTAATTGATACTTGTAAATAAATTTGCCATTGAAAACACTCACCACAGAAGCCATCAGAGGTTACTTTTACTAAAGATTCTTAGGGAATGTCAGGATATTAAGGTGAAATTTCTTTGGAATTTAGTGAATGGAGATCGAGCACGTCATTTATTTGGTTTGGTTGTGTACAAACTGAATTAGAATTAAGCTTATTCACAAACGCTAAAGACAACACACCTTTACTTTATGGACAGTTTCAATTTCAAATAAAGTACACCAGTTGGCAATTAAGAATTGCGCAAAAAGCAAAATTTAAAATATAATTCTTAAAAAAACAAATGTATGAATTTGTGAAGGACGTGTTTTTTATTTGTTTTGTTTGGTGAGTTGTGTGCGTAATATTGGTCTAGATCTTCGTAATTTTGGACTAAGAATTTTTAGGATTGGTTAATAAATTAAAAGCAGAGTTTGGAATGGTGTGGTAATGTACATGTACACAGGTTTGCTGTATGAGCACCACTGTACACAACTAAGATAACTAATATATTATTGTTAATACATGTTTCATTCAAAGCGAGCAGAGGTGAAAAGTAGTATTAGAATTAAACTTAGGGCTGCACTTCACGCAAGTGATCATAAGCCTGGAAGCATAGACAATAGAATAAGAACTGTACGTGAACTGAGAGAGCAAAAGCTGAAGAATATTGAATGTATTCAATTTTCGTATTCTTGACATTCTTATGTTTTCCCAGTTCACAACAACAATTCTGACGATTATGTCAAATGTGAACCAGCCTTAAGTTGTACGGTTGTACATTTACAAAATAATGAATTGAAAATAAAGTTGCGTACTGATCCAAAGTGGTTTCCTGGCATTAAGGACGTTCGCGCGAAAATTTTTCAACATTGATTTTTTTCTGAAACTTTTACCACTGTAAGATGATGAGTTAGTTATGTCAGAAATGTAAAAAAAATGGGGGGTCACCGACTTCGTTTTGGAGAGAACATGCCCGGAAAAACACCCAAAATGTGACAAAATCGGGCTTCGTTAGCGAATAAGGCCAGTGTCTGTAAACCCAAATATATTGCAATTAAATCTTTGAAGTGAAATCTTCTCTGCCAAATATTGTTTAAGTGGACTTATTAAGTGAATTTAGTCAACTGGTGAGGTTTCTTAAAGATCAAGTTCGCATTTAGCGACCACAGTTTCACTCGCCTTGCAGCCGCAAGATGGCAAGATTTGATGTCCCGTGAGCAGAAATCTTGAAATTGTTTTAACTTCCCACATTGATTTTTTGTTCATTTTTGGACAACGTGGAGATAATTGTAAATAAAATCCGTTTCTGGAAAGAAAAATAGGGGTCACCGAACGTCCAAGACCGTTAAATCCAGGCAAAGCTATAGCAATGGCCTTTTGCCCTATCATTTCTCATTTTATTACTTAGCGCGCGCGCTCGTGTATGACGTGGCGTGTGCATTTGCGTGCGCAGTAAGGATGTGCAGAAACAATTAGCGCGAACGTCCTTAAAGTATCAACATTGCTTGCAAGACAGTGAATTAACTTTTCATAATCGACGTCAATGCATATCTTCTAATCACATGCTCAAATTAGTCTGCAGTCTTTGTCCTTTCAAAATTAATTTCGTCAATCAGGAACCAATAACATTTTCAAGTGTTCTTATCCACTACTACAAAAACTCTGTCACAGAACAGAACTGTTTTGTTGAAACAAAATTAAACCTTGTTTTTGCTCCCTGTTAAATAAATGCCAACAATCTTAAAGGTCAGTAACTTCTTGATCAATACTAGTCATTGACCAAATTTTTCCAATAATTGACCTGACATTTCTTTATAATTTTTGACAATGAAGGATGCAAGATGACATAAAATAATAACTAGGTTTCACCCATATACATATTAACAAACAAACGCCATATACAATTTTAACTTTTTCGACAACAACTGGGCCTATCCAAGAAAAAATTTAAACCACGCAGGATAATCAATGCAAACTTAAGAATTTCCATGTACACTGAAACGTTTAATAATAACTATAATATGCATGTGTAACGTGACAATGGTAAGTTCTGGTTAATATGTAATGACCTCTATTGGCAAAACAACTTATTGATTGTCGATAAAAGGAAAGCGTACTATAGGTAATGAACTGTAAGCTTTTCTTGTAACCTTTGTGGATTGTATCAGCTTCGATTGCATCATGGACACTGAAAATATCGGCTGTTTGTTGAACTCGATTTGTTCAGCGCACGGGGTAAACCTCTCGGCCTCTGGATCATGCTGGAGCGATGTTGAAAATTTTAGAACTTCCAAAATTGTGATTTGATGTTAACTTATATAATATATTAGACAACACGATGTTTCTTACCTTGGCACATTCGCAACCTCGTTGGCACATTCGTATCTGGGACTTTCTTATTATAATCACTACCGTTAAGTTCGTGCCTTGCAATCTACATCTGTTCCATCAAATTAAATGCCTCAGCGGCTCCATGAATGAGCCAAAAAAGCAAAGTTTTGTTTCCTTGCGTCAAGTAGGTAGATAATCTTCGCGCAAAATGTTATAAATGGAATGGTTTTTCGTAACAACAACAACAGCCGTGATGGCGCAATAACATCTGATGCGAGAGGCCCGAGTTGAAACAGCGGTTCGGGTTATGTCCCTTTCCGCGGGACAGGGAATTTCAAAAAGTGCAATTTGTGACTACAAAAAAGAAAAACAAAAAGAACAAGGAGAAAAAAAAGAGAAGAAAAAGTGAACAAATTATCTGAGGTCACCCATCCAAGGTTAAAGCCTCATTTACACTAGCAAGTTTTCCTTGACAAGTTTTCCTTGGCAGTGTAAATGAAAAAATATGACAATTTTTTCCTTTACAAGTGTGTGTCCTTGCTAAAAACTAGCATGCTAGTTTTAGAACAAGGACACTTGTCCAGGAAAAACTTGTCAAGGAAAACTTGCAAGTGTGTACAGTCGGCAAGTTTTCCTCGACAAATGGGGTTGCTAGTGCAAATGAGGCTTAATTGCCATAACAGACCATCCAAAAGCAAAGAATATAGCTCGGCATTCGTGTGCGGGACTTTGTGGCCGAGTAGCCGCTCCTTTCGCGCGCTCAGCTCAGCAGAGGGCTCAGGTTCAATCACGCAGGAGAGGTTACTGTACGGAAATGTGACGGTTTGTAGGGTTAATTCAATATCCGCTGGGTATGCACATATGTGACTACGATGAAGAAATATAAAAAAGAAATAGGAACGGGTAGGTCTTGGCGGATTGTTCTCCTAAAAGTGGCATATTATGCTTCTAGCAGTGCTCGAAATTTTTTCCAAATTATGTCAGAATTCCCAAACTATGCTCCTGATTTCCGAAATTACAAAATGATGTAGATTCTGTACATATGGGCGCGCAGTAACGACACGAAATCATGATATTTTTCAAATATTAAGCTGTTGTTGTAAATTTCTTTGAGTTTTATGGAAGTTTGTCTCGGCTCTCAGCTGTCCAAATTAGCTGCTCGGATCTCTTAACCGTTTGTAAAATGCCTTCAACGGAGTAACGATAACACTTGTGTATACTGACTGAACCAACAGAATATAGTACTCTCTTGATTTAAACTAACTCAAACTATAGGGAACTATAACGTTTAAAGCATCAAGTCACGAAGTAAATTAACTTGTCTTGGCACTTCTGAGTTCTTTCAGCACCAATAATTGCTTGAATAAACATGGATAAGAATTGTAAACACAAGTCAAGATCAGCGCTTATTGTACTGCAACATTACGCTGGCCTGGAGATAGTCGGCAAGAGCGCTGCCCTGCTGATCGCTAAATGCCGCTGAGAGTAGGGAGAATTAAGGCTCGCCCAGCTAGCGCAGAGGAAGGCGGCATCAATAGAATCGCTTCACTGCGGCTGACCAACGTGGAAGACGCTCCACATGTTGGCACCACCACTTCACTTTCTCGCCCTCTTCAGTGGTTACCACCACGTCCTGCGCGGCAGTGACATTATTGCGGGGCAGCTCTGCAATCAAACCATCTAT
>OX421445.1:10216029-10223529 GCA_949126865.1 Montipora capitata | reverse complement strand
AGACATTTTTTAAGCATTGGAATTGTTGTCTTGAGCAAAATCTTATAGAGAGTTGCGGATTTTAATGTATCTTTTTGAAATGACTTCCGGTAGTCGCCAATTATTATATTTCTTGGCGCGATCTTTTATTACTGTTTGAGGGGCATGTTGTTCCTTTACCCGCACCAAAAACACAGTTTGAACAAGACATTTCTATCGATATAGAGACAGACCAACATCTTTCACTCTAAAGGCCCCATAATGTTTGTTAAAAATGGAGAAATTGATGATCGTCAAAGCGACATGATGGCCTGTAGATAGAAAGTAAATCCCAAGGGAGTAACATAAGGAATTTACTCGGTGTCTTCCAGCGACTTTATTTAACGTCTATAAAGTCTTTCAGCAATCATGAGTCGATTAACATGTCATTAGAAAGGAGCTGTAGAAATATAGCTACGGTTAACAAGAGCTTTTGACGGTTAACAGACTTCGCTCGCATTAACAAGCAATTGAAAGAGTCCTCTCCTTAAAAATGTTGCGTTAACCGCTGTTAACCGTTGAAACTTGCTTCAAACTCGCTGTTAATCGTGTAAATAGGTACGAAATCTTCAAGAAAGCCATATTAAATTATAATTTCACCAGAAACATCCACAGAATATCAATTTGAAGTAAATTTTCCTTCCTCGCTCGTGACATTTACGATCATCCGGTCGTTGAGTAAATAAATGATAATTGAGTTAGAGCATTCTATTTATTTGTAAGTGCGTTTCTCAGGCTTCTCAAAGGGTCCGTTTTACACCTTAAATCGAAACCGTTGAAGACATATAACTTGTAATATTTTGTTCTGTAGCCTTTTCCTCGGAATATTCTATTATCCATCAAGTCTGGTAGATTTTGATTGTTTCTACTGAGAATGTCATCAGTGTTCTAATCACACGGGTGGAAAATTGCTCGTATGTTTCTTTCCTGATGTTGAAGTTAATCGCCTCTCTGTGAAGTTTTAACTTCACTAAATGAAATAAATTTTCTGTAGGATTAATGTCCGGGCTTCTGGGCACTGGTTAGTATGTTTAATAGCTGAGAACCCCTGCGTTCCAACATATTTCGTTCAGAGACACAATTTTGACTGGGGTCTCCACCCAGAATCCATGACCGGGATGTTCCCGTTCTGGCCAGCATACACATGGCGTCATAGTTGTTCTCCACGAAGCAAGCAAACAACTCACCATTCATTTTTTCATACTAAGTGCACCGGAGGACTCCTTTTCCATAGCTCTTGAAAAATAATAACTTTTATGACTCTCCCGCCGCTGCATACTTTAGCACCCTTTTCCGTGCCACTTCTATTAGGACCTTCACATTTGTTGCATCAATTTGGCCCTTGCGGTCCCCTTGCTAGGTCTACTAAATTGGTTTAGTGGTAAAAACTCACATTATGTAGATAGAGAGCTATGTTGTTTGCCCACACATCCTTTGGATACACAAACATTGCATAAGTTCGTCTTTTCGCCTCAATTACTCTCCGGAAAACCATACTTGCAGTGTAAGGACACACAATTCTTTCCTTTTGTGACGTCACTAATGAGATTAATTAGCTATTTTTCCTTACAAAATTATATCTCGAGTCACACTTACTGAACTGTTCCAAAATTGTTGCCCTGGTTTGAAAAACCACAGAACTAATGCTATTTCTTTAGGTTATGCGATCGCAGACAATCTCGGACAAAACTGTTGAGACAGTGACACAATTTCACCTCCATTTTGACACACCCCTACTTACTCCCCCCTTAACACTCCCCCTCCCCCTCAGTCAATGTTGCTGAGTATTGCCATATGTTCTACAGTATATTTCCGACCAAGATAAGGCAACATTGAGTTTGGGGGGAGGGGAAAGGGCGGCTTTTAAGCTGAACGTTTGGATAAGTGGTTGCAGTACCAAAAAGGACACTTTGTCTCAACAGGTTTTGTCCGAGATTGTCTGTAACACGTTATGTCTCTAAAGCCGAAAAATGAGTAATTATTTGAAAAGATACATTTTTTGACAGGTTGCTAAGACATTTTTTAAGCATTGGAATTGTTGTCTTGAGCAAAATCTTATAGAGAGTTGCGGATTTTAATGTATCTTTTTGAAATGACTTCCGGTAGTCGCCAATTATTATATTTCTTGGCGCGATCTTTTATTACTGTTTGAGGGGCATGTTGTTCCTTTACCCGCACCAAAAACACAGTTTGAACAAGACATTTCTATCGATATAGAGACAGACCAACATCTTTCACTCTAAAGGCCCCATAATGTTTGTTAAAAATGGAGAAATTGATGATCGTCAAAGCGACATGATGGCCTGTAGATAGAAAGTAAATCCCAAGGGAGTAACATAAGGAATTTACTCGGTGTCTTCCAGCGACTTTATTTAACGTCTATAAAGTCTTTCAGCAATCATGAGTCGATTAACATGTCATTAGAAAGGAGCTGTAGAAATATAGCTACGGTTAACAAGAGCTTTTGACGGTTAACAGACTTCGCTCGCATTAACAAGCAATTGAAAGAGTCCTCTCCTTAAAAATGTTGCGTTAACCGCTGTTAACCGTTGAAACTTGCTTCAAACTCGCTGTTAATCGTGTAAATAGGTACGAAATCTTCAAGAAAGCCATATTAAATTATAATTTCACCAGAAACATCCACAGAATATCAATTTGAAGTAAATTTTCCTTCCTCGCTCGTGACATTTACGATCATCCGGTCGTTGAGTAAATAAATGATAATTGAGTTAGAGCATTCTATTTATTTGTAAGTGCGTTTCTCAGGCTTCTCAAAGGGTCCGTTTTACACCTTAAATCGAAACCGTTGAAGACATATAACTTGTAATATTTTGTTCTGTAGCCTTTTCCTCGGAATATTCTATTATCCATCAAGTCTGGTAGATTTTGATTGTTTCTACTGAGAATGTCATCAGTGTTCTAATCACACGGGTGGAAAATTGCTCGTATGTTTCTTTCCTGATGTTGAAGTTAATCGCCTCTCTGTGAAGTTTTAACTTCACTAAATGAAATAAATTTTCTGTAGGATTAATGTCCGGGCTTCTGGGCACTGGTTAGTATGTTTAATAGCTGAGAACCCCTGCGTTCCAACATATTTCGTTCAGAGACACAATTTTGACTGGGGTCTCCACCCAGAATCCATGACCGGGATGTTCCCGTTCTGGCCAGCATACACATGGCGTCATAGTTGTTCTCCACGAAGCAAGCAAACAACTCACCATTCATTTTTTCATACTAAGTGCACCGGAGGACTCCTTTTCCATAGCTCTTGAAAAATAATAACTTTTATGACTCTCCCGCCGCTGCATACTTTAGCACCCTTTTCCGTGCCACTTCTATTAGGACCTTCACATTTGTTGCATCAATTTGGCCCTTGCGGTCCCCTTGCTAGGTCTACTAAATTGGTTTAGTGGTAAAAACTCACATTATGTAGATAGAGAGCTATGTTGTTTGCCCACACATCCTTTGGATACACAAACATTGCATAAGTTCGTCTTTTCGCCTCAATTACTCTCCGGAAAACCATACTTGCAGTGTAAGGACACACAATTCTTTCCTTTTGTGACGTCACTAATGAGATTAATTAGCTATTTTTCCTTACAAAATTATATCTCGAGTCACACTTACTGAACTGTTCCAAAATTGTTGCCCTGGTTTGAAAAACCACAGAACTAATGCTATTTCTTTAGGTTATGCGATCGCAGACAATCTCGGACAAAACTGTTGAGACAGTGACACAATTTCACCTCCATTTTGACACACCCCTACTTACTCCCCCCTTAACACTCCCCCTCCCCCTCAGTCAATGTTGCTGAGTATTGCCATATGTTCTACAGTATATTTCCGACCAAGATAAGGCAACATTGAGTTTGGGGGGAGGGGAAAGGGCGGCTTTTAAGCTGAACGTTTGGATAAGTGGTTGCAGTACCAAAAAGGACACTTTGTCTCAACAGGTTTTGTCCGAGATTGTCTGTAACACGTTATGTCTCTAAAGCCGAAAAATGAGTAATTATTTGAAAAGATACATTTTTTGACAGGTTGCTAAGACATTTTTTAAGCATTGGAATTGTTGTCTTGAGCAAAATCTTATAGAGAGTTGCGGATTTTAATGTATCTTTTTGAAATGACTTCCGGTAGTCGCCAATTATTATATTTCTTGGCGCGATCTTTTATTACTGTTTGAGGGGCATGTTGTTCCTTTACCCGCACCAAAAACACAGTTTGAACAAGACATTTCTATCGATATAGAGACAGACCAACATCTTTCACTCTAAAGGCCCCATAATGTTTGTTAAAAATGGAGAAATTGATGATCGTCAAAGCGACATGATGGCCTGTAGATAGAAAGTAAATCCCAAGGGAGTAACATAAGGAATTTACTCGGTGTCTTCCAGCGACTTTATTTAACGTCTATAAAGTCTTTCAGCAATCATGAGTCGATTAACATGTCATTAGAAAGGAGCTGTAGAAATATAGCTACGGTTAACAAGAGCTTTTGACGGTTAACAGACTTCGCTCGCATTAACAAGCAATTGAAAGAGTCCTCTCCTTAAAAATGTTGCGTTAACCGCTGTTAACCGTTGAAACTTGCTTCAAACTCGCTGTTAATCGTGTAAATAGGTACGAAATCTTCAAGAAAGCCATATTAAATTATAATTTCACCAGAAACATCCACAGAATATCAATTTGAAGTAAATTTTCCTTCCTCGCTCGTGACATTTACGATCATCCGGTCGTTGAGTAAATAAATGATAATTGAGTTAGAGCATTCTATTTATTTGTAAGTGCGTTTCTCAGGCTTCTCAAAGGGTCCGTTTTACACCTTAAATCGAAACCGTTGAAGACATATAACTTGTAATATTTTGTTCTGTAGCCTTTTCCTCGGAATATTCTATTATCCATCAAGTCTGGTAGATTTTGATTGTTTCTACTGAGAATGTCATCAGTGTTCTAATCACACGGGTGGAAAATTGCTCGTATGTTTCTTTCCTGATGTTGAAGTTAATCGCCTCTCTGTGAAGTTTTAACTTCACTAAATGAAATAAATTTTCTGTAGGATTAATGTCCGGGCTTCTGGGCACTGGTTAGTATGTTTAATAGCTGAGAACCCCTGCGTTCCAACATATTTCGTTCAGAGACACAATTTTGACTGGGGTCTCCACCCAGAATCCATGACCGGGATGTTCCCGTTCTGGCCAGCATACACATGGCGTCATAGTTGTTCTCCACGAAGCAAGCAAACAACTCACCATTCATTTTTTCATACTAAGTGCACCGGAGGACTCCTTTTCCATAGCTCTTGAAAAATAATAACTTTTATGACTCTCCCGCCGCTGCATACTTTAGCACCCTTTTCCGTGCCACTTCTATTAGGACCTTCACATTTGTTGCATCAATTTGGCCCTTGCGGTCCCCTTGCTAGGTCTACTAAATTGGTTTAGTGGTAAAAACTCACATTATGTAGATAGAGAGCTATGTTGTTTGCCCACACATCCTTTGGATACACAAACATTGCATAAGTTCGTCTTTTCGCCTCAATTACTCTCCGGAAAACCATACTTGCAGTGTAAGGACACACAATTCTTTCCTTTTGTGACGTCACTAATGAGATTAATTAGCTATTTTTCCTTACAAAATTATATCTCGAGTCACACTTACTGAACTGTTCCAAAATTGTTGCCCTGGTTTGAAAAACCACAGAACTAATGCTATTTCTTTAGGTTATGCGATCGCAGACAATCTCGGACAAAACTGTTGAGACAGTGACACAATTTCACCTCCATTTTGACACACCCCTACTTACTCCCCCCTTAACACTCCCCCTCCCCCTCAGTCAATGTTGCTGAGTATTGCCATATGTTCTACAGTATATTTCCGACCAAGATAAGGCAACATTGAGTTTGGGGGGAGGGGAAAGGGCGGCTTTTAAGCTGAACGTTTGGATAAGTGGTTGCAGTACCAAAAAGGACACTTTGTCTCAACAGGTTTTGTCCGAGATTGTCTGTAACACGTTATGTCTCTAAAGCCGAAAAATGAGTAATTATTTGAAAAGATACATTTTTTGACAGGTTGCTAAGACATTTTTTAAGCATTGGAATTGTTGTCTTGAGCAAAATCTTATAGAGAGTTGCGGATTTTAATGTATCTTTTTGAAATGACTTCCGGTAGTCGCCAATTATTATATTTCTTGGCGCGATCTTTTATTACTGTTTGAGGGGCATGTTGTTCCTTTACCCGCACCAAAAACACAGTTTGAACAAGACATTTCTATCGATATAGAGACAGACCAACATCTTTCACTCTAAAGGCCCCATAATGTTTGTTAAAAATGGAGAAATTGATGATCGTCAAAGCGACATGATGGCCTGTAGATAGAAAGTAAATCCCAAGGGAGTAACATAAGGAATTTACTCGGTGTCTTCCAGCGACTTTATTTAACGTCTATAAAGTCTTTCAGCAATCATGAGTCGATTAACATGTCATTAGAAAGGAGCTGTAGAAATATAGCTACGGTTAACAAGAGCTTTTGACGGTTAACAGACTTCGCTCGCATTAACAAGCAATTGAAAGAGTCCTCTCCTTAAAAATGTTGCGTTAACCGCTGTTAACCGTTGAAACTTGCTTCAAACTCGCTGTTAATCGTGTAAATAGGTACGAAATCTTCAAGAAAGCCATATTAAATTATAATTTCACCAGAAACATCCACAGAATATCAATTTGAAGTAAATTTTCCTTCCTCGCTCGTGACATTTACGATCATCCGGTCGTTGAGTAAATAAATGATAATTGAGTTAGAGCATTCTATTTATTTGTAAGTGCGTTTCTCAGGCTTCTCAAAGGGTCCGTTTTACACCTTAAATCGAAACCGTTGAAGACATATAACTTGTAATATTTTGTTCTGTAGCCTTTTCCTCGGAATATTCTATTATCCATCAAGTCTGGTAGATTTTGATTGTTTCTACTGAGAATGTCATCAGTGTTCTAATCACACGGGTGGAAAATTGCTCGTATGTTTCTTTCCTGATGTTGAAGTTAATCGCCTCTCTGTGAAGTTTTAACTTCACTAAATGAAATAAATTTTCTGTAGGATTAATGTCCGGGCTTCTGGGCACTGGTTAGTATGTTTAATAGCTGAGAACCCCTGCGTTCCAACATATTTCGTTCAGAGACACAATTTTGACTGGGGTCTCCACCCAGAATCCATGACCGGGATGTTCCCGTTCTGGCCAGCATACACATGGCGTCATAGTTGTTCTCCACGAAGCAAGCAAACAACTCACCATTCATTTTTTCATACTAAGTGCACCGGAGGACTCCTTTTCCATAGCTCTTGAAAAATAATAACTTTTATGACTCTCCCGCCGCTGCATACTTTAGCACCCTTTTCCGTGCCACTTCTATTAGGACCTTCACATTTGTTGCATCAATTTGGCCCTTGCGGTCCCCTTGCTAGGTCTACTAAATTGGTTTAGTGGTAAAAAC
>OX421445.1:10192771-10215829 GCA_949126865.1 Montipora capitata | reverse complement strand
GTTTGAGGGGCATGTTGTTCCTTTACCCGCACCAAAAACACAGTTTGAACAAGACATTTCTATCGATATAGAGACAGACCAACATCTTTCACTCTAAAGGCCCCATAATGTTTGTTAAAAATGGAGAAATTGATGATCGTCAAAGCGACATGATGGCCTGTAGATAGAAAGTAAATCCCAAGGGAGTAACATAAGGAATTTACTCGGTGTCTTCCAGCGACTTTATTTAACGTCTATAAAGTCTTTCAGCAATCATGAGTCGATTAACATGTCATTAGAAAGGAGCTGTAGAAATATAGCTACGGTTAACAAGAGCTTTTGACGGTTAACAGACTTCGCTCGCATTAACAAGCAATTGAAAGAGTCCTCTCCTTAAAAATGTTGCGTTAACCGCTGTTAACCGTTGAAACTTGCTTCAAACTCGCTGTTAATCGTGTAAATAGGTACGAAATCTTCAAGAAAGCCATATTAAATTATAATTTCACCAGAAACATCCACAGAATATCAATTTGAAGTAAATTTTCCTTCTCGCTCGTGACATTTACGATCATCCGGTCGTTGAGTAAATAAATGATAATTGAGTTAGAGCATTCTATTTATTTGTAAGTGCGTTTCTCAGGCTTCTCAAAGGGTCCGTTTTACACCTTAAATCGAAACCGTTGAAGACATATAACTTGTAATATTTTGTTCTGTAGCCTTTTCCTCGGAATATTCTATTATCCATCAAGTCTGGTAGATTTTGATTGTTTCTACTGAGAATGTCATCAGTGTTCTAATCACACGGGTGGAAAATTGCTCGTATGTTTCTTTCCTGATGTTGAAGTTAATCGCCTCTCTGTGAAGTTTTAACTTCACTAAATGAAATAAATTTTCTGTAGGATTAATGTCCGGGCTTCTGGCACTGGTTAGTATGTTTAATAGCTGAGAACCCCTGCGTTCCAACATATTTCGTTCAGAGACACAATTTTGACTGGGGTCTCCACCCAGAATCCATGACCGGGATGTTCCCGTTCTGGCCAGCATACACATGGCGTCATAGTTGTTCTCCACGAAGCAAGCAAACAACTCACCATTCATTTTTTCATACTAAGTGCACCGGAGGACTCCTTTTCCATAGCTCTTGAAAAATAATAACTTTTATGACTCTCCCGCCGCTGCATACTTTAGCACCCTTTTCCGTGCCACTTCTATTAGGACCTTCACATTTGTTGCATCAATTTGGCCCTTGCGGTCCCCTTGCTAGGTCTACTAAATTGGTTTAGTGGTAAAAACTCACATTATGTAGATAGAGAGCTATGTTGTTTGCCCACACATCCTTTGGATACACAAACATTGCATAAGTTCGTCTTTTCGCCTCAATTACTCTCCGGAAAACCATACTTGCAGTGTAAGGACACACAATTCTTTCCTTTTGTGACGTCACTAATGAGATTAATTAGCTATTTTTCCTTACAAAATTATATCTCGAGTCACACTTACTGAACTGTTCCAAAATTGTTGCCCTGGTTTGAAAAACCACAGAACTAATGCTATTTCTTTAGGTTATGCGATCGCAGACAATCTCGGACAAAACTGTTGAGACAGTGACACAATTTCATTTTGACACACCCCTACTTACTCCCCCCTTAACACTCCCCCTCCCCCTCAGTCAATGTTGCTGAGTATTGCCATATGTTCTACAGTATATTTCCGACCAAGATAAGGCAACATTGAGTTTGGGGGGAGGGGAAAGGGCGGCTTTTAAGCTGAACGTTTGGATAAGTGGTTGCAGTACCAAAAAGGACACTTTGTCTCAACAGGTTTTGTCCGAGATTGTCTGTAACACGTTATGTCTCTAAAGCCGAAAAATGAGTAATTATTTGAAAAGATACATTTTTTGACAGGTTGCTAAGACATTTTTTAAGCATTGGAATTGTTGTCTTGAGCAAAATCTTATAGAGAGTTGCGGATTTTAATGTATCTTTTTGAAATGACTTCCGGTAGTCGCCAATTATTATATTTCTTGGCGCGATCTTTTATTACTGTTTGAGGGGCATGTTGTTCCTTTACCCGCACCAAAAACACAGTTTGAACAAGACATTTCTATCGATATAGAGACAGACCAACATCTTTCACTCTAAAGGCCCCATAATGTTTGTTAAAAATGGAGAAATTGATGATCGTCAAAGCGACATGATGGCCTGTAGATAGAAAGTAAATCCCAAGGGAGTAACATAAGGAATTTACTCGGTGTCTTCCAGCGACTTTATTTAACGTCTATAAAGTCTTTCAGCAATCATGAGTCGATTAACATGTCATTAGAAAGGAGCTGTAGAAATATAGCTACGGTTAACAAGAGCTTTTGACGGTTAACAGACTTCGCTCGCATTAACAAGCAATTGAAAGAGTCCTCTCCTTAAAAATGTTGCGTTAACCGCTGTTAACCGTTGAAACTTGCTTCAAACTCGCTGTTAATCGTGTAAATAGGTACGAAATCTTCAAGAAAGCCATATTAAATTATAATTTCACCAGAAACATCCACAGAATATCAATTTGAAGTAAATTTTCCTTCCTCGCTCGTGACATTTACGATCATCCGGTCGTTGAGTAAATAAATGATAATTGAGTTAGAGCATTCTATTTATTTGTAAGTGCGTTTCTCAGGCTTCTCAAAGGGTCCGTTTTACACCTTAAATCGAAACCGTTGAAGACATATAACTTGTAATATTTTGTTCTGTAGCCTTTTCCTCGGAATATTCTATTATCCATCAAGTCTGGTAGATTTTGATTGTTTCTACTGAGAATGTCATCAGTGTTCTAATCACACGGGTGGAAAATTGCTCGTATGTTTCTTTCCTGATGTTGAAGTTAATCGCCTCTCTGTGAAGTTTTAACTTCACTAAATGAAATAAATTTTCTGTAGGATTAATGTCCGGGCTTCTGGGCACTGGTTAGTATGTTTAATAGCTGAGAACCCCTGCGTTCCAACATATTTCGTTCAGAGACACAATTTTGACTGGGGTCTCCACCCAGAATCCATGACCGGGATGTTCCCGTTCTGGCCAGCATACACATGGCGTCATAGTTGTTCTCCACGAAGCAAGCAAACAACTCACCATTCATTTTTTCATACTAAGTGCACCGGAGGACTCCTTTTCCATAGCTCTTGAAAAATAATAACTTTTATGACTCTCCCGCCGCTGCATACTTTAGCACCCTTTTCCGTGCCACTTCTATTAGGACCTTCACATTTGTTGCATCAATTTGGCCCTTGCGGTCCCCTTGCTAGGTCTACTAAATTGGTTTAGTGGTAAAAACTCACATTATGTAGATAGAGAGCTATGTTGTTTGCCCACACATCCTTTGGATACACAAACATTGCATAAGTTCGTCTTTTCGCCTCAATTACTCTCCGGAAAACCATACTTGCAGTGTAAGGACACACAATTCTTTCCTTTTGTGACGTCACTAATGAGATTAATTAGCTATTTTTCCTTACAAAATTATATCTCGAGTCACACTTACTGAACTGTTCCAAAATTGTTGCCCTGGTTTGAAAAACCACAGAACTAATGCTATTTCTTTAGGTTATGCGATCGCAGACAATCTCGGACAAAACTGTTGAGACAGTGACACAATTTCACCTCCATTTTGACACACCCCTACTTACTCCCCCCTTAACACTCCCCCTCCCCCTCAGTCAATGTTGCTGAGTATTGCCATATGTTCTACAGTATATTTCCGACCAAGATAAGGCAACATTGAGTTTGGGGGGAGGGGAAAGGGCGGCTTTTAAGCTGAACGTTTGGATAAGTGGTTGCAGTACCAAAAAGGACACTTTGTCTCAACAGGTTTTGTCCGAGATTGTCTGTAACACGTTATGTCTCTAAAGCCGAAAAATGAGTAATTATTTGAAAAGATACATTTTTTGACAGGTTGCTAAGACATTTTTTAAGCATTGGAATTGTTGTCTTGAGCAAAATCTTATAGAGAGTTGCGGATTTTAATGTATCTTTTTGAAATGACTTCCGGTAGTCGCCAATTATTATATTTCTTGGCGCGATCTTTTATTACTGTTTGAGGGGCATGTTGTTCCTTTACCCGCACCAAAAACACAGTTTGAACAAGACATTTCTATCGATATAGAGACAGACCAACATCTTTCACTCTAAAGGCCCCATAATGTTTGTTAAAAATGGAGAAATTGATGATCGTCAAAGCGACATGATGGCCTGTAGATAGAAAGTAAATCCCAAGGGAGTAACATAAGGAATTTACTCGGTGTCTTCCAGCGACTTTATTTAACGTCTATAAAGTCTTTCAGCAATCATGAGTCGATTAACATGTCATTAGAAAGGAGCTGTAGAAATATAGCTACGGTTAACAAGAGCTTTTGACGGTTAACAGACTTCGCTCGCATTAACAAGCAATTGAAAGAGTCCTCTCCTTAAAAATGTTGCGTTAACCGCTGTTAACCGTTGAAACTTGCTTCAAACTCGCTGTTAATCGTGTAAATAGGTACGAAATCTTCAAGAAAGCCATATTAAATTATAATTTCACCAGAAACATCCACAGAATATCAATTTGAAGTAAATTTTCCTTCCTCGCTCGTGACATTTACGATCATCCGGTCGTTGAGTAAATAAATGATAATTGAGTTAGAGCATTCTATTTATTTGTAAGTGCGTTTCTCAGGCTTCTCAAAGGGTCCGTTTTACACCTTAAATCGAAACCGTTGAAGACATATAACTTGTAATATTTTGTTCTGTAGCCTTTTCCTCGGAATATTCTATTATCCATCAAGTCTGGTAGATTTTGATTGTTTCTACTGAGAATGTCATCAGTGTTCTAATCACACGGGTGGAAAATTGCTCGTATGTTTCTTTCCTGATGTTGAAGTTAATCGCCTCTCTGTGAAGTTTTAACTTCACTAAATGAAATAAATTTTCTGTAGGATTAATGTCCGGGCTTCTGGGCACTGGTTAGTATGTTTAATAGCTGAGAACCCCTGCGTTCCAACATATTTCGTTCAGAGACACAATTTTGACTGGGGTCTCCACCCAGAATCCATGACCGGGATGTTCCCGTTCTGGCCAGCATACACATGGCGTCATAGTTGTTCTCCACGAAGCAAGCAAACAACTCACCATTCATTTTTTCATACTAAGTGCACCGGAGGACTCCTTTTCCATAGCTCTTGAAAAATAATAACTTTTATGACTCTCCCGCCGCTGCATACTTTAGCACCCTTTTCCGTGCCACTTCTATTAGGACCTTCACATTTGTTGCATCAATTTGGCCCTTGCGGTCCCCTTGCTAGGTCTACTAAATTGGTTTAGTGGTAAAAACTCACATTATGTAGATAGAGAGCTATGTTGTTTGCCCACACATCCTTTGGATACACAAACATTGCATAAGTTCGTCTTTTCGCCTCAATTACTCTCCGGAAAACCATACTTGCAGTGTAAGGACACACAATTCTTTCCTTTTGTGACGTCACTAATGAGATTAATTAGCTATTTTTCCTTACAAAATTATATCTCGAGTCACACTTACTGAACTGTTCCAAAATTGTTGCCCTGGTTTGAAAAACCACAGAACTAATGCTATTTCTTTAGGTTATGCGATCGCAGACAATCTCGGACAAAACTGTTGAGACAGTGACACAATTTCACCTCCATTTTGACACACCCCTACTTACTCCCCCCTTAACACTCCCCCTCCCCCTCAGTCAATGTTGCTGAGTATTGCCATATGTTCTACAGTATATTTCCGACCAAGATAAGGCAACATTGAGTTTGGGGGGAGGGGAAAGGGCGGCTTTTAAGCTGAACGTTTGGATAAGTGGTTGCAGTACCAAAAAGGACACTTTGTCTCAACAGGTTTTGTCCGAGATTGTCTGTAACACGTTATGTCTCTAAAGCCGAAAAATGAGTAATTATTTGAAAAGATACATTTTTTGACAGGTTGCTAAGACATTTTTTAAGCATTGGAATTGTTGTCTTGAGCAAAATCTTATAGAGAGTTGCGGATTTTAATGTATCTTTTTGAAATGACTTCCGGTAGTCGCCAATTATTATATTTCTTGGCGCGATCTTTTATTACTGTTTGAGGGGCATGTTGTTCCTTTACCCGCACCAAAAACACAGTTTGAACAAGACATTTCTATCGATATAGAGACAGACCAACATCTTTCACTCTAAAGGCCCCATAATGTTTGTTAAAAATGGAGAAATTGATGATCGTCAAAGCGACATGATGGCCTGTAGATAGAAAGTAAATCCCAAGGGAGTAACATAAGGAATTTACTCGGTGTCTTCCAGCGACTTTATTTAACGTCTATAAAGTCTTTCAGCAATCATGAGTCGATTAACATGTCATTAGAAAGGAGCTGTAGAAATATAGCTACGGTTAACAAGAGCTTTTGACGGTTAACAGACTTCGCTCGCATTAACAAGCAATTGAAAGAGTCCTCTCCTTAAAAATGTTGCGTTAACCGCTGTTAACCGTTGAAACTTGCTTCAAACTCGCTGTTAATCGTGTAAATAGGTACGAAATCTTCAAGAAAGCCATATTAAATTATAATTTCACCAGAAACATCCACAGAATATCAATTTGAAGTAAATTTTCCTTCCTCGCTCGTGACATTTACGATCATCCGGTCGTTGAGTAAATAAATGATAATTGAGTTAGAGCATTCTATTTATTTGTAAGTGCGTTTCTCAGGCTTCTCAAAGGGTCCGTTTTACACCTTAAATCGAAACCGTTGAAGACATATAACTTGTAATATTTTGTTCTGTAGCCTTTTCCTCGGAATATTCTATTATCCATCAAGTCTGGTAGATTTTGATTGTTTCTACTGAGAATGTCATCAGTGTTCTAATCACACGGGTGGAAAATTGCTCGTATGTTTCTTTCCTGATGTTGAAGTTAATCGCCTCTCTGTGAAGTTTTAACTTCACTAAATGAAATAAATTTTCTGTAGGATTAATGTCCGGGCTTCTGGGCACTGGTTAGTATGTTTAATAGCTGAGAACCCCTGCGTTCCAACATATTTCGTTCAGAGACACAATTTTGACTGGGGTCTCCACCCAGAATCCATGACCGGGATGTTCCCGTTCTGGCCAGCATACACATGGCGTCATAGTTGTTCTCCACGAAGCAAGCAAACAACTCACCATTCATTTTTTCATACTAAGTGCACCGGAGGACTCCTTTTCCATAGCTCTTGAAAAATAATAACTTTTATGACTCTCCCGCCGCTGCATACTTTAGCACCCTTTTCCGTGCCACTTCTATTAGGACCTTCACATTTGTTGCATCAATTTGGCCCTTGCGGTCCCCTTGCTAGGTCTACTAAATTGGTTTAGTGGTAAAAACTCACATTATGTAGATAGAGAGCTATGTTGTTTGCCCACACATCCTTTGGATACACAAACATTGCATAAGTTCGTCTTTTCGCCTCAATTACTCTCCGGAAAACCATACTTGCAGTGTAAGGACACACAATTCTTTCCTTTTGTGACGTCACTAATGAGATTAATTAGCTATTTTTCCTTACAAAATTATATCTCGAGTCACACTTACTGAACTGTTCCAAAATTGTTGCCCTGGTTTGAAAAACCACAGAACTAATGCTATTTCTTTAGGTTATGCGATCGCAGACAATCTCGGACAAAACTGTTGAGACAGTGACACAATTTCACCTCCATTTTGACACACCCCTACTTACTCCCCCCTTAACACTCCCCCTCCCCCTCAGTCAATGTTGCTGAGTATTGCCATATGTTCTACAGTATATTTCCGACCAAGATAAGGCAACATTGAGTTTGGGGGGAGGGGAAAGGGCGGCTTTTAAGCTGAACGTTTGGATAAGTGGTTGCAGTACCAAAAAGGACACTTTGTCTCAACAGGTTTTGTCCGAGATTGTCTGTAACACGTTATGTCTCTAAAGCCGAAAAATGAGTAATTATTTGAAAAGATACATTTTTTGACAGGTTGCTAAGACATTTTTTAAGCATTGGAATTGTTGTCTTGAGCAAAATCTTATAGAGAGTTGCGGATTTTAATGTATCTTTTTGAAATGACTTCCGGTAGTCGCCAATTATTATATTTCTTGGCGCGATCTTTTATTACTGTTTGAGGGGCATGTTGTTCCTTTACCCGCACCAAAAACACAGTTTGAACAAGACATTTCTATCGATATAGAGACAGACCAACATCTTTCACTCTAAAGGCCCCATAATGTTTGTTAAAAATGGAGAAATTGATGATCGTCAAAGCGACATGATGGCCTGTAGATAGAAAGTAAATCCCAAGGGAGTAACATAAGGAATTTACTCGGTGTCTTCCAGCGACTTTATTTAACGTCTATAAAGTCTTTCAGCAATCATGAGTCGATTAACATGTCATTAGAAAGGAGCTGTAGAAATATAGCTACGGTTAACAAGAGCTTTTGACGGTTAACAGACTTCGCTCGCATTAACAAGCAATTGAAAGAGTCCTCTCCTTAAAAATGTTGCGTTAACCGCTGTTAACCGTTGAAACTTGCTTCAAACTCGCTGTTAATCGTGTAAATAGGTACGAAATCTTCAAGAAAGCCATATTAAATTATAATTTCACCAGAAACATCCACAGAATATCAATTTGAAGTAAATTTTCCTTCCTCGCTCGTGACATTTACGATCATCCGGTCGTTGAGTAAATAAATGATAATTGAGTTAGAGCATTCTATTTATTTGTAAGTGCGTTTCTCAGGCTTCTCAAAGGGTCCGTTTTACACCTTAAATCGAAACCGTTGAAGACATATAACTTGTAATATTTTGTTCTGTAGCCTTTTCCTCGGAATATTCTATTATCCATCAAGTCTGGTAGATTTTGATTGTTTCTACTGAGAATGTCATCAGTGTTCTAATCACACGGGTGGAAAATTGCTCGTATGTTTCTTTCCTGATGTTGAAGTTAATCGCCTCTCTGTGAAGTTTTAACTTCACTAAATGAAATAAATTTTCTGTAGGATTAATGTCCGGGCTTCTGGGCACTGGTTAGTATGTTTAATAGCTGAGAACCCCTGCGTTCCAACATATTTCGTTCAGAGACACAATTTTGACTGGGGTCTCCACCCAGAATCCATGACCGGGATGTTCCCGTTCTGGCCAGCATACACATGGCGTCATAGTTGTTCTCCACGAAGCAAGCAAACAACTCACCATTCATTTTTTCATACTAAGTGCACCGGAGGACTCCTTTTCCATAGCTCTTGAAAAATAATAACTTTTATGACTCTCCCGCCGCTGCATACTTTAGCACCCTTTTCCGTGCCACTTCTATTAGGACCTTCACATTTGTTGCATCAATTTGGCCCTTGCGGTCCCCTTGCTAGGTCTACTAAATTGGTTTAGTGGTAAAAACTCACATTATGTAGATAGAGAGCTATGTTGTTTGCCCACACATCCTTTGGATACACAAACATTGCATAAGTTCGTCTTTTCGCCTCAATTACTCTCCGGAAAACCATACTTGCAGTGTAAGGACACACAATTCTTTCCTTTTGTGACGTCACTAATGAGATTAATTAGCTATTTTTCCTTACAAAATTATATCTCGAGTCACACTTACTGAACTGTTCCAAAATTGTTGCCCTGGTTTGAAAAACCACAGAACTAATGCTATTTCTTTAGGTTATGCGATCGCAGACAATCTCGGACAAAACTGTTGAGACAGTGACACAATTTCACCTCCATTTTGACACACCCCTACTTACTCCCCCCTTAACACTCCCCCTCCCCCTCAGTCAATGTTGCTGAGTATTGCCATATGTTCTACAGTATATTTCCGACCAAGATAAGGCAACATTGAGTTTGGGGGGAGGGGAAAGGGCGGCTTTTAAGCTGAACGTTTGGATAAGTGGTTGCAGTACCAAAAAGGACACTTTGTCTCAACAGGTTTTGTCCGAGATTGTAGATGTAGGGAAAGGCCGCAGATAGACATGTGTTTTTTGGAGTGGTTAGGCAGATTAAAATGGCGAGCGACTGGCTTAGATGCATCCTTGTCATTCTTCTCAACATCGCGAAGGTGTTCGCGGAATCGGTCACCTAGTCGTCTACCGGTCTCACCAATGTATAATTTATTGCATAACGTACAGGTTATGCAATAAATGACATTTGCGGAGGTACATGTGAAACGATCGGTGATCTTAACAGATCGCTTAGGTCCCGATATCTTGCTAGTGTTAACAATGAAAAGACAAGTTTTGCATCGTGAGCGCGCGCATTTGAAAGTGTCGGGTTGCTCGTTAGTTTTGAGCGCGCTTCTAACTAAATAGTTGCCTACGTTTTTGTCGCGTTTGAATGAAATAAGTGGAGGTTGCGAAAAGATTCTACCAGTCTCGGGATCATTTTGGAGTAATTTAAAATTACTAAGAATGATGCTTTTGACTGCGTGATTATGAGGATGGAAAGTGAGGGTGAATGGAATTCTGTCATTCTTATCTTTTTGTGACGTTTGTAGTGATGACTGTCGATCAAATTGTTGGGCGCGATGATGGCCCGCTTTGATCACAGAGACAGGATAGCCACGTTTTTCGAAGAACTGGCACATCTCCTCTGATTTGCTGGAAAAATCGGAGTCATCGCTACATAGACGTCGAAGTCTAAGAAATTGAGAATAAGGAATGGAGTTCTTTACATGTGATGGATGTGACGATGAATACAACAAATAACTGTGTGAATCAGTAGGTTTGTAGTGCACACTAGTACATAGCACGTTGCCTCTAATAGAAACTTTGATATCTAGGATCCGAAATTTCCCAGGTATATTTAAGAGCCGGATGAAAAGAGTTGACGGAGGTTATAAATTGATCGAGTTCTTCTCTGCTGGATGAAATAGCGCCGATGCAGTCGTCGATGTAACGGCCGTAGAGTTCAGGTTTGGGGCCGTTGTACTGATTAAAAAATTGGTGTTCAACATATCCTACAAAAAGATTGGCATAGCGAGGTCCCATTCTTGTGCCCATCGCTACACCATTAATTTGTTTGTAATAGTTGCCGGCGAATGAAAAACAGTTAAGCGTTAAAACTAGTTCGGCAAGGCGGAGGAGCGTTTCCGAGCTAGGTTCTTTGACAGTGCGTTGATCGAAAAAGTGTTTAAGTGCTTGAAGACCTTCGCTATTAGGAATGACTGTGTATAGAGATGTAATGTCCATGGTGAAAATAAGTTTGTCTTGGCCGGAGAAATTGAAATCGCGGAAAATTTGTAGTGCGTGTGTACTGTCTTTAATGTATGATGGCAAAGATTTGACGATAGGCGTCATAATCCTGTCTAAGTAGCTAGAAATGAGTTCGGTGGGGCAACTACAGGCAGAAACGATAGGGCGACCTGGGTTGTTGGGTTTGTGAATTTTAGGCAAGAAGTAAATGCACGAAGTTCTAGGGGTGTTGATGATGAATTTTCCAACCTTTCCTCGGAAGAGTGGGCGGCGCTTAAAAATCTTAGTAAACGCAACGACATAGTTGTCAAATCGGCCGACAAAGGCGGCGCGGTAGTTGTTTGGCGGTCCGACCTTTACCAAAAAGAAGCTTTGCGGCAACTTTCCGATACCTCGTTTTATGCCAAAATCCCTAAAGATCTCACTTCCAAAAATCAAAAACTTGTCAAAGACACCATTCAAAATCTTATAGTTAATCAAGAATTACCGGACACTGCCACTAATCTCATCATCAACACCCCTAGAACTTCGTGCATTTACTTCTTGCCTAAAGTTCACAAACCCAACAACCCAGGTCGCCCTATCGTTTCTGCCTGTAGTTGCCCCACCGAACTCATTTCTAGCTACTTAGACAGGATTATGACGCCTATCGTCAAATCTTTGCCATCATACATTAAAGACAGTACACACGCACTACAAATTTTCCGCGATTTCAATTTCTCCGGCCAAGACAAACTTATTTTCACCATGGACATTACATCTCTATACACAGTCATTCCTAATAGCGAAGGTCTTCAAGCACTTAAACACTTTTTCGATCAACGCACTGTCAAAGAACCTAACTCGGAAACGCTCCTCCGCCTTGCCAAACTAGTTTTAACGCTTAACTGTTTTTCATTCGCCGGTAACTATTACAAACAAATTAATGGTGTAGCGATGGGCACAAGAATGGGACCTAGCTATGCCAATCTTTTTGTAGGATATGTTGAACACCAATTTTTTAATCAGTACAACGGCCCCAAACCTGAACTCTACGGCCGTTACATCGACGACTGCATCGGCGCTATTTCATCCAGCAGAGAAGAACTCGATCAATTTATAACCTCCGTCAACTCTTTTCATCCGGCTCTTAAATATACCTGGGAAATTTCGGATCCTAGATATCAAAGTTTCTATTAGAGGCAACGTGCTATGTACTAGTGTGCACTACAAACCTACTGATTCACACAGTTATTTGTTGTATTCATCGTCACATCCATCACATGTAAAGAACTCCATTCCTTATTCTCAATTTCTTAGACTTCGACGTCTATGTAGCGATGACTCCGATTTTTCCAGCAAATCAGAGGAGATGTGCCAGTTCTTCGAAAAACGTGGCTATCCTGTCTCTGTGATCAAAGCGGGCCATCATCGCGCCCAACAATTTGATCGACAGTCATCACTACAAACGTCACAAAAAGATAAGAATGACAGAATTCCATTCACCCTCACTTTCCATCCTCATAATCACGCAGTCAAAAGCATCATTCTTAGTAATTTTAAATTACTCCAAAATGATCCCGAGACTGGTAGAATCTTTTCGCAACCTCCACTTATTTCATTCAAACGCGACAAAAACGTAGGCAACTTTTTAGTTAGAAGCGCGCTTAAAACTAACGAGCAACCCGGCACTTTCAAATGCGCGCGCTCACGATGCAAAACTTGTCTTTTCATTGTTAACACTAGCAAGATATCGGGACCTAAGCGATCTGTTAAGATCACCGATCGTTTCACATGTACCTCCGCAAATGTCATTTATTGCATAACCTGTACGTTATGCAATAAATTATACATTGGTGAGACAGGTAGACGACTAGGTGACCGATTCCGCGAACACCTTCGCGATGTTGAGAAGAATGACAAGGATGCATCTAAGCCAGTCGCTCGCCATTTTAATCTGCCTAACCACTCCAAAAAACACATGGCTATCTGCGGCCTTTCCTTACATCTAGGTACGACAGAAAGCCGCAAGAATCTGGAACAAAAAATTCATCTTTCAAATCGGCACCCTTAATCCTCACGGTATTAACGAACGCTTTTCATTTAACTAATATATTCCTATTTTTCACGTTGCCATGTTACCACCAATAGCGTAGCTCCTACTCTACTATAAATACTACACGTAACCCATAATCCCTCGATTCGCTCTGACGAAGGGCTAACGCTCGAAACGTCAGCTTTTAGAATCTCTGTACGGTGGCCAATTTACATTATCAACTCCGTTGATAAAACCAAATTTTTATGTCTACACCTGCATGGAAGCTGCATTAACAGTCTAAAAATAATGTAATTGTCAACTTCAAAGAAAGAAATCTATGGATGTCATGTATTAGAGTAAGCTGCACATACTTTGTGCATGGTCACCTGTTCTTTGAGGTCATTCTGTAAAAGCTCCTCACTTTCCCTACTGAAATTGGGATCTTTTACATCATCCAGACGCAAAATACTGCCATGGACCCTATTACCAAAGAAGTCCATAAAACAAATTTAAGCCTACAGAGTAACAAAGATTTATGTATGTCTATTTCTGTTACTTTATATGTATCTGTATCTGTTATCCCCATGCCTGCTGCACTCTGAAGAGTTTGTGTTTATAAGGGTCGACGCTTCCCTTTCGTGTTATAAGAGACCCCTGAGGCAACCCACATTGAATTTGCAGTAGGAATTCTGATAAGGAACTAGTCAGAACAGGGTCATCTAGGAGGTATGTCAATGTAGTACTCTGTCGGGCACGCATCATTACTTTCCTGAAATGATTAAGATTTTGGTATTTTTGGAAAGTAAGATTTAAAGCAATTTATTTATTAGATTAAGAGATGCAAAATTTGAATTTTTAACATCCTTTGATGCTCTAATGCGCAAAAAGCACACATATACTTACTTAAAAAAAAAAAAAAAAAACAGACCAATATTTATACTTATCACGAATATTGATAATTTTTACTTACAGAGAAGTACCACTGACATTTTGTCTCCATCTGAACACAACAGAGGGTGAGATCTATGGTCCACTCCCTGGCCCTTTGATAGCAGTTGCAGGTTTAAGCCGCTTTATTAACATTCCTTTCTGCGGAGTATATGACTCCTATGCAACTTTCATCTACAAAAGAAAAAGTATCTCAAGATACGATATTCAAAGGAGATTACGATTATAAAAAAATACCAAGGGTTGAGTAGTTCAAAACCTGATCTGCACTATATAATGACTTCAACGGGGTTTGAACCCGTGACCTCGTGATTCCGGTGCGACGCTCTAACCAACTGAGCTATGAAGCCACTGACGTTAGGAGCTGGTCATTTGTGGGTTCTAATGGTCCCGTGAGGAATGAATCAATGATGAAATGGTGTATGAAATGAATCATATATGAACTGCAGATTTGAAATCCAGTGAAGCCACGACCCTCGCAGTTATGAACGCAATTTTTACAATAGCCCTTTTCACGGTTAGTTTTTCTCATTTGCATTACAATGCAAAACTGGTCAAAGCATTGTCTGAAATATATAAAATGCTGATACTGAGATGGGGACGATATATTCCCCTCCTTAATAATATGAAGCTATAAGTTTCCTCAGAATAATATATACACAAATAGTCAGTGAACTGTAATTATGATTTGATTCACATTATGGCAAATAATAATAATATTATTATTATGGAAATTAGGCGGCATCATTTCTATATTAAGCCTATGACCATGCGGGCTTTTCAATATGATTTACAAAATGAGTATAATAAAATAATGTTAAAATTGTAAATATAATATAATATATTAAACAAGAGAATAAAATTTGGTAAAAAAGTCACTCCTCAAATCTCCTTTAAATTTACTAAGAGTAGTAAGTTGCTTCAAATCAGAATGAAGATCGTTCCAGATGCTGAAAGCTCTGTAGCGAAAGCTACGTTGACCAGACTTTGTTTTACATAATGGAATCTGAAACGAACCACAGTTTCGTGTATTGCGATTAGGTATAGTGTTACGCTTACAAAATAAGTCACTTAAATATGGTGGCGCAAGGCCTTTCATGCACTTAAAAGTCAATGGAGTCTCTGTATAGAAGGTGCTGTTTGATTGGCAGTCAGTTTAACTCCTGTAGTGCTGGCGTGATGTGATCGAATTTCCTGGTTCCTGTTATAATTCTACAGGCAAAGTTCTGTACACCTTCTTGCTTCATTATTCACGGTCAAGGTTCTTCCGAAAAGGGTTTTAAGATCCGGAACTGTTTCTTGTTCGCACGCACGCAATTAAAATAGCAAGGGTTTTTTCGCCTCTAGTAGCGAATACTTTGTTGTTTCAATACATTTTACGTTGGAAAAGGTTTTGTGACATTTTTCCAAATGAAAGCCCAAAAATAAAGCTTTTTAACGACCTTTAAGTGGAATATTTTTTGTAATTTAATATTCTCTGTCAAAAGTTTGCATAAGTAAGAAGCTTGAAATGAACATCGCAACATAGGAAATTTAGTCGCTGATTTACCTCTTCTTCGAGTTCTCGTTAATATTGTATTTAACTGTGGTGTTATGTAGAACACTGAAACCAAACGGCAAATTCTCTGGTAACTTTTTCGAGTTGGATACCAGAGACGGAATCGAACACCTTGAGTAGTCTGTGTTTACAACTTCTAACAATTTATAATTTTATTTATTTGTACTCAATTCTGCACAGTCTTCACGTAAAAAAAACAATTTCAAATTTGATTAAAGGCCGGGACACACTAGGCGATAAGTCGCTGGGACACGTCGCAGGGACAAGTCGCCGCAACAAATCGCCTTGTGTGACACGGTTAATTTCATGAAAATCATTGTCGCTGCGGCAGAATTTTGTCGCCGCGATCAGTCGCACGAATTCAAACCAGTTTGAATTCATGCGACTTATCGCAGCGACAAAATTAGCGAAAGCAGCGTCGTCGCATAGTGTGTACACTTTCGGCAACAAGTCGCTGCGACAAAATATAAATGAACCAATGAGAGAGCTTCATATGGTCAGCCATATTTAATTAGAAAACTAGTTCACATTCCCCCTCATACGAGATCACTGCGTGTGCTCCGAACATGCGTCGTGTCGCAGCGACTTGTTTTGCAAGTAGTACACATGGAGCAACTTGTCGCAGAGACATGTCGCCTAGTGTGTCCCGGCCTTAATTCTTTTTAGTTAAGAATTATTTAAAACAAAGTTTGTTGTCCATTTTTGCTTCATTATTGAAAGACCTGTTTCTTTATTGAAGGATTGATCAACATTGTCCCAGATAAGAGTCCATTGTTCCAGATAAGAGATAACCCCACAAAGAAGGCTTCACGATCCGACAGATGAAATGTAAATAATATAAATATTCATTTAAATATTACAACAAAATTAAAAAAACGAAAGACATACGTTTCTTGGCTAGAAAGTACTACGTTGTTTAACTCTAAAAGTGACGAACGATTACTATTCTTCATTCATTGTAAACAAGAACCTTGACACAAGGTGATCATATGCACCTTTGTGATTGCCTAGCACGTGATTAATTTCTTCCTTCTGACAGAGTATCGTGCCCTTCCTCAGGAATTTTAGTGTTTTCACGTTTTGTTGTCATTAATCGTTCGCTGAGAATTCGAAATTCAGAGTTTTATATAAAATCTATGTTATTTTTTCTTTATCTGTATTTTGGCTTGCCTTTTACAGTTATGAAATTTTGCGGGACTTTTTTGCGGATAATGAAGGGGTAGTTTCTAAAGAAACTGTGGTGCTGCGTCGGTGGGGAAGTAGTATACAAAAATTTGGTTTTATCAACGGAGTTGATAATGTAAATTGGCCACCGTACAGAGATTCTAAAAGCTGACGTTTCGAGCGTTAGCCCTTCGTCAGAGCGAATCGAGGGATTATGGGTTACGTGTAGTTTTTATAGTAGAGTAGGAGCTACGCTATTGGTGGTAACATGGCAACGTGAAAAATAGGAATATATTAGTTAAATGAAAAGCGTTCGTTAATACCGTGAGGATTAAGGGTGCCGATTTGAAAGATGAATTTTTGTTCCAGATTCTTGCGGCTTTCCGTCGTACCTAGATGTAGGGAAAGGCCGCAGATAGCCATGTGTTTTTTGGAGTGGTTAGGCAGATTAAAATGGCGAGCAACTGGCTTAGATGCATCCTTGTCATTCTTCTCAACATCGCGAAGGTGTTCGCGGAATCGGTCACCTAGTCGTCTACCGGTCTCACCAATGTATAATTTATTGCATAACGTACAGGTTATGCAATAAATGACATTTGCGGAGGTACATGTGAAACGATCGGTGATCTTAACAGATCGCTTAGGTCCCGATATCTTGCTAGTGTTAACAATGAAAAGACAAGTTTTGCATCGTGAGCGCGCGCATTTGAAAGTGTCGGGTTGCTCGTTAGTTTTGAGCGCGCTTCTAACTAAAAAGTTGCCTACGTTTTTGTCGCGTTTGAATGAAATAAGTGGAGGTTGCGAAAAGATGCTACCAGTCTCGGGATCATTTTGGAGTAATTTAAAATTACTAAGAATGATGCTTTTGACTGCGTGATTATGAGGATGGAAAGTGAGGGTGAATGGAATTCTGTCATTCTTATCTTTTTGTGACGTTTGTAGTGATGACTGTCGATCAAATTGTTGGGCGCGATGATGGCCTGCTTTGACCACAGAGACAGGATAGCCACGTTTTTCGAAGAACTGGCACATCTCCTCTGATTTGCTGGAAAAATCGGAGTCATCACTACATAGACGTCGAAGTCTAAGAAATTGAGAATAAGGAATGGAGTTCTTGACATGTGATGGATGTGACGATGAATACAACAAATAGCTGTGTGAATCAGTAGGTTTGTAGTGCACACTAGTACATAGCACGTTGCCTCTAATAGAAACTTTGATATCTAGGAGAGCCAATGAAGTTTTCGAAATTTCCCAGGTATATTTAAGAGCCGGATGAAAAGAGTTGACGGAGGTTATAAATTGATCGAGTTCTTCTCTGCTGGATGAAATAGCGCCGATGCAGTCGTCGATGTAACGGCCGTATAGTTCAGGTTTGGGGCCGTTGTACTGATTAAAAAATTGGTGTTCAACATATCCTACAAAAAGATTGGCATAGCTAGGTCCCATTCTTGTGCCCATCACTACGCCATTAATTTGTTTGTAATAGTTGCCGGCGAATGAAAAACAGTTAAGCGTTAAAACTAGTTTGGCAAGGCGGAGGAGCGTTTCCGAGCTAGGTTCTTTGACAGTGCGTTGATCGAAAAAGTGTTTAAGTGCTTGAAGACCTTCGCTATTAGGAATGACTGTGTACAGAGATGTAATGTCCATGGTGAAAATAAGTTTGAAATCGCGGAAAATTTGTAGTGCGTGTGTACTGTCGTTAATGTATGATGGCAAAGATTTGACGATAGGCGTCATAATCCTGTCTAAGTAGCTAGAAATGAGTTCGGTGGGGCAACTGCAGGCAGAAACGATAGGGCGACCTGGGTTGTTGGGTTTGTGAATTTTAGGCAAGAAGTAAATGCACGAAGTTCTAGGGGTGTTGATGATGAGATTAGTGGCAGTTTCCGGTAATTCTTGATTTTTTGCGGATAGGCGATTTTTTGAGGTTTGCCGGAACAAATTTTTGCGGCGCGAATGGACTGAAATTTCCAATTTTACAATTGTGTCGTGTTGATAGGCTCTAAAAGCTGTAAACTCAGTGCAAGCGCGATTTTTTCGCCGAGAGTTTTCCACATAACGGTTTTTTCATTCACACGTTCGCTTTCAATTTGCCAAATTGGTTCGTTAGCATTGTTCCCTCGTTTGCTGTCAATTTCTTATTCTTGATTAAATCACCAAAATCATTTCTTCAGTAAAACGAGGGTTTAATTAAGTACATTACTGCCTACATTAAGAGCAGTACAAGTGCAATTTTGTGTCAAGAAAGGTTTCTACATCTGAACTTGCTAACTCGTTGTTTACACGTTTTTTCTCTCAATTTATTTGCAAACCGTTTTCATTGGCATTCTCCCCCTTGCGTTTGCTGCGATTCCTTACAGTGTTTCTAAAATATTCCTAACATGATCTTGCAACTATTGTTAGTTAACATTTGATGTTGAAGAATAAAAATTGTTTATATTGTTTGTATCCCCCCTTTCAGTTCCTCACCACATTCACTGCATTACGTAGCTCCCACATAACACTTCAGAGCATTAATTTTATCTTCTCATACTCAGACAGTTAACCATGAGTCCCATTGTCCTTAAAACGGGGTTTGTCTGGCATTGCCCATAAGACACACACACACACACACCATACTTTTCGCGTCTGATGATCAAAAAAAATATGCGTGCACTGACAGCTGTCACACATGCCCAAATGCCTATCTTATCGTGTAAAAATGTAAGAATTTTGAGATTCCTGGCAGCTACATTTCGACTTCCACGCTGTAACTTCTTTTCGTTTTTAGTATAAGTGTTGACTACGCTGTAAAAAAAATACCAATTCACCATGTAATTAAAAAAAGAAAATTGTTTCTTTTCGTGCCCTACTGAAGAGACCGTTTACATAGCCATGGCAACCCCAATCTTGATACCCTCTGAACTTCTAACCAATTATTAGACTCATATCTTTATTTCTGGATGACATGTGATTGATTCACCAAGTCTTTCCCTAAAATGCACCTCATAAGAAATAAGAAAAACTGTTACGAGGTACTCAACACTCGCACTCCACGTCTCCTTGGAATAAATTTATTTTAATTCAATTATTCCTTGTGTTGTATATAATATTTCGAAATATTGTTGTTTGGGGCTCTGTTTTCTCGTCACTTATGGAGGATATTGAACGTATTCATATGAGAGCAATTAGGGTTGATTGTAAGCTACCTATGACCACTTCAGCTGATGAGATCAAGAAATTGAGGCAACGGAATCCCATTTCTTTGTATTATGTTAAGAGACTGCTGGTTCTCAGACCTATCAATCTTATTATAATTTAAATACGGAGGATCTAAACATTTTAATTTCTAAGGCAAAAATAAATTACAGCTCAAGGAATTCTCTAAATTTAGAAGTGCAAAGACCAAGGCCTTCTTTTAAACACAGGGCTGCCTTGGCATGGAATCTTCTTCCGCATCATGTCAAGGAATGTGCAAACTTAAGATCGTTTAAGATTGGACTTAAGGCGAACAAGCATCTTCTGAATAGCATAAATTTTGCCAGAGGTTCCTCCTGTGTTTCAATGAAAAATAATGACTTTTTATACTTTTAGATACGAATTTATTATTTATGTTTTATATTTAATTTATCTAATTATTGTTGTAATTAAGAAGAAACTTACATTTTGTTTTCCTAATTTTAATTTTAGATTTTAATGTGATTGTATTTAATTAACTGTAGTTAGGCAGGTCCACATCAGGACTTCGGTGTTGCCAATTCACATTTAACCTGCATTGTCAAATAAAGATGTATGTATGTCGTGACCTGTTAACAAATTCCCTGTGGGTACTGCCGAACGCCATTTGAGACTATCAATTACGATAACAAATACGAGCCGAAAAAGAGTTCTGCCGTGACACACGCACACATTGTGTGCCTATTTTTAATTTTGCTGGTGTTTTCCTTCTGCTGGGAGTTAGTTTTTCGGATCAAGTGCTATCCGCAAGATCGGCAAAACCTACACCCCGCGAAATAAAAGTGCCAAACCGTAACTCCCGGCTTTATGACGTACAAAGATCTACAATGACCTACAGTGATCTACAATGACCTACCATGAGCTACAATGAGCTACAATGACCTACAATGATCTACAATGACCTACAGTGAGGTGCATTACGAGCTAAAATTAGCTAATGACCTGTAATGAGCTAAAATAAAAGATATTTTGCAGCTGTAAGGGCACTGCAGCATGTTTGTAGTACAAAGGTCAAAAACATTGCACTCTGCGCTTTGAACCAATCAAAACCTCGTTGCTGAGCAAGTTGAAAATTTTCATCGTGTACTCTGAACCAAAGAAAACATTGTGGGGAGAATAACTTATTTATAATCTTCTCTTCAACAACAACAAAAGAAAACCATGAAAGGGTCTTTTCGCAGTTTGTTTCTGCCTTCAAGGCCACGTGTGTAATTGCTGTCATCATTTGGGCTGTCATGCAATGGACTAAAAGGGTTGCGTAACAACGCACAATGGATGTTTTCCGCTCACCAAACTCTTCACCCTGATCCTCTTTTGTCTTTCTCTTCTATTGTAAGCCATTTAAGTAGGCCATTGTAGCTCACTTTAGATCACTGTAGGTCATAATTGTAGATCACTTTAAGTCATCGTATCTCATTGTATGCCATTGTAGAGCCCTCATTGTAGCTCATTGTAGGTCATTGTAGGTCATTATAGGTCATTGTAGATCACTGTAGGTCACTGTAGATAATTGCAGTAGTCCATTGCAAGTCATTGTAGCTCATTGTAGGTCATTGCAGCTCTTTGCAGGTCATTGTAGATCATTGTAGGTCATTGTAGGTCATTCCTTGTTTTAGTAACTACGGTTCAGTCCTCCCTTAGTGTGTGGCATAAACTTTTGCTTAGTGCAACTCTATTTAAAGAAGAAACGAATGAATTTTACTCAAGAGCGTGTTTTGTTATCTTTAAACTGAATTTATTACTAAAGCTTAAAAAAGTAAAAGACCTCAAAATAGGACAGGACATTACAAAATAATTAAACGTGTGAACGTCTGAGCCAAAGGGCCTCTGCTCGCACGACATCTGGGTGATCCCTCAAATGGTCTTAATGACCCCCCACTTGAAAAAATTAACTGAAACGCTGCAGTTCAATACCACACAATTCAGTGCTTTCTGTTTTTGTGTAACACGTACTACAGGCAACCCAATGTACGCTTCATACGGCGTCTAGTCTGATTAGTCGCTTGCATTACAATGGCAGTCCGATAGGAAGTCGATAAGTAATTCGGAAACCCCGGAATTTGGGGGGAGATTCAAAATCTAAAACTATTGTAGTTTCAAAACTTCCGTGGGAAAGCATTACATCAGTCTCTTTGAGGAGAAATCCTTGGAAGGTCTTGTCGAAGCCATTCAGAATTACGGAAACATACAATTGTAGTAGAAGAGGAGGTTGGTGTCGTTTCCACAAAAAAATTATCGATCGTGTTGCTTGCACGATGGTATTCTGAACGATGGAATGCACGCTGAAACACTAAACATACACTTACCGAAAGCGTCAGAAGTTTTATCTTCACTCGCTCTTACAGCAAGCCAATGATCATTTCTCCAGTTTCTTTTATGGTGTGTACTGCTAAAATTTTTGTTTCTCGAACACTTTCAACCCGCCATTTCTACTGTTTTCTCTTTTCTGTTTCCGTTTAAAATCAAGCATGCGCAATACGACCGGAACCAACGTTTTCTGGGAAAATGGAGTCCATTATCCCAGAGTCTTTCCGGGCGCTTACCCGCTGACCAAAAAGCCCGAGAACTCTGGATACGAGATTGGATCGAAGTCCAAAAGATAATCAAGCTACGCCGCCTCGGGGCACGGATCAAGTGACATGTGCAATCTGGCGTGGGATACAATGATTGGTAGATTAAACAAAGAGTAATGGAACACAGAGTGAAATAGTCATAACGTGGTCACTGCAACCTGTCTGTCGCTCTTCGCTTCACCTAGTTGTTGTCTACGTCGTGAGTTCTTTCGAAATTTCTGCGGGCCGCGCTCCTGTTCAACTTTATTTGCCTCCGGCTCGACTTCACCTCCGACTATCTTCATCTGTGCCATGGTGCTTTCGGCGGCGGGACAAATCTCGTCAGTCTTAGCGAGGCTCAAATTCGCTTCTCGCAGTAACCATTCTCTTACTTTGCTGTCGCGAATTCCGAACA
>OX421445.1:10175271-10177771 GCA_949126865.1 Montipora capitata | reverse complement strand
CTCATTCACTTACCTCGTCTCTAAGTTGCCTCCGACGAATACAGAGCAGGATGCCGCCCAATGCATGCCCTTCCTGTTCTTGTGCTTCGGCATCTTCAAAAACCAACTCCCCCCTCGCTAAATTCCTGGCGATCGTAGGGATACACGATATATACCTTTTCCCATTTTCGATCGTAAATTTTGGTCTTGATGGGTGCAAATAGTTAGACAAACAACGAATTGGTACAATACCGGGAAAGCTTACTGACGTTTTTTTGCTTGACACTTATATAATAGGATATAAATGAGGAAAATAACAGACCGAATATTCTTACTCTTGTACTTCTTTTCGACTGATCAAGGTTTTTTCTTCGTGACATTCATTTTCTAGTCTATCTCCACTGCACTTGCATTGTGATGAATAAAACCTGTTGACCTTTTGACGTCTTTCAACATTTTCTTTGACCTAAGTGAAGAGAGAGAGAAGCACACACAGTGCATTTTACCTTTTGACACTCTCATTTTTTGGGTTTGAAGGTAATATTGTTCATCAAGAGTTGCCGTCGTCAAAGACATTTTCTTACAAGATTCGGCTAAATACTTCTGGTTTCCCCAGTTTTCAGAACTGTAAACTCGGTCTTGCTGTCTTTTGGCATTTTTTACTAGTACCAGCCTTTGGCTTCTTAAAATTTCTCCCGATTTGCTTTTTTCTTATTACGCTTGAGACGTTGGAATACCCATTCAGCAGCATGCAATCGTCAAAGCAGGCGTTGCCACTGGTCCTTCTAGTAGCCTGCTATCTTGGGATGTAGATGTCCATGGCATCGCAGATTATTGTTGGAAGACTCCCCTTAACATTATGTTAGTGACGTTTCTGCAAGCTGTACCAGGATCTGTTCGAAGAGCTAAGGTCCGAAGAGAGCTGACCGCGCATTTCCTAGTCGTTAAACCTGTGGTAACACCAAACCCTTAGTCCATATGGCTTGTCTCTGCGGAAGGAGCAGTCTGCTCAGTTAGGAACTGATAGAGGATTTGTTCGCCACTAGTTGGCTCGTAGACAACTTGCTTAATCCTAATGAGTCAAGGGCACCCAAGGAGCAAATTAAGCCAAAAGCCTTTGAGAGAAATTTCTAGGCTCCTTGTAATGTATAAAGACTGTCCAGAGAGATGTTTTTATGCTGCTAAAAGAATTTGATCTGTTCGGATGTCTTAGCTGAAAATTGAAGTGTCCGAAAATTTTAGGGAATGAAATCTTCATTTCAGAAAGTGCTATTATAGCTGAACGTTACCTTCCAGGGAACCATTTGCTCATCCGAAACTGCTATAGGTGACCTTGCTAAGTGCAAAAATAATTAAGGTGATGTTTAGTAAAGAAATCTATAGCTGTTAGCAACCTAAACAGTTTGGCTCTCCCGAACACATATTTCACCGAAGATTATCGTTGGGGGCTCCTGATGAGTTGACCATTTCCATTGTGCGTCTGGTGATGCGGTTAGCAAGCCTGTCTGTGTGATGCGCATTGAAGTCACAGACTGGAAGCTGCACGCTGAAAGCTTGGAAAAGGTGACCGGATCAAGATATCAAGTGAAGCTATGATCTTCGCAGTTATGAACGCAATTTTTACAATTACGTAGAGAAGCCTGAAAAATTCAGGACTTCAACGGGGTTTGAGCCCGTGACCTCGCGATTCCGGTGCGACGCTCTAAGCAACTGAGCTATGAAGCCACTGACGTTGAGAGCTGGTCATTAGTGGGTTCTAATGGTCCCGTGAGGAATGAATCAATGATGAAATGGTATAGGAAATGAATCATATATGAACTGCGGATCAAGATAGTTGACAATATCACTGTTGGTATTCGAGGGTCTGTATACTGCAACACAAAAGCGATTCTGCTCTCTCATGACCTCATGATGTGCGAGATTGAGGTCATTCATTTAATTAAAAAAACACCTTCTGTGGCTTTCAATACTCGCCGTATCTTCCCCTCCCCTGTCCCCCTTTCAATGTTAACTGTTTAATTTTCCAACATATATTGGTCTTGCTAGCAACACTGATAAGGCTGAGGGGGGGGGGGGGGGGGGAATTGCTGCAGTTTGAGAGATAATAGGTAAATGAATAACGCTCCAAGAAGGTAAAGTGTCTCCACTATTTTTGCCACTTGTTGTAGCTTGTCCTTTGGGATTTTTACGGTATTGAAACCTCTGTGAAGCGCCCATCCTAGCATGACAACCTATGTTTAGAGCTAACCCCACCCAAAAGGTTACCGTTTCTCGGAGATCGCGCCGCGTTCACGGAAAACCTCAGGCCCTCAAGGCCATTTATGGACACGGCGACCCAGAAAAACGACTTATCAGCTCATGTAGCCATTAATATTAAGTGTTAAAACTTGAAACGCCTTCGATTTGCAGATGCGATGATCTTAGTTCACGCTGGGGCTTTCTAGAAACACAAAATGATCCTTAATTTCTCTGTTGTGCTCAGTACGACCACTATGACCACTGTGACCACCACTAACACTGT
>OX421445.1:10157771-10160271 GCA_949126865.1 Montipora capitata | reverse complement strand
CCAACTGGCAGCTTCTACAAAACTAGCCCTTGCTAAGAAAAATCTTTAAAAATCCTCTCCATATTTTGAATATACAAGGAAAATCCTTGAAAGATGTGCTCGTTAGAGCAAAACTCTGAGAGTCTTTCAACTTCGTGTCTTTGTGACCGATAGTTGTCGTGTTTGGCCTGTCTACCCTTTGGACCATCGGCAGGGTGATGAGCCGTTCTTATGACACCGGAAATGTTTAAAGACGGAAATCAGTTCTGTCTCTAACCGGCTTTTCTGACACTAGAAGCGGACCTGCACATAAGAAGTTACAGTACTTGACACATAAATTTATTTCTGTGATATATGAAAACCGCCAATCATTTATAAACAGGATAACATGACCCTACTTAAGCTTGATTAAGGATAGCTGACACTTTTGACGGCCAATATTGGCTTGCCCATTTGACGGTGGACGGCAAAAATATTGCGATTTTGACGGTTGACGGTTACATTTTGGGCCATTTAACGGTTAACGGTTACCCCATTGACACCCTCGTAGTTTGCTAATAGGCGTTTTTTAGTTTTCCCAAATTTTTGTCTGCTCAATTTCGGAGACGATTCATTTGGAATCGGAACTATTTTAATTTCAGATTTCTGTACTAATCTGTTAAGGGTTTTTGAGAAATTTGTCCCTGCATGCGCATGGGCAGCAGTTTGCTGAATTTCACGTCTAAAGCATCATTATGTTAACGTAATCGATGCGAATTTACACTGCATTTCCAAGACCATCGCGAGAAGAAGAAAACAACGAAACTTGTTCGCCATACTCGCCATATTTATTTTGTTTTTCAAAATCCATGCCGGCATTCAATATAAATACTGACCACGGAAAAAATTGTGATCTTAACGTCCGTTTCACCCATACCGTGGCAAACCGAGGACGGATTCTTCGTTGTATTGTGAGGAAGGAAATCAAAAAAAAATTCGCGACGATGGTATCATGTATTAGGGGCAGATCCAGGATTTATCTTAGGAGAGGGTGCATCACTAAAGCACTAATGAATGGCGTAGCTGACGGGTGAGGGTTTTCTTTTTTCGCAGAATACCAGCTGTATTAGAAAGCTGCAGACCATCTCAGGGGGGAGGGGGGCACTTCCTGCACTCTCTATACCCTCCCCCTCTTATATCCACCCCTGTTTATGACTGATAATATACAGCAGTTTTCGTGAAAAGTGCAGTACCTATTGGATGGACGATTAACTGATTGCCGACCAGGGTGGGTTGAACCCACAACCTTCGGGCTAGATCACCACTGCTCTACCGATTGAGCTACAAGGTCAGACGGGAGCAGGCCGTGGGAACTCAAGATGTTAAAGTCATGGCAATGAACATGTACAAGGACAAGGAGGGATTACGTTTTTGCAAACGTTAGCCGTGGAGCTCTTATATTTGAACAGACTTAACTGATTAGAGTGTAAATAAATGTGAAGCGCCAGTTTTCTACTCCATATGACATAAGGACATAACGACAACGCAATTTCTAATCATGAGTATTACAAAAGCTGGATTACAGTGGTGTCAGCCTGGGTACAATACATATAAATTATTCACACTAATGGCTAACATAGTCATTGGTTCCAAAGTCTCTACGCGTATTTGTGAGTGATAAAGTTCCTTAGACGGTCAGTGTTCGCCCTGGGGCGGGACTGGGGAGTACTCCCAGACCGTAGCCCGTAGCCATGGGGTTGCTTTACAGTAGCTGGGAGTAAGGAGCATATTGGCTCCAGACCATTACCTCGTACATAAGATATAAAATTTGTACATATTTCCTTACGTCTCTTATTCAGCGTTTTAAGCCCAGATTGACACAAGGCACTGTTATAGTCGACGGCCGGGAACATTATGCGGAGGGCTTTGCGCTGCACAGACTCAACCAGGTTGTCAAGATAGAGGGGGAGTGCAGCCCATACAGGCGCAGCGTATTCAAGCACTGAACGGATGAGGGCACAGTAAATGGAAACTAGGTCCGCACACCTAACCAAACGAAGGGCATTAAGGCGCTTCCAGGCTTTGGTGACTATGTGCTCTACATGCGCGTTCCATGATAGATCGTGAGAAACATGGACTCCAATAAGTGGGAGGTAGCTCGGGCTACATCTCGGAATTGCCTCAAAGACGGTAGTATCATCTACATATTTTAGTCTACACGGCCAGGTGGCAACTAGACGGTTAACTAAAAGGGCAAACAACAAGGGGGCTAATTTTGTACCCTGGGGAATTCCTCCGTGAAGGGATACAGGTGATGATAATGATTTCCTTACCCTTACTCTTTGAGATCTCTCCGACAAGAAGGCACCTATCCATCTAAAAATGGACGGGTGTACATTGAGAACTCTTCCAAAAGTACATTGTGATCCACCAGGACAAAGCCCTTGGAAAAATCGGCAAAGGAAATCCGAATAGAGGTGTTACCCCTGTCCAAAAATTATGATTCATTTCATATACCATTTCATCGGATCAATATAGTTGA
>OX421445.1:10135271-10147771 GCA_949126865.1 Montipora capitata | reverse complement strand
AATCCAATTACTCCTATAATTTGTGCATTAAAAATGGGGTTTTTGGTCTTCTACTGTACGTCTACCGGTAATTAGACCAATTTCGATATATTAAAATTCAGTCCTAAACAAAAGGCATCATCTCGAGGCTCTGGGGAATAAATTTATGAATTTGTATGAGTTTATTCCCCAGAGCCTCGAGATGATGCCTTTTGTTTAGGACTGAATTTTAATACATCGAAATTGGTCTATTACCGATATCTATAAACCATTTCCTAATTAATAAGAAAAACTACTTTAAAACGCATGGAACCGCAATGGGTACAAAAATGTCAGTATCTTTTGCCAACATTTTCATGGCTGCTGTTGAAACAGATATAATCAAACTAAGTTCATACAAGCCGGTTCTTTGGAAAAGATGCATCGACTACATCTTTTCTCTGTGGAACATAACCAAGGAAGTAATAAACAATTTCACAGAACTAGCAAATAGCTATCATCTCGTATTAAGCTCGTATTCTTTGCGATCTGTTAGTGATGGCGACCTTGTAGAGCCATCTTCAAAAATGCGAACTTATGGAGATCGATTGTTTGCAGTATGTGCCCCTAGATTGTGGAACTCTTTGCCTCTTTCAATACGTAGGAGTTCTTCTGTTGACACTTTTAAAAACGTTTTAAAAACTTATCTTTTTAAAATGTTTGTTAGTGAATGTCAGTAAATGTAGTTTATTCATAATTTATTTTTATTTGTTGTAAAGCGCCACGGACAATTTATTGGAGTTGTGCGCTATAGAAATACTCTTTATTATTATTATTATTATTATTATTATTATTATTATTATTATTATTATTATTATTATTATTATTATTATTATTATTATTATTATTATTATTATTATTATCTGACTATAAATTCAAAGATGACATTTCAGATAGAGAAAAATAACATTATTAGTTACATGCGTAGTTAAGGGCAAGAGATTTGAAAGACACTCTATTCTTGAATGTGCGCACGCAGTTTAACCTTTCCAGTGGCTACAAAGAGCTTCCCAGAGGCTTGGGTCGATCCGAGGCTCTGGTGGCGAGAATGGTGCAAGCACTGCTTCATCTCCCGTCACCCTCTGGGCGTCGGGAAATGCTTCATCAAAGGTGAAGCTCAAATTTGAAGAAAACATCGCACAATGCAAACACAGATTACGCACAGAAGTTATCCAGATAACCTTGTGAACATCTTCATATCTGAGGAATGTTGTCTTTAAAAGATGATCAAAAAGCGCGTAAAAAGATTTTGCCATTTGTTACATAATATCACCCATCCGTGCCTAATTTCAAAATGATTTTAACCACCAACTGGCAGCTTCTACAAAACTAGCCCTTGCTAAGAAAAATCTTTAAAAATCCTCTCCATATTTTGAATATACAAGGAACATCCTTGAAAGATGTGCTCGTTAGAGCAAAACTCTGAGAGTCTTTCAACTTCGTGTCTTTGTGACTGATAGTTGTCGTGTTTGGCCTGTCTACCCTTTGGACCATCGGCAGGGTGATGAGCCGTTCTTATGACACCGGAAATGTTTAAAGACGGAAGTCAGTTCTGTCTCTAACCGGTTTTTCTGACACTAGAAGCGGACCTGCACATAAGAAGGTACAGTACTTAGCACATAAATTTATTTCTGTGATATATGAAAACCGCCAATCATTTATAAACAGGATAACATGACCCTACTTAAGCTTGATTAAGGATAGCTGACACTTTTGACGGCTAATATTGGCTTGCCCATTTGACGGTGGACGGTAAAAATATTGCGATTTTGACGGTTGACGGTTAAATTTTGGGCCATTTGACGGTTAACGGTTAACCCCATTGACACCCTCATAGTTTGCAAATAGGCGTTTTTTAGTTTTCCCAAATTTTTGTCTGCTCAATTTCGGAGACGATTCATTTGGAATCGGAACTATTTTAATTTCAGATTTCTGTACTAATCTGTTAAGGGTTTTTGAGAAATTTGTCCCTGCATGCGCATGGGCAGCAGTTTGCTGAATTTCACGTCTAAAGCATCATGATGTTAACGTAATCGATGCGAATTTACACTGCATTTCCAAGACCATCGCGAGAAGGAGAAAAAAACGAAACTTGTTCGCTATACTCGCCATATTTGTTTTGTTTTTCAAAATCCATGCCGGCATTCAATATAAATAATGACCACGGAAAAAACTGTGATCTTAACGTCCGTTTCACCCATACCGTGGCAAACCGAGGACGGATTCTTCGTTGTATTGTGAGGAAGTAAATCGAAAAAAAATTCGCGACGATGGTATCATGTATTAGGGGCAGATCCAGGATTTATCTTAGGAGAGGGTGCATCACTAAAGCACTAATGAATGGCGTAGCTGACGGGTGAGGGTTTTCTTTTTTCGCAGAATACCAGCTGTATTAGAAAGCTGCAGGCCATCTCAGGGGGGAGTGGGGCACTTCCTGCACTCTCTGTACCCTCCCCCTCTTATATCCGCCCTTGTTTATGACTGATAATATACAGCAGATTTCGTGAAAAGTGCAGTACCTATTGGATGGACGATTAACTGATTGCCGACCAGGGTGGGTTGAACCCACAACCTTCGGGCTAGATCACCACTGCTCTACCGACTGAGCTACAAGGTCAGACGGGAGCAGGCCGTGGGAACTCAAGATGTTAAAGTCATGGCAATGAACATGTACAAGGACAAGGAGGGATTACGTTTTTGCAAACGTTAGCCGTGGAGCTCTTATATTTGAACAGACTTAACTGATTAGAGTGTAAATAAATGTGAAGCGCCAGTTTTCTACTCCATATGACATAAGGACATAACGACAACGCAATTTCTAATCGTGAGTATTACAAAAGCTGGATTACAGTGGTGTCAGCCTGGGTACAATACATATAAATTATTCACACTAATGGCTAACATAGTCATTGGTTCCAAAGTCTCTACGCGTATTTGTGAGTGATAAAGTTCCTTAGACGGTCAGTGTTCGCCCTGGGGCGGGACTGGGGAGTACTCCCAGACCGTAGCCCGTAGCCATGGGGTTGCTTTACAGTAGCTGGGAGTAAGGAGCATATTGGCTCCAGACCATTACCTCGTACATAAGATATAAAATTTGTACATATTTCCTTACGTCTCTTATTCAGCGTTTTAAGCCCAGATTGATACAAGGCACTGTTATAGTCGACGGCCGGGAACATTATGCGGAGGGCTTTGCGCTGCACAGACTCAACCAGGTTGTCAAGATAGAGGGGGAGTGCAGCCCATACAGGCGCAGCGTATTCAAGCACTGAACGGATGAGGGCACAGTAAATGGAAACTAGGTCCGCACACGCAACACCCGATTTCCTAAGCAAACGAAGGGCATAAAGGCGTTTACAGGCTTTGGTGACTATGTGCTCTACATGCGCGTTCCATGATAGATCGTGAGAAACATGGACTCCAAGGAGCTTGTACGTGTGCACCTGATGGACAGGGCAGCCCTTGATGGTAATAGGGGCCGGGGGACCAGGCTGGTATTGGAGGAAATTAATATCCATAACCTTACATTTTTTAGGGTTAAGGCGCATTCCTCGGAGAGAGGAAAAGCAAGAAATATCGTTTACAATAAGTGGGAGGTAGCTCGGGCTACATCTCGGAATTGCCTCAAAGACGGTAGTATCATCTACATACTTTAGTCTACACGGCCAGGTGGCAACTAGACGGTTAACTAAAAGGGCAAACAACAAGGGGGCTAATTTTGTACCCTCGGGAATTCCTCCGTGAAAGAATACAGGTGATGATAATGATTTCCCTACCCTTACTCTTTGAGATCTCTCAGACATGATGGCACCTATCCATCTAATAATGGACGGGTGTACATTGATAACTCTTCCAAAAGTACATTGGGATTCACCAGGACAAAGCCCTTGGAAAAATCGGCAAAGAAAATCCGAATAGAGGTGTTACCCCTGTCCAAAAATTGCAGTATGCAATGGAAAAGGTACACAAGCGCATGCGTAGTGCATTTTTCTTTTACGCAGAACTGCCTGATATCTAACTGACCTGGCACCTACCTGGCTAAGGAGTCGTGGGTAAAGCCCTCCATTATTTTAGCAAGGAGCGCGGTCAAGGATATAGGTCTCAAGTCCTCTTCCAGCACTTTTGGGGGGTTGACCTTGGGAACAGGTACGACGATGGACTGCTTCCACGCACAGGGAACAACTCCATCGACCAAGGAGGTGTTGTAGAGGTCACGCACCACTGGGGCAAGTTCGAAAGCGAACTTTTTCCATATGCGGTTAGGTACCTTGCCAGGGCCATGCAGGTGACTTCTTTACTTTTATAGATCTCAGTGCACAGAAGGCTTGGTGAGTTGACACTAGGAACTCCTTAGGGACAGGAATGGTAGCGACATCGTCCGGGGGCTGGAGTGGCGAGAAGTGGGATGTCAGATGAAGAGGAAGTTGTTGAACTTTTCACACAGGAAGTCAGTGGAAGGGAACTCATTCCCAAGCATCTGCTGCCACTAGTCAGAGCTATTGCCACGCAGCCCACCCAGGTCTTTAATCTCACGCCACCATCTGGTGGAATTACTGTCCTTTAGGTTAGACACCTTGTTCTCGTAGTACGTTCTTTTGCAAGTGCGACATTCCACTTGGGTCTTGTTACACAGTTCCTTGTACAGGGGAGAATCCTTGCCAAGGGATTTCAGCGCTTTTTTTCCTCTGCGTAATAAGCCGTCTAAGCTTATTTGAGACCCAGGGCTTGTCGGACGAGCACACCTTGACCCGCCACAGGGGAAGGTACGAATCAGTGGCGTTTAACAGGGTTTGACTGAAAAGATCGAATTTTTTAGACACTCTGGACAAGTTAAGCACTGGGCTCCAGTCGAAATTGGTGATCCATCTTCAGAAAGCGTGAAGGCTACTAGTATACAGGTCACGAGACCAAAAATCTTTCTTTGAGTGGTTGTGGCCGGGGAGAGACTCACACGGCTTGATAAGAACAGTGTAATGATCGCTCCTACCAATCTTTGGTAACTGCTCGGGGTCGCGGAAATCTTTGGGTTTGTTGGTGAGGCACCAATCTAAAGTTCCAGTATCCCTTGTCAAAACCTTTGTAATTTGACTGAGCCCAGTTCTGAGCTTGATTGATCCTTCACATATGCCTGTTGTAGTAGGAGTGAAATCGCCATTGATAACAATTAAGCCATCAGGATGTTTTAGGAGGAATGCTTCAGACACCTTTGTATGTGGTCAATAAGAGCCACATTGTCATCCGCAGCACAAGATGTTGAGTGGTAAATAACTCCTAACAAAATGGCTGACACACAACGAGGCAGCTTGAATGGTCTTATATTAATCCATAGTGACTCAATGTCTTGATCTTCGTGCTCGATTAATCTCCGGCAGGGAAAAGTTGAGTCGACATAAGCACACACACCACCGCCCGGTCTTCCAGATCTATCATTTCTAAAGCAGAGGAACCGCGGGATTTCCAACCAAGAGTCAGGAGTCAGGTCATTTAGTCATGTTTCCGTAACGCGAACAATTCCTGCCTTAACTGCCTTGACAAAGGTCTGCAGTTCGGTTATCTTTGAAGGCAGGGATCTCACGTTGCTTGAGAGCATGGAGGGGAAACTTGACTTAGAGCGTGACGAGCTCTGGACAGCTGTAGGGGTAGTGTCTGTCGTATCACCCACAGGGAACCCACGCATCTTTGCTCGGCCGGCTCTCTTCGATCCATAGCGTTTTCTTATTCCAAGATCTCCTAATGTTGTTCAAAGTTCCACAGGTAGAGTAGACGGGACTTGGGCTGAGAAGCTCTGATGGATTTAAGCTCACAGCTACTATATTGTCGCCTTGCTGTTGTAGACGGTCTTGAGGCAGCTTCGGTTACAGATCCAAGATGGCGGCTCGGACTTGATGATAGGTTCGAGAATATCGGGTGAAACTGACGTCCAAGAACGCTCCAACAATCAGAAAATCTGATAAGGAGGTTAAGAACCAGTACAACAAGTACGTATAGTACATTTGGAGGCCACATGATAAGCAAACTTTCCACCCGAAGGTAAAAAGTCGGAGCTCACAAAACTCGTGGCAGCCCAAGAGGCGCCGCTGACCAATAGGGTAAGCTTTAGCAAATTTTCGTTTTTTCGTTCATCTGCTTTTTCAGCGCCATCTTGAATTACGTCATACAAGCATTGATACGTCAATGGCGCACATCATGATTTTTTGTTCCAATGAGATTGTTTCTTACCTCATCTCGACCCCAGATCTCTTCTCTTCACAGAGGGAGAGAAGAGCTCTGAAACAAAGTGTCTCTCATTGGTTCTCGTGAAGAACAATCAAAAGAGTCATTAATTGGCGCATTCATGTTAGCACGAGTAGTGAGCAGGCGCCCGTAAGGTTCAAATAGCCAATTTTTGGCTATAAGAACCCTGAGGCGCATGTTCTCCTACATAGAGTTTCCCAGAGCCTTGGGTAGATCCGAGGCTGTGTTGACGAGGATGGTTTCTTTCCCTACGTACCCTTCTCCTTGGCTTCCAAAGCGACTGTCGAACGCACTTCAATAATCCGAGATTACCACTAGTCTTCAATAATTTATGCGCAAAGGATTTTAAGTTTCACTAGCCGAGGCTAAGATAACAGAACAAAATGGGGCAATATGTCTGAGAAAGAGATCAAAACTTAAACAAATGTCGCCCCAACCAAGGTATCCAAAGTATCCAAGACAGTCCTAAGCAGTGGATTCCGGATTCCAGGACCCACAATTACTGTAGATTCCGGATTAGAACCCAGCACAATCATAGCGCCTGGAAGCGAAAGGCGCCCACCGCAGGCAGATCACGTAGCTGGCGGAATTCCGGATTCCTAGATCTGGATTTGGGATTCCAAGGCTGAGGAATGCGAATGCCAAGAACGAAAATTGCCTCGACTCCGGAATCCCGGAACAACCGGAAAATCCCTTCCCATTGGCTCATTCCTGCTCGCGGGCGTAATTACTATTTACATTTTGGGTGTATAGTCATTGGTGTGATTCGTTTCAAGCTGCCAACCGGAAAATGCTGTTCCATTCGTCACATGAAATAAACAAAATTTTAAACTAAAAATTCCGGTTGAATGGAAAGCGCCCAAATGGCCATGAGGAATGCGACAAAACGTGTACTATTCCATGTTGTCTAACGCGTGATCTCGGCAGACGTGAAAAACATGTCAGAATGCCGTTTGTCCACCTGGGCTGTAACTACTGGAGTAATTTACCCAAGCTTCAAGAAAAGTATTGTATTTTCCTTCTTCCTACTTTCTCAATTCTACATCATTTCAAAGCGTTCAACCATTTTCGTAAATATAAAGGAAACGCAATTGCTGGAGGGGAAGGAACGTCGAGCGTGAATTTGGTCCAGCACAGAGAAAGCAAAAAAAACATTAGGTAAGCAAGCCACACACAAGCGATATGCATGTGGGAGGCCAGGGCATTTTCTCGTGACAGGTGTGTCTTGCGAGGGATAAGACGTGTGCAAAGTGTGGTAGGAAGGGGCACTGGGCAATATGTTGTAGGCATGGGGCGGATCGAAAGCAGAGCAAGAGTGGTAAGAGAGTTAGTGGGAATAATAGTCAGCGAAAAAGCAGTGTTAGGTGCAAACCACCGCTAAGGCCCAGACAACAAATTAATCAAGTGGAATATGATAGTGGAGAGGAACCTTTCGCCTTTCCAGTAAACTTCAGTGGGGAAACAGCATGTGAAGATAACATTGTAGCAGTGAAGATCAATGGTACCGCTACTAAGATGATTTTTGATTCAGGGGCGCAGTTTACTGTACTTGGTGAGGGGCAGTTTCACAGCCTTCTTGTGAGGATTGGCCTTAAAGCAAAATTGAAACCAGAAGAGAGGAATCTTGGTGTCTATGGAAATGGGTGTTTACTGGTGGTTGGCAAATTTGAGGCTACTGAAGAATGTCATGGGTAGACGGTGGTGGAGACTGTTCTTGTTACGGGAGAAGGACGGTGTGTATTAGATAGCTCAGCTGTTAAGTGCCTATAAGTGCTGAAAGTTGGACGAGAACTAGCGAGTACGACAACAGTTTATTCAGTTGGCAGTGACATTGGAAGTATCGCGGACCGTTTTTCAAGTGTGTTCTCTGGAGTGGGCAAGCTGTCTGGTTACCAACTTAAGATGCATATTGATCGCAAAGTTACACCAGTAGCACTGAAACCGAGGCGGGTACCATATCCATTAAAAGATAAAGTCCAGCAGAAGATTGAAGAGCTCAGTACTTGATCTTGACATCATCGAGAAAGTGTCAGTCCCAACAACCTGTGTCAACCCTGCTGTATTTGTCCCCAAGCCAGCGCAAATGAGAAATTCAAAGGGAGAAATTACCCATTCCCACAGTGGACGAGGTGTTGGAAGAAATAAATTGAAGCACAGTTTTCTCCAAGCTTGACATGAAAATGGGTTTTCATCGAATTTGAGCTCGAAGAATCGTCCAGAGATATCACAACATTTTCAGCTGGTGATTCACTGTTTCTTTACAAGAGGCTGAGTTTTGGTGTGAACAGTGCTTCTCAACAGTATCAGAACACTGTAAGGCGATTGCTGGCTGCCCTTGGGCCACCACTATGGCTGATAACATTGTCGTTCACGGGAAAACGACAGTGGAGCATGATAGAAATCTCATCATATTGCTACACCGTTTGCGAGAGAGGAACTTGACCCTCAACAAAGATAAGTGCAAGATTGGAACGAGTCAGATTGTCGTCATGGGACTGCTCTTAAATAAGCAGGGTGTGGGACCAACAAAGGAAAAAATCAGAGCTGTTCGTGAAACAGAGCCCCCCACTAATGTTGCCGATCTGAGGCGTCTTCTGGGACTCATCAGTTTCAGCGCAAGGTTCCTACCAAATTTTGTAACCACAGCAGAACCACTACGGAAGTTGACACGACAGAACACCAGACGGAAGTGGGGCAAGGAGGAAAACAAAGCGTTTGAGGCATTAAAGAGGCAATTGGCGGAGGCATCAATGATGGCTTTTTATGGCAAAAATACTCTGATGGAGGTGGTCACTGACGCGAGCCAAGTTGAACTTGGGCCTTGTACAAAAGCAGCAGGGAGTGAGGAGAGCAGTTACATTTGCCAGCCGTAGCTTAAGCAAGGTTGAGCTTCGTTTCAGCAAAACAGAAAAAGAGGCAGTGGCAGTTGCTTGGGGTTATGAGAGGTACAGTCTTTATCTATTAGGGCTAGAGTCATTTAAACTTGTTACTGACTGTAAAGCTTTGGAGGTTATTTAGGGACCGAAGTCCAAACCATTGGCCAGAGTTGACAGATGGGTACTGCGTCTAATGCCTTCCAAATACACCATGCGACATGTACCCTCAGGCCAGAACATTGCTGACTGTCTACGTATTTTGACGAAGATACCCACTTCATCAAGATGCAATAATATAAGTGAAGAATATGTGAGAATGCTGGCAATCAGTGCAATCCCACGAGCGATGACAACTAGGGAGATAGGGAGAGCTTCCGCTGAGGATGAGGAACTCTTAACCATCCGCGAGTGTTCGAGAACAGTAAAGTATGGTGGCCAAACATGAATTCTGTGGTGGAAAGACACTGCAAGAAGTACTGCTATGACTCCTGTTACCACTACACTGCTGGTTAAAACAACAACCATGCCCTCCAAGCCATGGAGAGACCTTGAAATAGACCTGATGGGTCCAGTAACAACAGGAGAGAGCCTTCTTGTCACTGTTGATTATTACATTAGATGGATAGAGGTGGATGTAGTACGGAACACATCTAGAAGTACCATCATCAAGTGACTTGAGAAGCATTTCACCCGTCATGGATTCCCTGAGACACTACGGACAGACAATGGATCAAACTGAGTAAGCCATGAGATGGAGGAATTCCTGGATGAGCTGGGAATCAAGCATAAGAGGCCTATTTCCTTATATGGCCTAGAGCAAACGGGGAGGTAGAACGGCAGAACAAGTCAATGCTTAAGGCAATGCGCGTGGCCCATACTGAAAGAAAACCATGGCAACGAGAGTTACAGAAATGTCTTCTGGCCTACAGGTCAACACCCCACACTACGACTGGTACCAGCCTTGCAGAGCTATTGTAGGGGAGCAAGATCCAAACCAAGATGCCAGAGTTTGAAAGTACTGACGAGGAGGAGGATAGATCTGGTACCACAGATCAGCAGGCACGAGATCAGGATGCTGAACGAAACAGCAAGGTGCTGAAAGCGCAAACAAGAGACCTGCTGACTCTGACGTGTCAGAAGGAGACAAGATGCTATTAATGAAGCAGAAACAAAACAAGTTGTCTGCAACATATTATCCGGGGCCGTATAGCGTCGTTTCCAAGAGACGAGATCTAGTGATCATTGAGCGTGGTGAAACCCTGCTAAAGAGAAATGTTAGCCATGTGAAAACGTTCATAGACCCTGAACAGACACCTGTAATGGAACCAGTTGTTCTTACTAACCCTCAATCCGTTGCTAACCCAGGAGAACGACCTGCGACTGTGCCTGCGGATGACATTGCTGTTGACCCAGGCTTGCCACAGCCTGTTGTTAATAGGATGCCCGAACAGACCATTGAACCTCGAAGGTCCAGTCGCAAGAGAGCTGAGCCTGGTTGGCTTAAAGACTATGTAACATGAAAGACTGAGCCAAACTGACTTGTTGAGAACAGTGTTACTTAAGAGATTATATGATTTTGATATTTATTAAGTCGTGAATCTTTGCTATGATTTTGAGTGGCAGATATTTCGCTGAAAGAGATTTTTTTACATTTCGCAAACAGAGATTTATTAACTTTTATCGTTGGATTGTTACAGTTATGCCTTTTAAAAGGGATTCCTCATAGCTTAATTTTATTATACTCATTATTTTAGTTTCATATTGGGCCGAGATGTAGTGATTGTTCTGTGGGTTGCCTGTGTAACCCGTGCCTGTAGTGTGTTCTGGGTAGTAAATAAAGTTAAGATGGCGTACTGGAAATGTGAGTATGTTTTGTGGAGTGTAACAGTCTGGCCTGGGTTGCTCGAAGCATGGTTAACGCTAACCAGCGTTAAATATCATTGAAACCTACAGGTTTTGATACCTCTTAACCAACGGTTAGCGCTAACCGGGCTTCGAGCAACCGCCCCTAGAGTACAGACATTATAGAAAGCAAACCTGATGTCCTGGCTTCCAAGTCTCATACCGGTCAACGACTAGCTGGCTGTCAAAGTCTAGTCGAAGGTGTAGGGATGTCCAATTTTGCTTTTATCACTTCTCTTGACTCTTTTACCGATGGTTATTTAGTTTCGGAGGCTATATTGAAGAGCCATTCCAGTACGCTCTTGGTTAGCGGCATTTTGTCGAAATGTTATGATGAATGGGTTAAAATATGTGCCTTGGGATTTATGTTTAGTGTCATACATGATGATTATAAGATTCCGTTCTGTGGTATGCATATCCATTCAGGTACCGCCTGGCATCCGCTTACTGGCGAGTCCATGCAAACAAGAGATCAGCCTTGCGGAAGAATCGGCGAACTTGTTTCAAGTTGACGTTACTTCTGAGTATTTAACATAGCGATGTATTGAACCGCTTTTTTGTCCACCTGATATTATTAATCCCCTTTTCAGTGCCTCTGCAACTTTCAGTAAGAAAAGATTTATACTAGATTTGAGGCACTTTAATTTTTGTTTTTTAAGCAAACATTACTGGTGTGAAAATATTTCCGCAGCCCTGAAGATCGTTTGTAAGGTTTTTTGTTCGTCAGTGTTGTCACCTAAAGTCTGATTATATCCACTTTGTCTTTGACAGAAATTTTCCCTGACCATTCCCGCGTTTCTGGGGACAGAAAAGTTTAGATATTTTCCGTTTGTAATTTTGCCTTTCGGCTTATCCTCCGCTCTGCATTTGCTTTTTAAGTTACTCAAGACTTTATTGACTTAGTGGATAAGAAAAGGTATTCCCATTGTCTTTTTTTCTCGATGGCGGCTTTGGAGCGGGATCGGAGCTAACAAAAATGAAGCCAAGTTCAGTAGTTTGTCAATTAACAGTAACTTGCTTTACTCGTTGTTTCGTTGTTAATGAGGAAAAGTCCCAGTGGGAACCGACGCAAGTTATCACTTGGTTGGCTATTGTAATGGATACTTTGAAGATTCAGAGTGTATCATCTGTTACTGAGTGCAGAATCTCTAAGTTCAAAAGCCACACTGATAATATTTTAGGAACGCCGGACTATGTGGCTGTTTATGCCAGGTTTCAGTTTTGGGCTGGTAGGCCAGCATGGTCAGTTTACAGACAACACAAACGTTGTGAGTATTGTTCATTACAGCAGCTAATAAGTGCCTGAACCGCAGCTTCTTTCTCGTCTGCTTCGGATTTAGTTTTTCTCTTTACGTTAAGTGAATTATTTGGGAATGTAATCTTACCGCTTATCGCTTAAGTAGGCTTTTCGACTTTGACGATTATACGCTTAATGATGAAGTGTTCACGATGTTGTATATCAAGGTTGGG
>OX421445.1:10115271-10130271 GCA_949126865.1 Montipora capitata | reverse complement strand
TAGTGTAATTATATGAGCGAACGATTCAATTAAGAATCACTCAAACTTCTCAATTCTGATCGGAATTCGAACATCCATGGAGGCCATCGTGTGAAGTATTACCAATCTGCTCGTGAAAGCTATTCGGCAGATTTTTTTCTAGTGTCTTTCATCAGAATCATCAGTCAATCATTATTAAAGTAAATCATACGGCTTCAAGGGTTTGTCTGAATGCAATAAGACGTATTTGGAAAAGCATCCCGCATAATGAAAGCTACAATTATTGTGATAATGTTGCTGAATTTGTTTCAATGCACGTTCTGATTTAGAACACGTCATATGTTGAAACACACTTGTCAAATTACTTCTACAACTATGACACACAAGTAACTACTTAGTTTCCTGTCTGTTCCAATGTAATTGGATCACATATTGAAAGACTGGAGATAACGTTTCTTTGACCAAAAGATCATGCTATCACGTGTCTATAATTGGTGTATTCAGCACATTATCCAGGCATGAAAGATAAAATTCTTCAGGGCGACGCAAGACCCAGCTTTCTAATCAAATCAGTGGGATTATCAGAAATCGAGTTGTATGGAAATTTACATTCGTCCAGTTCTTTTCAAAGGGTCTTTCCAAAGACTGAGACGAACTCCCAGAGCTCAAATCCGTTTTTATTGGGAATTGTGAGATTATTTAAACCCTTCAGATCCAAAAATTAAAAAAAAAGGGAGAATATTTTAACGCACTTAACGAAAAAGAAACATCGCCACGTCACATTCCGTTTATTCTTGTTTGCATCTGCAATAAACATATTCATTACCTATTAAAGTTCAGTAATTAGCCACTCTATCTGTAAAGATATCATACCCTTCTCTGTCACAGACAGACTTTTAGTCACCATCTTCATCATCATCATCTTCGTCGTCATTAATGTATTAAAGGAAAGATTATAATTTAACTTGGTTTTGGGTTTAACCAGAGTCACTTTAATCAGCCATTTCAACTACATGGATTTCCATCTATTCCGACTCATGTTTAGACTATCAGGCATGCCAGATGCATGACTGAAATAAACAAGGTGGTATTATAAGAATTCTCTTTACTGTTATTTCATCTCTGACGAATTTAAGAAACTGTTCAGATGTCGGTCTCTGGGCCTCCGTCTCCGCTTTCTAACCTCTCTACAATTAGCGTCGGGTTCAACTTCTCAGAACCACTTTTTTTTCTCTTTGGGGCATATCTTCTCAGTACCCTTTTCAAGATCCGTCTGAAATCTGGCTTGAAAAAGCAGTAAATGACAGGATTGACCATAGAGCCCAGTGCAATAGTTACGAAAGAAAGTTCCCTCAGCCAAGAGGGTGACAGCTGGTCCAGTAAGACTGTATCCGACTTGCCAACCGCAGCTAAAACGCTGGTCAGATAAATGACTGGCATCCAACTTAAGATAAAAGAAACAGCAATGACAGAAAACATCTTGGCGACTTTTGTTTCGGAAGCAGTATCATTTTTTCTCCCTGTTCTCTTCTCATCTTTATGCCAGCTTAAACTGCTTTCTCTTCTTAACCTGTTGACGATGGTCCTGGCTCGGTGAAAAATCTGGCAGTAGGCGACGAACACAAAGACGTAAGGCACAATTACGCATAAAAATTGAAGCAAAGAAAGGTATATAGTATATGCCAGTTTATTCTGCGGCGGGTTGAAACTCAACGGTATGATGGCTATTGCAATCGGTATAGCCCAAGACGACACTATAAGTTTAATAAAGTGCCTCTGCATAACAGCATGGTAATCAAATGGTCTTTTAATCGCCAGATACCTGTCTAGAGTAACAGCAACCACATTTGCAACTCCCGTGAGCATTATTATACACACAATGTATCCATTAACTTCCTCGAATTCTGGAACGGTTATTTGCAATGGTAACACAACCGCACCTGTAAGGATATCGGACACAGCAAGTGAAACAACAATCCCATTTGTGTATGATCGGAGGCTTCTGTACATGTAGACTAGCAAGCATACGCAACCATTTGTTACAACTACAGGGACACACATGCATCCTAACGCAATTCCAAAATTTGCCGGTAGCATCCTTAGGTTTCGATTCACAACTATGCTCAACTTTTCGTAGAATTCTGGCTACATATACTCGTCACCTCAATACATTTTACGTATTGGAGTTCAAAAACGGAACGTACTAGTTAGCAAATGTGGGCTCCTCCATTCGGGAAAGCTTTCCTGCTGCAATAGGTATTAAACCTCTTTCCCTTCGTGAATCATCTAAATACTGCTCATTCCGTGAGTTGGCGTGATATAAAAAAAAAAACGCTTTGGAAGATAAGACCGCGGTATTAATTAAAGCTAATTTGACAAGCTATGGGAAAGTGATGACTGATCCGGAAAGATTCTCGCCCCAAGAGTTTTTCCTAGCTAAATCCGGCTTTCAAGTAGTCGTTGCTCGTTTGATCCCCGTGCTCCAGTACAAATAAAATCACATTTCTGGAATTGGCGTCGTGGTAAATTTTACAACATTGAAAAGGCCTTGTCGAGTAACTCTAGTTTATAAAAATGTATAGGTTTGTGCGTCGTTATTGGTGAACAAACAAACAAACACTTATCCTACAAAGCGAACTTTGTTTTGCGTTTGCCACACTGGATTATCTTGTTCAATTTTCTAATTGGGAAGGTCAAGTCTCATGGGCAATCAGAAAATTTCATATCCACCTAATGACGATGAAGGCAATGGTTGTTTATTGTACTTTAAACGTAGTTAATCGTCACCATGTATCTTTAATTATACTAATGTCTTGCTTCCAACTGGATCCAGAACTAAAGTCAATGATCACAATGCAGACCATTTCTACAGAAGATAACCGTGACTGGGGTGAAACGGACAAACAGTTATGTAACAAACATGTTTGGTTCTCAATTGTTCATTGTAAATACATCTTGTCTTGAGTATTATAGCAATTAGAAAAGCTTAATCCACTTGCCATTTGCCCAGTGCTCAGAAATGTGATAGCTTCGCGTTAATTCAGCCGCCTACGACAACTCAGTCGATGATGAATGAGGGGAAATCTGATGGTTTAGTGCCAACAATATCCATGTACGCTTTTCCAATGGACCACTTTAAAAATGATTCGGTTGTACATGTAATCATGCAGAAGTACATTTAATAAAAGAACGAAGGAACAGATCATGCTACGTGACTCGACGAGATGAGAACATGCAGCACGTCTTTAGGGGATTGTAATTTTTTTGCCGATAAAAGAGAAAGATAATCTACTGCTAAATAAGTTAAGAAATTATTATTATTATTAACAGTTATCATCGGATTATAACATTCCGTAACGTTCTTCCCGCTGAGAGGAAGAAAAAAAAAACAATCATATTTTATGGCCTCAAGCATAATATTAATAATACCGGAAAATTCCACCTGGCAGAATTTGATTATCAAAGAATATACATCTGGCCCCAGTTGTTCAAAAGGTGGATAACGCTATCCACCGGATAAATTACTAGCCATTGGATAGGGCAATTGGTTTCGCTATTAGTTATCCACTGGATAGTGATTTATCCGGCGGAGAGCACTATCCATCGTTTGAACAACTGGGGCCTGGGTAATTATTTTTTGCCGTGGAGCGTGATATTCACGGGACTCCTTTTCCGTAAATTCCCGGAGAAATAGGGCGGCCATATCTCAATGTATAATATTATTATACCAGTTTTCTTCGATGAGAAAATGCATCTTTTTGTTTTTGCTGTTGTTGTTGTGTTGTTGTAATTTAATAACTTTTACATGTATTAGTAGTTCACGATAGACAATATGATGCACAACGTGCTGGTTCACATTAATTACAATTAACAATGAAAGCTGACGACAGAGTCACATTTACACAACCTTAAAAAAGAGGAACATACAGGGTGCCCATCCTACGAGCTAACGTCTATCAAAAGCTTCTTCCATGGCTCGAAATGCTTTATTAATTTACTAAATGCTATTATTTTCTCTAGTTGATACTGATTCAGTCTTGATATCAATTGGACTCAGAGACACAGAAAAGAGGGGTGTATATACACAACTGGAGTTCAACTTACACTTACAAACTTTGTCGCCTTAACAATAAAAAAATAAGTGGAATTCCTAATGGATATGATCAAGCAAGATTTGTTTTGAGCCCCAGAACGCGATGTCCTTGCAGGAATTATTCAATGATTGTGACATGGTTGTCCCTTGCTTTGCCTGATTAAACATTGACAGGATCATAAGCAATACGGCTTTCTTGTTGGGGTTGTGTCAGACACCGGGGATGAAGAAACCAGTGTTTGCAATTAAATGGATTTGACATGGAATTTTCTTTGTCCCTTTTGTTTATGTCATTTGTGTCTTCTTGTATTCTAAGTACCTAAAAGAGGTAAAAGTCCTTTGATCAAAATAAAAAACATTAAAACCGCCGTTTTCAAAAAACCTGATTTATAAATTGCCAAGCTAAAATGTTTCGGCAGCTATGCCGTGCAAACAAAATATCAAATCCCATTTCTTCGAGACATTATGGTGGAGGTTTTTTTTTAAACACAGCCGGATAAGGACCCTGGCTCTTTGCCATTTTATCCCACCAAGTTTTTATCTTGTATCTTTAATCGAGTTTTGAAAATGAATTTACTACTGAGAGTTCATATAGACCACCACTGGGATCACTTCTAATTTGCTGACCTTTACTTGTTTGGGGTACGTGTCAAATTCACTTTGTGATGTTCTCTAAACTGTCCGATTCATGTTTACTATTTGTTCAGAGAAGCAAATGACGAGGGGCTTAGAGTTTTCCCGAACGGGATATTTTTGAAACCGTGACGTGTGACTGTGCATTCAGTGGTACTCGATTTTTGTATACGCGTAATTTTTGTTTTTTAAGTCGGTTGCATTTTGTTGTTGTTGTTGTTGTTGTCGTTTTTTGGCAACACTGTCAGGAAGATATAATCAGTACAACGCAGAGGCTTATTCCATGCTAAAAACACAATCTCTTGGATTGACGTCAACTAGTTACCCAAACTTGATATCTCAAGTGATTGGTCATGAGTTGGTTTAGAGTAACACTAAGAACTCCCACACCAGACGGGAAATACATCGAAAAACAGTCAAAGCATTTTTTTTTCAGTTTTTGCTTTGCTCAACATGTTTTCACTGTCGAAGCTGATCCACCCCTCCACGCCCAAGGTTTTAGTATCGGCCATTGCATGCACTACTTCAGGTGCTATCTGCAAATAATATACGTGCTATCAAACAAACAGACGGAAGTGTTATGATAACTTATCTGAACCTTCCAAATATTTTATCAAGGTTCTTTGTGGAGCTAATTGGCTTTTTAGAAAATCACGAAGACATCCACAGCCTTCAATGTAAACAAACTTTGCTTTACTTTGTCTTGCTGGTTGGGTAATGAATTAAAATGTATAACGCACCCCGGAATATAAATTTAAAAATTTTTTTTGGCAACCTACATTTGTCATTTCATGGTAGAAACGATCCTTTCATGCAGTTACTTTTTGATCCACGTGAGATGGCGCTGAGCATTGTATGTAACCCAATATAAAGAAATAAGCTACCTGAAAATGTTAGGAAGGGAGAAGGGAAGTACATTTTCATGATCTAACGTCATAATCAGCTTTCTTTTCTGAGCTGCTTAACTCCTTAAAGGCTTATCGTAAAAATTGCGGCCGTTTGAACTTGCTTAAAATTGACAGTGTCCTCATACGATAAACGTTATCTGTAACCATTATGAGGGTGCGCTCAATCTCTCTTATAACTGGGCTCGATTATCAGCCACTGGGGACTTTAAAGCCTGTGGCGTCCACTTGTGCGATTTGCGATGAGCACAAGCATAAACATAAGCAGGCATAAGCATAAACACAGGTATAAGCACAAGAAAAGGAAATTTTCCTTCTCTATTCTACTCTGAAACCGCTCGAACCGTTTATGTTTAGCTAGGATACTTCGTCCATATTGCAAAACGTGAACAACATGGAATAATCGCGAAAGACTTACGATATTGCAGGGTTCTATTTTGAGGTGACCTTTTCGTCGACGTCGCCTTCGTCATTCCGTTAAAGTCCCTACTATAAGTTGGGAAAGGCACCTTCACCCCTCTCTCGTAGAAGAACGAAAACCGAACTCGAGAGAGTGGCGGAAATCGCGCCTTTCTTATCACTGAATAAGTACAAAGGTGTGAATCATTTGCCTCGCAACACTCAGAAAAAAGCACCCTGCCACCAGAGCCTTTCTACCCCACGAGACAGAAAGGACTCTGCAGAAATGGGTATCAAGTCTTTATTGAGTACGTGCAAACCGTTGCTTGGAGACAGTTTCAAACCCAGACCAAGTCTCGATCGCACTCCAAAACGCCATATTGAAGGCTCGATTTTGACCTTCGTCTTGCCCAAAATATGATGCGCGCGCTGTCTAAACTGGTTTGACCGAAGTGAGGCGATGATGTTCCCGGTTTTGTGGCTGTCCTCTGCTAGTACGTTCTTTCCAGCAGAAGTGGCCGGCTTGGCGTAATGTCTTTGAAAAGGCTTGTGGTGTATGAGGCCACCTAAGCAAAAAACCGCCACAAGTCAACAGGACTTTGCCGAGCGCTGGGACAAAAACTTGACACGATTTGTGCGATTTGTGCGCTCGCTCGCCCTCTGAAGAGTTTTAGAGAGGCACTACAGTAAAAACCCGCAAGTAAGAACCTGAAAATTAAGAACCTGTTAGCCTAAAACATGCCATTTATACCCCCTATAAACAAAAACCTATTTAGCCTAAGAAAATTAAAATATGTTCTTATTTTCTAAAACCACATAGTACATTACAGGTACTCTGAAATTATTTACTGTAATCATAATCGAAGAAAAACCAGATTGTTACAAAGCATACTAAGCAAGTGTAGATCCACACTACTGTACTGTATGGTAAATGCAGTGAAGCTAGTAATAATTATAAATAGCAACAATAATAAAAAAATGTATTTAAATATTTGATGCAGAAGTTCCAGGTTAAAAAGAAGGATACATTGATATGCATATTCAGTTATGCAGGTGTGTTTTTCTCCAAGAATAAGAACCTGTTTTAAGAACCTAAATAGCCTAAAATTCTGTTAAGTACCATTTATATATATAAGAACCTGTTTAGGCTAACTCCTAAAAATGTAGGTTCTTACTTGCGGGTTTTTACTGTACTACCAGGGTGACAGAAAAGCGCCCCAAATGAATGTGTTAACGTTCAGTAATTTAACGAAGCACAGGTCTCGACATCTTTTTTTTTTAATCAGAAGCATAAGAAATACCATTAATTGATAGAGTTTTACAGTTATTGTGGTCGCCGCTTTAATTGTATAGTCTGCGTGGCAGACGTATTTCCGTTGTTATGGTTTCTCTCCACCGAAATGTAAGTCAATTTTAGTGTCTCTTTGGTTGAGCCGAAACGATAATTAACCGGCGGAAGTACGTCTAAAAAGTACGTCTACCACGCATACTACTTTTTAAATTGATAAACTTGCGGACGTTTCATGCAGTTGTGTTAAAAGATGCCGCCCTCACGGTTCACAATTAACGTTGGCCCTCTTTTGTGCAACTTATTCCAAAACGACCTCATTTATAACATCGGCGAAAGCATTTTTCCAATGTACACGGATGGTTATCAAGTGCATGATGCTGTTCGCTAAAGCATTGAAGAACGTTGGAAACAGCTCTGACAGGTGAGGGAATAGATATTTTGAATTGCTGAAATCAAATATGAATAATTACGGATAATTAGCTTATGGCAAAAATATGAGCAAAAAAATTGAACAACCACATACGAAGTGACCCCCAAATGAAACCATATTTGAGAGTCGTATTAGATGAACACTTAATTAAAATTCAGCAGTAAACTATGTACACTTCACTTAGCTACGAGGGTATCAAGAAAAGAAGGCCCTCTCGTGCGACTGAGAAATGTGATTCCCATTGTATATATTTGGCAAAATTAAGAATTAATAAGTGTTTCCTTATGCTTCAATTAGCTTATTTCCAGACAGTGTGGCACCTTTGTAGGGCGTCCGGTATTAAGAAGATTGAGTGTATTATAATAGCCGTAAGTAAGAGCAACAACGAAGTACGATATGTGACCCTGTCAAAATGCCTCTTGCTTACAAGAGACTAATCCATAGAGTATTCCACAAGTGGGAGGCAGTGTGGCCCGGTGATTCGCGAGGTAGCATTGAGCTTCGGAGATCACCCCGCGTTCAAAGTCCGTTCTGACCACTCGTTTTGACTGATCACGGTAGTCCCTTGCTGCCCTAGCCTCCGGGCAGTTGGGATTCGTAACACTTGTCTTCTGTTGTATCGTTTGATTGGCTCTGAAAAGCCCTTTAGAGGAGCGGTCAACTATGACATGCATTCAGGGTCGGCCAGGGTTTGGGGGTATACGGTATACAGGGGCTTTTTAAATCGGGTATACGGTATATTGCAGCTTAAATACGGGTATTCGGTATATCACTTTCTTTGAATTTCAGGTATACAGTATACAATGCTTCCATTAATTTTGGGTATATTTGGATGAATTTTGGGTATTTTTGGGTATTTTGGCGAACTCAACTACTCATTGGTAGACATTGTATTTCATACATTTGGTGCAGTAATATGATCCAAGCTAAATAGCAGGATCAAGAATTCAGAATCAAAACAGACAACTTCATTGAATATTTGATTTCAACTGAAAATTCCGCGCTATACCCAAAAGGTCTTTTAGAAGCTCTAGACTCCTTTCACTTTTATTTAAATTGCTTAACAATGAAGTTGACAACGATTGTTCAAATAGCTGCCGGACATAAAATAGAAGTTTTCACTTATTATATAGCCTGCGAGAGTATCCGGTTTTTTGGCTCTAGTTTCACCCGCCGAGAAAAACTGTCTGCGAAACCGAGCCGAGAAATAATTTCCGTGACGTCTGCTGTTAATGACCAATCACGCTTCACCTTGCATATTCGAAGAAGTAACGCGGGAGTTTTTTTGCATGGATCTCGAGCAAACGCGTTGGAAAATATGGCGGAAGATAGGAAAATATGCGAAGTTTTCGGTTCGAAAGACTCAACAAGCATCAAGAGAAGCCTTGCGATTTGTTGTTGAATCAAAGAGCGATGTTTTCGTGAATCTTCCAACTGGTTTCGGAAAGTCTGTAGTATTTCAGGCTTTGCCCAGAGATGAATCTAAGGGGAGGGTGCAGAGGGTGTGCACCCCCCTCCACCCTTGAGATAAACTGCGGCTTTCTAATACAACTGGTATTTTACAAAAAAAAAAAAAAAAAACGGCATCAGTTAGCTACGCCATTCCTTTGTGGTGCACCCCCTGCTAAGAAAACCCTGGATCCTGCCTATTTTGTATTCTTATGTGGAACCAACTCGTGAAGAGAACATTTTCATCGTCGTATCGCCGCTGGTTAACCTGATGAAAGACCAAGTCAGCCGCGTAACATCCCTTGGAATAAGTGCAGTATCACTGCTTTGAAACGCGTTTTTTACAGTTATTGTGGTCGCCGCTTTAATTGTATAGTCTGCGTGGCAGACGTGTTTCCGGAATAAGAATACGTGGAGTGATGATTACAACGGTGTGTTTGGCGCGTTTCAAAGCAGCAAAAATAATAAAAATATGTTTAAAATAGCATTTCAACAGATGTTTGACAATTTTAATGTGAATCTCCGTAAAAACGAAGGATTTTAAACTTATATTCCATGTATTCCTATTCCGGAATACGGTCAATCGAACGCACCCTAAAAATGGTTTCATTTGTCGCGCACGCAATGCATACACACTTGGAGCATCACAGGTAGCCCAAGCTCGATGTATGTGTATCTGTGCTGTAGTAGAAATATAAGGATTTGTAAAGAGAAAACGTTTTTTTACAAAAGTCAAAAAATATTTCAGATTTAAAATTAAAAATAGCTTACCTTGCTTCAGTCTTGTGTGTCTTTATCTCTGGTACGGTTTCTGGGTCGATTAAGAGCGATTTAGGTGGTTTTTCTTTTCTCTTCTTGTCCCTCTATATTCTTTCCCAAGACGGGCACCGAGACGAAGCCGCGGAACGGAATCACCGAAGGAAAAGGGCCGTAAATTCGCTCCCAAGGCTTCGATCGCCCTGAAATTCCACGTAGATCACGCACGATACCTCCGCTACCCATTCGTCTTCTTCATTCGAGATGCTTGTACACATTAAGGGCCCCCAAACTCTGCAAACATTTGCTTTGAGAGCCAACGAATGAGGCTTTCTTCACCACCCGCGTTACCCAAACCCTTGGAAAATTGCTTTGCGACCAGCGATAAGACTCACGATTGGTCCCACAACTGAATTGCGGGTCGCTAAGCCATCTTTCAACGGTTTGGGTAACGCGGGTGGTGAATAAAGCCTCATTGGATGGCTTTCGAAGCAAATGTTTGCAAAGTTTGGCGGCCCTTAATTCCTTCTCAGTGTACAAGTGGGTCGAATGAAGAAGACGAATGGGTAGCGGAGGTATCGTACGTGATCTACGTGGAATTTCGAGGCGATCAAAGCCTTGGGAGCGAATTTATAGCTTTTTTTCTTTGGCGGATTCGTCTCGGTGCCTAACCTTGGGAAAGAATATATAGAGAGGGAAAACAAGAGGAACCAAAAGCCACCTAAATCGCTCTTAATGGACCCAAAAACGGTACCAGACACAAAGACACACAAAACTGAAGCAAGGTAAGCTATATTTTTATTCTGAATCGTAAATATTTTTTTTGAATTTTGAGAAAAACCGTTCTCCACCTACAAATCTTTATATTTTTACTCTTGCATAATAAAGTACAGTAGAGAGACACATACATCGAACTTGGGCTACCTGTGAAATGCTCATATTCTACATTCCTAGAATTTCTTCGTTTTTAAGTTTACCAAATTTTCAAACGGGTCTTGAATCCAACAAAAATTTCTCCTCCTGTAAGTTAAACAGAAGCTGACGTCTCACGGTTTTACTTTCCAGATGAAAAATCAAAATATGTCTCTCGCAAGCTTGCTGAGTTCCACAAAACGCAGTTTTTAATATTATCGGCGAGAAAGTGAAATGAACAGCGAAAAGATAAACGGCAGGTACAAAACACAGGTCACAGGGCACAGGGCACAGGTCACAGGTAATTGTTTTACCTATAAAGAAAGTATCCTAAACATTCATAAAAGCTAACCTTAGGCCTAAAACCTTTTCTTTAGGCCTAATTAGGCCTAAAATTAGCTTTTATGAATGTTTAGGATACTTTCTGTATAGGTTAAATAATGACCTGTGACCTGTGACCTGCGTTTCTTACCTGCCGAAAGATAAAAGGCTTTTTAAATACAGATTGTAATAGAGATCAGTATTCAAATGTTCGCCTGTTCAGCGCTGTCAGCTCGAGCTGTAACCCAGAATCATCGATCCGACGGAAAATTCGCTGCTCGTGATTCCTTTCAAAGTAGTCCAAGAAATTATTTCTCCACTCTTCAGAAATGGTAATACATTACAACGATTATTCTAGCTGTTAAACGCTCTCTGGTCTTCGAGGAATCACAACTGAATAATTGCGGTACTCCTCGCTGCCACTCCAAGAGAAAATGGTTCAACAACGATTTCCGTTTCCACTCGATAACATTTTGCGAAGAGCAAGTCATGAACTAATAATCATAGAAAATTAAATTCTAAGAAACATAGGTTATTTTTTCATGGAAAACAGAACTATATATAGCCCATTTGATGTCCGATGGAAACATATTAGTAAAAACAGTCACAGAATTGTGAGTTTCGGGGACACCGAAAATGGCGACTGAAGTGTTGTGGGCACGCAATGTAAAGTGGGTGAATAATGTCCTTTAATATAGGAAAAAATTGAAGCGCTTGTTTCACCCACTTCATCTATAAAAATCGAATGTTCTCAATTAATATACTATCTAATTACGCGGGATTCCGTAGGCAGAGCGTGCAAAAAATGTTGTTATCAACGGAGTTGATAATGTAAATTGGCCACCGTACAGAAATTCTAAAAGCTGACGTTTCGAGCGTTAGCCCAAATTTTTTGTATACTACTTCCCCACCGACGCAGCACCACAGTTTCTTTAGAAACTACCCCCTTTATTCATGTGTAAAAAATGGGACGAAATCCGTTTTATTTTTTCATTGTAGTTACAAATTGCCGTATTATATATATAATACGAAAGAAAGTTATATAGAAAGTTACAGAAAACTCAACACTGGACAACTTCTGGGGAAAACTATAATTGCCCTGAGCGGGACTTGAACCCACGTCCCCCTGATCACTAGTCGGGTGTGATGACCACTACACTATCAGGACAACCATGCTGGCAACATGGCCGATTGATCACTTAGTGTGTGGCAATTACGTGGGACTCCCTAATGGGCCAGTTTTCTGTGTGATAACGCTGGATCAACATGTGATTCACAGGCGGACAAGGGTAATTAATGTAAAGAGTCAGTTAAGTAGATCCCTTGAGCCAACAACGTATCACCCCCGGGAGGATCGCAAATGGATTCACAGTCCAAGTTGAGGAGAAATTGAGAAAAAGTTACAGGAAACTCAACACTGGACAACTTCTGGGGAAAACTGTAATTGCCCTAAGCGGGATTTGAACCCACGTCCCCCTGATCACTAGTCGGGCGTGATGACCACTACACTATCAGGACAACCATGCTGGCAGCATGTGTATTGGAAAACCTGTCTCTTGCCATCGAACGAACCCACGACTTTTTGCCAATCGAAGCAATGAGTTCTTCAATGAAATTAGATGATACCAGCAAGTTAAGCGGTTTGTTTACTACAGTCGTAAGTTATCAAATGAAGAGTTCAACTGGTTAGCAGGCAGTTTGTCTAAACACGAAATTTTTAGGGTAGATGGCGGAGGACAACCGAATCATTGTTATTCCGATTAGGCCTTGTTAATTAGGTATTGTTATTCACAACTTGCACAATCCCATAATACACCTCTATTACCCCTCAAAACTTTTGCATAACCATTGTTCGCAATTTCTCCTGGGACATGAAAATGTCCCAAGAGAAGACGAAAACAATGCCTATGCAGATTTTTGGGGGGTAAAAGAGGTGTATTATGGGATTTGTGCGAGCAGTGAATGCTCGCTTTGCTCTCTTTCTTCATGGACATTAAAATACCATTTTACAGTTGAGTGCTTAGTTACCCGGCCTATGAATAAAAGTGAGGCTGGAGTTGACCTTGTTTTAATAGAAACCTCACTCCTTCTATTATGTAAATGCTTACTAATTAGAGAGTTTTAAAGCAAGCAACCGCGGACAGCACATATTCCGAGAAGGGTCCTTTCTCGATAAATCGAACGAACGCTCCTCTCGATATAGTGCCTAAGGACCATGGTTTGGACGCACTCTTCGAATGCAAAAAGTGGAAAAATTAATAATGATGATAATAATAAAAAATGATAATGAAAGTGTGGGTTATAGACGAAAGATGCGGACAATTTATATTAAGCATGCAATTGTCACTTTATAGGCACATGGCCCGGGTTGCTCGAAGCATGGTTAGCCCTAACCAGGGTTAAATGCCATGGAAACCTATTACGCGTTTGATTCCTCGTAACGAACGGTTAGCGCTAGCCAGGCCTCGAGCAACCGTTCCCTGAAAAACTCAGGCCGCGGTTCTTCAACGAGATTCGAACCCATGACCTGTGCGAAGCCGGTGCAATGTTCTATCTTTCGTCTATAACATGCACTTTAAAACATACATTTCTTTCAGCCATCAGTCCTTTCACGGGAACACATGAGCCAACAAATTCACCTGGGGCCCTCTTCGGGTGTCACAATTCTCTCTATATCTAGAGAACAGAAGGCTTTTTTAAGTAAACGGACTCCATTATTACGGCTTTGTCTTTTGTTATGATCTTAAGATGTTTAAAAGATCATCTTATCAAAACAAGTGGAAGGCAGTTTCGTAAATGGGTCTTCGGGCCCGAAAAGTTAATAGGCGGGACTTTCGAAGAACGGGCGGCTGCTCTCAACTGATTGGCTTCATAGCTCAGTTGGTAGAGCATTAAGAACAAAGCGAAGGCTATTTGAAAGACCTGGGAGAGAATACACTCAATTTCTCTTTTATTATTTCTCGTATTAATAACTTATGAATGCGCAGCAATCGGCAGTGTTTGCTTTGGCAAGGATACTAAGAAAAGTGCTGGAGCAGGATGTTGATTCATGTGGTTCCCTTTGGCAACATTTTACTTTTCACCAATGTATTACCGGCGGTAGCATCTTGAACTGTTTTTTTAATTTATTTTTTATTTATTTTTCTTATAATAATAATAATCATCATCATCATTATAATGTTTTGCGCTTCTGTGGTAACAGTAACATGTTTTGGTTGGTTTACGTAGTGCAACAGCAATCGCATTACCGATTACAGCAAGAATTTCCTGATACAGTTAAGTCCGTTTTTACCGGCCAAGTTTTATTTTTGACCTTGGATGCCCTGTCGACCATGTTTTACCCTTGGAATGCATAATCTGGGGATTTTGAGGTAGGAAGGGAGTAGTCCACCAGTTGCAGCACTGATTATTCATGCAAACCGTGGCTATGATCACGAAATGGATTTTGACATTTGCAGTCACCGATTCAATAGCGCAACTGGTTTCACACTTCCAGTAAAGTCCCAGTCGAGGATTTTTTAAGCTGCAATTAAGGCGACTCGAACTCGAGTCACACTGTCCATGTGTTATAAATAACAAGACAAAAATACCCCGTTCGTTCCTGGGACCAAAACATTTTGTTTTGATTCAGTCTCTTCTCCATCTGCCCCAGAAGAGATTAAATTATCCACATGTTATGGTCGTGTGATCATCTTGCGGGGTAATCTGCATTCAAACTGATTACTTTTGGAGGAAGTAATTTGATTCTTGTAGCTGTTAGGACTATGCTGACTTTTGAACGAAATGCAAAAGTGTTTTTTTTTTTTTCCGGAGGAAGGGAGCATGTTAAGAC
>OX421445.1:10070271-10107771 GCA_949126865.1 Montipora capitata | reverse complement strand
TCTGACTGGGCGGGACGCCTCATCCAACTCCGGGAAAACGTCTACGCACTTCTATAAACTCCCTTATGTTGGCTGGTTTTCTGAAATCGCCCAGACTAAGTTAAGACAACTACTAAACTTAGAAACATGTTCAGCGTGAAAGATTCAGTACCGCAAGGTCTACGTTCGCGTGTCGTTTATAAATTCTCGTGTGCTGGCTGTAATGCCAGCTACATTGGCGAGACCACTCGCCACCTTTGTACACGTGCTCGTGAGCATCTCTTGTCGGACAAGTCTTCGCATGTTTACAGACACCTGCAGTCATCTAGGGCCTGTCATGACTCTTGTAATACAGAATGTTTCACGATCTTGGATTTTGCCGGCTCAAAATTCCAAATTAAGATCAAAGAGGCATTGCACATTAAGTGGGAAAATCCCATTCTTAATCAGCAGTTGAGGCATTTAGATTTGTCTCTCTCTTTTTAATTACGTTGCTCTTTTGTCTTTTATTTTATTGCTATGAGCGCTATTTTTGTTTTCTGCGCATTTCATACTTCATATTCAAATTGTACGCAAGTTTTGTACGTACCTTAATATAAATTCAAATGTACAACCGTTGAAAAAGCTCATTTGCAACTGAAGATGACATGAGTATGTCGAAACATGTTTTGTAAATTGAAAACTGTCGTTTCTTTTTTGAGAGTTATTGTTACTCTGCTATCTTTACGTTCGATTGTAAACCGTTTTACTGTCCAAGTCAATGTACGATATTTTTCCTCCTGAATATTCCGCAACGTACACAACGCCTTGTCTATACTCAACGCCTTGTCTATACTCAACGGCTTGTCTATACTCAACGGCTAATGGCATCCATAAGCTGCTGCAGATCTCCTCCCTTAACTCGCCCTAACTCGCAGCTTGAGATTATGTTCAACTTTCCTTATCTCGCCTTAACTCGCCTAAACTCGCATTATCTCGCACAACCTCGCCCACTCTCGCCACTCTCTGCAAAGTGGATACCAATTTAAATGGGCGTGATCCATTCAACCAAGATTCAGACCGCCCCCCCCCCCCCCCCCCGGGAAAAGTGGTCCACCTACAAAGGTTTTAAAATTTTTAATAATAATAATAATAATAATAATAATAATAATAATAATAATAATAATAATAATAATAATAATAATAATAATTTCCGGAAATTTCGGTTCATGGATCGCACCCAATACCTCAACACACTCTCAGGGTAATTTCATAATTAATCCACAAAGGGAAGACACCAAAAAAAAGGGATTTCAAAATTCTAAACAATAGTAATTTGTAAGTCCCATCCTTCTGGAATTTCCAAATAGCCTCTGTGATAAGGGTATTTCACTATGATTTCATGAAGTTTTTCTTAGTACTTAATGGGCAGTCAATGGAACTACCAGGAACAACCTGAACATGCACAAACTTGTTACCTAACAAAAAGGTTACCATATTAAACTCATTGCGACATTTGCCCTATGTCGTATCGCCTTACGCCGACATCCGGTGAAATCGCTCTAAAACTACGCAATTTTTGTCAGAATATTGCCTTTCGTTCCTAAACTAGGATCTTTTTTCCAAGAAGTACGTTGGGCAATATCTAAGCTTCTATGGTTAGCAAGCTGGACTTATTTTATCGCGATTTAGGCATGGCACTTTTACATTTTCTTGGCACCGGTTTGATGAAAATATTACAAAGCGTGACTGGTCGGGAAACCACCGGGCCGAGAAAAACTGGGTCATCTCGACAGCGCATGCTTCGAATTAAAAATGTACCGTCAGATTTAAATAACGCAATAAATTTGGCGCATTTTGATAAATAATTTGTTGTGGTTTGCGCCGATTGTGGTGTGGCAAAATGACTTCGAAAGTACTCTATCTTGTTCCCTGCCTTCTATTCGCTTGCTGCGTGACGGTGTTTGCGATGGTAAACCACTTTGAAGATGAAAACAGCGATTCCAACGCGAAGTTCTGCCGGGGTTGTGCTTCGTATACTTACGAAATCAACAGTAATTTCATTTAAATATCTTTTTATATTTTGGGGCAGTCAACCACTAAAACTTCCGAAATTGAATAATTTTGCCTTGCATCTTCTATTTATTCTCGCAGCTATTTAATTCATACCATTTCAACTTGAAAGGAGAAAGAAAAAGCCGGGGAATCTGGAATTACTGAAATTATAGAGAAAATTTTAAAGGAATCGGGCATCAAAGGAGTCGTGGTGAATAGCCGAATAATTAATGCCTACAGGAAAAAAATTTGGGTGCTATTAAAGAGCAAAGTTGATTCCATGAGAAAGGAGGTGCGAGCGTCCTAAGGCTGCTTGAGAAGTGGAAATCAATAACATATGCCTTCACAGTGTACTATCAAGAGTTAGACAAAGCCGCCGTACTGCAAGACAATAGGGCGCTTAGGGGGCAGAAAAGGATCCTTGATGAGAATGCTGTCACTGAAGTGGCAAAAAGGCTCAAAGTGGAGGAAAAACTCCAGCAAGCTCTTTCCAAATTAGAAAAGTCTAGCGGTTTTTATAATAAGAGATTTAAGGATTTTGCCAGAAAGGTTGCCAGGATAAACAAAAAAAAAATTAAGAGGCCCACAGAAGAATAAGAGCCTCGGCGAATACACACGAAGGCACCAATCTAGAATTGAAACACAACTCAAGGATAAATGATATTCAACATTCTCTTTTATAGGAGAGTATGATTTTATAGCAACCAAGGTGGAGATCTTTAATTCTGAAACCCAAGAGTATGACACACTTCAGCTCATTGATGAAAATGAACTACCATTCACTGAAAGCAACCCTACAAAATTGAGCAGTGATGACATTGATGATATTTATCTATAGATTTACATAAAAGATAAATATAACATTTCTGACCAAGCTTGGAGAGAGTTAGCAATGAAGACCACTGATATGTCACATGCATACAAGAAAAAAAAAAGAAGAATATTGCACAATTAAATGCCAAATAGAAGTTAAAGCCCACCCCAGGTGAAGCAGAAGGAGTCCAAACTTTCCTGAAGGATAGGCTGAGAGAAAAAATTCAAAGGCTTAAAATTAAAGGAGATCTGGGCAAACAGGAAACAGTCAGGGTTAAAATGAGTGGAGATGGAACCAACATTGGAAAGAGACTCAAGGTAGTTAACTTCACTTATACCATCTTTAATGAAAAGGAAAATGCCATGAGTGAAAAATGGAACTATGTGCTGGCAATTATGAAAACAAAAGAGGCATATGACAATCTGAAAGAAAGTCTTTCAGATATTAAAACTGAAATGGCTCAGTTAAATGAAACTGAGGCTGACAATGTTAAGTTCCAGATTGAGTACATCCTAGGGGAGACTGGAAATTCCTTGCTTGCATTTGTGGTTTAGGTGCTACAAACCAAGATTATGCTTGCATTTGGTACAAATGTCCAAGGGAAGAAAGGTATAATATAACAAAAGACTGGTCTCTCACTGATAGGCATTATGGGGCAAGAACATGCGAGGAAATTGCTCACCATTCACAAGCAAAGAAACATAACTGTAAATCAACACCACTCTTTGATTTTATTCCAATGGATCATGTAATCATTGACACCCTACACTAATTCTTGAGGATTTCTGACAATTTGTTTGAGCTCCTCATCAGGGAACTGAAAAGGCAGGATGCTATTGATCAGGTGATTGATAAGGTGAAAACTTTCCCCAGTGGCTTCAACAGGGCAAAATATAAACACATGGCTGGTTATGAACATTTTCTTAAGCAGACAGGAATTTCTTTTGAATGGAGAGTGGAACCGAACACAAAAAAGCTTGAACACAAGGATCTCACCGGACCGGAGAAGCTCCGTGTCATCCAAAACATTAGTTTTCAGGCACTCCTTCCAAATTTTGAACACCACAAGGAATTAAAGAAACTGTGGAATGATTTTGTGGAAATTATTGGGGATCTGAAACTTGACTTCCCTACAGATGAGCCAATTGCAGCCCATACTGCAAAAATAAAATCATGGTTTCAACAATTCCTCTCCCTGTATCAAGCAAAAGATGTGACCGTGAAAAATATTTTTCCTGTCTTCCATAGATTCTTCATTGGGAAGAAAAATCTTTTCCAATCGAACAAAGGGAAAGTAATCCCTCTCACAGTCATAGTCATGCTACTCATCAAATTCCTCGCTGAATTTTCATCTGTTTCCGCTCCTTATTCACATCTACAATCTCTACTTCATACAAATTTTTGTCTATCTTTGGTCGTTTTTCCACTTTAATTTACCAACATTCGCAGGGCCGATCTCATAGAAATCGTCCACAAAATGTTTTGGAGAACGCGACATTCGCTTCGGTCGGTCCGCCATGTTGAAGCAAAGCGCAATCGCAGGGACACTTTACTTTATGTAACGATCACCGAAAGCAAATGTCTCATTTTGTGGGCATTGAGTTTGATATGATGCTAAGCATGGCAGAAATTCCAGAGGCATGGGGTCACTGGTGTCTGACATTTGCAGACTGCAGACTGCAGATTGCAGACTGGCTACAAATAGCGCTGATAAACAGTATTTAAGTCTAAGAACCCCGGATTTCAAATTGCGCTGATAAACAGTATTTAAGTCGGTTAGCTTTCAATTATTGAAAGCTATCCGTTTTAAAATGGGTTCTTAGACTTAAATACTGTTTATCAGCGCTATTTGAAGTGGGTGTTTAGACTTAAATACTGTTTATCAGCGCTATTTGTAGCCAGTCTGCAGTCTGCAAATGTCAGACACCATGGGGTCACAGGATCTACAGAAACCACACTGATTGCTAGTATTTTGGGCCACAAAGTAAGTGACATTAACTAAAAGTAGAAACAGTGCATCAACGAAAAATTTTCATGATGTAATAAATTTACTTATGCTTCTAAGCGAGACAAAGAAATACAATTTAAACATAATAACAGAATGTTAATAATTTTTCTTTTAGGCTACTGTGTATCGACGTAGCTAATGACTTACAATAACGTTTTGCAAATGTAATGCATGGAAGCTGTTTACGATAATGAAAATCAGCAGCATAATTATCATCTTATAATCTGGTGAAGCTTAATGAAGATTCTAGCTGACAAGTCTGGGATGTAGCTAGAATCCTTTAAATACTCCACATACGTACTGATTGCAGTCCATATTTATTAATTATAAAGTTACCTGGTACTAGAAGATCTGTAGATTGGTTCCACGTGACATCCTGTTTAGCTTACATTGTAGTCAAGCTGGCAACCATAAGCCATGATTCATAAAAAGACTTGCTACATTTAGCCCTTAAAATAAAGGTTTTTGCATTGATAGCGAAGTTCGTTCGCCATTTTTTAAATTACCCAGGGCCCTCTCGCTCAACTCATTGTATTGGGAAGTTTTAGGTGGGAAGCTTCAACGTGGCGTACATGACATCAAAACACGTTACAACACGGCTCAGCCGGTGGCCATTTAGCGGGGAAGATTCATCATCACTGACAACTCTTAATTAAGGGTTTGCGAGACAAAGCCGATAATGGGAAGTACTCTTGTTCATCAACTTAAATGAGGTATAGCTCTCTGCACGACTGTGAACACAAGTAAGCCTAAACAGAAAATAAGGTCATTTATTTTTTGCTGTTTTGCTAGTCTGAGAATGATATTAAAATCAAGGTGTCTCTCACAGGATTATCCAAGTTTAAGGAGGGAGTTTCTAAAATACAGTAACTGCTGTCTTTGCGTAAAGGCATCAATCTCCATTTTCAAGAGATTAAAATGGATTTATCCCGAGGGAACGAAAAGGCAATTGGTGTTTTCGTTTCTGGCAGTGAAACCAAACAATTGGGCTGGATTCCAAGGGAAACCATCAGTGAAGTGGAGAGAATGGGCCAAATGGAAGACTTAAAGATAAGTCTTATAACTTTAAAGGAGAAAGAAATTTCATTCCATTTTAGTAAAATTGATTGTGCCATAAACATTTCCTCATTTAAGTTGTAATTCGTCAGCTTCCCCGTTTTTTAATACTAGTTCTTTGTTTGAAGAACATTGACACAGACTGTAAAAACCTTTTTTTTTTTAATTCTGGAGTTAGTGATAACAATTCATGCCATGTCATGTGATACCTATTATGTTCACCTGTCTAATTAAAACATAGTGTTATTGAATTTAAAAAATAAGTACAATGAAATATCCTACCTGTGTTTATAGTTTTATACTACAATTACATTTTCTCATCTATTCATGATACATTAGTTTCTTTTTTTCACTTATTTATTATTCTGCCAAATATTTATGCAGCTATAAAAAATAATATATGATGACTATATTTATTAGTAGTAGTATCATACAGCCACCAAATGGTATAGTTTGGTGTCTGAATGTTATATAATTAATAAAGAACAGGCCTCGGTTATTCAAAGGCTGGATAGTGCTATCCAACGGACCAATCTCTATCCAGTGGATAATGCAATTAGTTTCGCCAATACTTATCTGCTGTATAGTGATTTATCCATTGTATAGCGATATCCAACGTTTGAACAACCAGGCCCAGGACTCCATATTCAACTTGTCCAATTACAGTTGTAGGAAAAAAAATTAAATTACCAATTTTAAACAAGATTTGGCCTCAGTCAACTTTGGAGCTCATCTGAAGTTTTTTGTTTATTTTATTTTATTATTTTAATTGGGCAACGTGGAGACTGTTAGAGATATATACACAAGGCATACAAAGATTGCAAGGCATCTTTATATGTATGTTACTAAAGCATATTATTTGTTTTAACCCTTATCACCTCAACATCAGGTTGATCATTTTCCCTTAACTCTCCTTAACTCGCACAAACTCGCAACCGATAGGCAAGCTCAATTTTTCCTTATCTCGCCTTAACTCGCATTAGCTCGCACAATCTCGTGGCGAGTTAAGGTCCCAGAGTAGGCCTACCACCACGCAGAAGCTTCAGGTCCTTTAGGACCACTTTCAGTTCTTTGAAGGCCATTTTTTTCTCGATTGTAAACCGTTTTACCGTCCAAGTCAATGTACGATATTTTTCCTCCTGAATATTTTCCTCCTGAATATTCCGTACACAATGCCTTGTCTATACGCAACGGCTAATGGCATCCTTAAGCTGCTGCAGATCTCCGTCACATCCACTGGATAGTGTAGGCGGGCCGAGAAGAGTTTTCCTTTGCATGAGTCCACGTCCACAAGAAATAACTGCCCATGTGGCCCAAGGCAAACGGCAGACGGATTTGTCAGGACTCCTTTCTTGTTGCCTTCGTTTGGTCGTTTACTTTAAATTTCTGACTTGCCTGCTGATATCAGGTTACTGAATTGCCGTGACATTCGCTTTCCTACATGAACAGGATCAGGTAGGCATTTTCGAGAAGCCAGTTTACCAAAGTCCTGACCATTACTGTAATTACATTTAAAATGCTTTTTTACGTACGCACTCTTGCCTACGTAAATGCTTGAAAACAAGTTAAATCTCGGAAGGCTTTCCTTTGATTTATTTATTTCTCAAATAGTGCTATTTAAACGTTGTCCAACGTTGACAATCACATCCGTTTTCGTCGACAAAGAGAGGTGATCACAAGTCAAAGACCAACAACCACAACCGGCAACGTTTACCATTGTACTGTACACGGCAATGTCTTTGATTTATAAGAGAGTCATAAGATTCGACAAATTCAGAAGGTTATATTCGTCTAACTTACAGGACCAATTAACATCATGGAAAAAATTTAATCCAGTGATAGTAGAGTTATCGATTTGTTATCGATCTGCGTTATTTGATCTTATTTGAGGCCTGACAGACGACACAGGATCCGGTTAAATCTATTTTTCCATATGAAATTGCTAAACAAAATTTGTTTTAAAACTTACCTATTAGCTCATGCTTGTCCTGAAGTAGACTGAGGCAGAGCAATCTGAATTGTTCATCCATATCGATTGAAAATATTCTTCAACGTGGGAATTCCGGATCTGGCGTCAACCGCTTGTACTGCAACTTCAGTTTGTACTTCAAAACACATGCGCGCTTAATAGACTTTTTCTCATCACAAGAAGTTACGGGTTGCATTTTTAAACACGGTGACGAGAAACCGGTTATGAAATGGTCGTTTTTGACAAAAATAGAAGTGGAAGATTTAGCATTATTCCTTCGAAATCTCAAATCGTCTGAGATCCTTGGCTCTTTGGTCAATCTCAGACGATTTGAGATTTCGAAGGAATGATGCTAAATCTTCCACTTCTATTTTTGTCAAAAACGACCATTTCATAACCGGTTTCTCGTCACCTTGTTTAAAAATGCAACCCTGAACTTCTTGTGCTGCCCCTGTTACACGCATGCCATGTGGTCAGCGGATGACCGAATTTTTAAAAGAGCCTGGAAGCAAATCTTTGACATCTGACCCATCTTGCTTGAACTTGGACTGATAAATGACCCGTTACCATTCGTTACCGGTCGCCGGTAATGCAAACTGTTTCGATGGTCCGTGTGCTGCCTCAGTGACTTCACGCACCAATAACGGCTTTGACAACGTGAAAAAATTCATTTTAATTGTAGTTAAATTATTTTGCTTGTCGATTCGCGCATGAGAGCGGATACGCAAGCTCGTTTGAGAGCGGTGGGGGGAATTAACTGTTGAACTCGTCAACATTTTTTGTCAGCGTGTCTGGGAACGGAGGAGTTATGGATGAAAAATGGTAAGGACAGACAAAAGTTTCTCGCATTTCAAAGTCTTCCATTCTGGCTCTCTGCTATTACAGTATCCTGTTTTAAACACGTTCAACAATAAAGTTTCTTTCTGAGGGAGGAGAAATTTCATCAAATAAATCAAGCTTACTCACCTAAAATCAATACAACATCGTTAAAATTGCTACGAAACAAAGTGTTCAAGCTGTTGAAATGAATAGCCATCGCTGTACAGTAATAGCAACTTTCTGGAATGTTTGTAAATGATGAGTTTCATTGCGTCCCGTCGGAAGCAGTCTCAGCTTAGTGGCCAAAACTGGTTTGAGGAGAAATCTGAAATGTCTCTTCGCATGAAAATGAGGTTCTGGGGTCGTGCGGCCAAAGGCATTTTTTTTCGCCTCCTCGACCGTTGATTGGAATCGCTGAGCGTTCTCGCCGCCCTTGAAAAAAAATTCCTCTGGCACCCAGGGTAGACGCTGATGGGAAAAAGCCTGACACCAGATTCTTACTCTTGTGTAATGGGACTCTTGGTCTTGTCTTTCCTTGACTGTCGTTTACTTCGCACATTTATCCGTGTTTGCATGGGCTTCTGGTTTATGTCATTGACGAGGACGTCCTGGGACCAGGAGCCCATGAGTAGGAGCGAGCAACTCCCATGCTTAGTCTATGTCACGGCATTTTACAGACGAATCTATTTTTGGACACTCAAAACAACAAAGGCAGTTCCGGTTCGGTGACCCTATGACGTCCAGTTAGTTGATTGGTCATAGGGCTCCTGAGGGAGTCTCATTCACGGAAAATAAAAATCTAAAAATAAATTGGTCTGTGAAAAAGCCGTGACAGGAATATATGGGAGTTGCTCGCTCCTACTCATGGGCTTTTGCTAGGACTTGCAGCAGCTTAAGGATGATTTGAGTATAGCTGGAACTGTCCCTTTTACTATCTTTTTAATTCCAGACAGAGTCTTCAAGATGAGTTCGGTCTCGAAACGTTCCGAACATATATCATGCAATTGACGGATTCAAACTCTTTACCAGTACGACCGCAAAAGGTAACTCCTTTTCTGCTTAACTTCCCTTCGCTCGCGAACTCAAAAACGTTAAGGTCTGTGCTTCCTTTTGAATTATTTTTACACACAGAGATCACACGATATCTACTTACAGTCACTCCAGTTTCTTAAAAAGAAGCGCCATTACTGTATGTTTCTTCCGTAATCCTCACCTTCACTCCATGAAGAAGTTACCAGATTTTCTCGCGCAAGCAATTCGAAAATAGGCTTTTACGATCATCTAATGTTAAAGAAGGATCCATGAGCGCTGGCACAGTGGTGAGAGCACTCGCCTCGCACCAATGTGGCTCGCGTCCGTTTCCCAGACTCGGCGTCATATGTTGGTTGAGTATTTTTGGTTCTCTATTCTGCTCTGAGAGGTTTTTCTCCGGGTAATCTGCTTTTCCCTTCTCCTCAAAAACCAATTTTTGATTTGATTTCCACGTACAATGTACCCAACTATTGCCCCAGCACTAAAAGACTTGACACTTAAGTTCAATATTATTACTCTTAATTTTATTAAAAATCTTCGCTTAATATGCGTTCGTATTTGATACGTTTGATAAAGATAGATGTGATTTCTAAACATTTTTTCACGTGTTTCTAAACAGCATTTAACAGCCCATGCATAAATAATTACAACTCTTGAAAGAACTAGGTGCTAAAAAAGTCGTTATGGAAGATCTGAAGTACTCTGGGATATTTTCTTCCTTTCACCCTTACTTTGTATAAAATACGGCGTGAAGCAAATGGGCGAAATTCGTCTAGGACTTGCGATCAAGAAATACACAACCAAAACTCTCAACAATATTCGCGCTACTTAGGGGTGGGAGAGATTGACATGAACAATACGAAAGAGTTCTGAAATGATACAGCCAATAAATGGCGCAAAAAAATAAACGTCCCCCAGTTCGTGATAAGCCGTGTTAGTTGTATATCTTCTCCATTATCTTATTTTTTCCCTTGTCGAGATTGTTCCCTTTAAAATTCTGACTTCACTGTATCGCATGGTGAATAGAAGTTTTCATAATTTTTGTTACCACTCAAAATTCATCTCGCTTGTTCATTTTGACAAGAACTCGTGGTGTTAATTACTTTCGTTTTTCAAGTTCTGCTGTTTCTTTTATTCGTTGGCCAATGTGCAGTTATATTTTTAATGAACTTTGCGATCATACCCTACTCTCAAAAGGATGATTATCTTCGTGAATCTCGCCATTGTTCATCTGCGATTGTGCATTATTTTTCTTTAAAAAGGGAATGTTGTGGGAGTCACCATTGCTTGGTACCGAAGCTGACCTCTGTGATCTTCTCTCAATATTTAAAAAAGCTCGTTTTCTACTCAAAATTTTATGAACTGCGAGCCGGAAATCAGGTTTCATGAACGAGTAAAGTATTGGGTTTACAAGTGACCCTAACACCACACAGAAGGGCGAGAGCTGAGTCATGAGTTCGGGAACAACCTCCCTGTGTTTGAAAGAGGCTGCAACAGTGTAATACAGGGTCGGAAAGTAGCATAACACGAACATGAAGGAAGCAATAGCGAATACCCTTGCCACTTTGGCTTCCGATGATACTTTCCGTGTTCCATTCGGTTCTGAAATGATTTTATCTGACTGCGATGTATATGAAACACTTAGTTGTCTTTCCCGGCGGACGCATTGCCGAACCAATCGAAAAATCCTGAAATTCGCGAAGACTATTAAAACGCACGGTAAAGCAATATAAATGACCAGGACGAAGCAATTGTAAATCTGTGTCTTTAGACCGATGATATTATCTTCAAACCATGCAAGGGGTATGCATGCGATCCCTATTGACAAAATCCATATACCTGGTACAAGGATTTGGAAAGCTCTCCTGATGGTTTGTGAGTAGGTAAACGGGTGCATTATCGCCAAATATCTATCATAGGTCACGGCACAAAGGTTTGAAGCTCCAACAAAGAAAACACTGGCGTACAAGACATTGAGCGCTGCCTGTGACCATCTCTCAAGTTTGATGTTGTATTGCAGAAGAAACGCTGCACCTGTCAAGATGTCCGATATCGCCAAGGATACTACAAACCCGTTGGTGTAATTTCTCATTGATTTGACCTTGAAAACCAACGTGCAAACTAGAGCGTTCGTCACAATCGCGCTCACAGAGAAGATACTCAGCAATACAACCACTTCCAGGGGCTCCGAATACGTGTCCATAATGGTGGGTTACTTCTGTTAATTACACCGGGATTCGAGTGTGATCGTCGACTTCGGCACAATTTTGTTTGTTGTGGGTTTCGCAATTATTTTCCGGCAATCAAATAAGTTATGCTTATCTTGTAGCTGTATTTCCACTTGAGGTCAACAAAGATTTTTATATTTCACGGTGGGAAATCTTTTTATACTCTGGGCATCGGCTTTAACTCTTCCATTCCAAAGTAGCGTCTGCGTTTGGTGTTGATATCATTCTAGACAGAATCCCACTTATAACTCTGAAAGAATAGAAAAAAATATATCGCAACATGTTAACAATGAAACAAAAACAAATGCGGTTTGTTTTCACTGAGATGGAGAGGTTTGCACGAATCGTGACAAATTCTGCCAATCCAAGTTTACTTTTTTGCTCCGATTTTAGAGCCGATTTAAATAATTAGCTGTATTGATTTCCTTCCAGAATAATATTGCATTTACATGGGTTTCTATTATGCGTCGAGGCACGTTCTTATAGCCCAACAGATGATGAGTGAGAAGCCAGAATCTGCGGAAACGTTTTGTGAAATTTCGTGAATCATATTAGGAAAAACATCTTGCGTAAAATTTGTCCACGGTGTTGTCATTTAATAACTTAAATTCAACTTTGGGCAACGCAAATAAACATCGAAGTTACCCTTTCAATTTACTCACGTAAGAGGAGAGAGAGGGGAGAAGACCTTCGAGTGTTTTGGGAGACTGTTTAGCTCAACAAGCTCACCTTACAAAATGAATTTTTTTGTTTGAAAACAAATCTACCCTGTCATAGTAAAGATCTCCTCCTCCGTAAGAATCAGGTTTATGAAATGCACCGTGCTGTTCGCTAAGAACCTGTTCATGATTTTCAATTATTAAGACGCTTTTATTAAGTGATTTCCAGGGGAGCGACACATTTTTCGAAAGCGAACATCGCTTTTCATTGTCACTTCGATTTTAACAGCGCGACTAAAAGATTGGGGCCATTTTAGCAGGCAGCTGCCAAACATCAAATGATAATATGAACATCACGAAATCCAGAATGAGAATCCTTTGAACATCAAAAACTACCCGAATTACCTAGTACATTGACTTCAGGCGATAATTTAAGTATGCTTCTCGTAAATCATTTTTATTTGAAATGACTGATCCTTGAAGGATGAGAAATCCGTAAATTGGTTGTCACATCGCACTCAAAACTGAACTTTCTTGCGTTTAAATAATGGTTTTAGCTTACTCGCGTCCGCATCATAATTTGTTTTCACAAAGTATAATAATGTTAAATTTTTTATGCGTTTGTTTCCACGAAATCTAGGCTTGTGTAAGAGAGTCGGCTTTAAAAAACCGCCTACCACTTTTTGAGCTTGAAATTTAGGGCGTTCATTTCTTATTATTGTGACAAGAAGTCTTCATTTTTAATTGAACGATCTCAATATGTAAAATAAGCGGAAGAAAATTCAAAGATGATTAAAAATGTTCACGTAGCTTCTATTAGGAATGCTTTCCCATGCATTCGATTGGGTCGTCCGATTTGCTTTTCAGGCCATAAAAAGTTTATTCTCAAGTCGTGAGATGTAGCAAGTTGAACGTCTAATGAAATATCTTTTTTTTTTCATTCTTAGCACAGTGGGTATAGTTTCCTTGCATTTAATCAGGCAATTGATATATTAAGTTGTCTGGGTAATGTTCCGCCAGCTGAAACAGTGACAACTTTAGATCCGAGAATTAAACACTGCAGTTAAGAGCCTTGAGGCGGCTTTAAATAAAATACGAGGATTTTTTTCTTTAAAGAGGAATGCTCATGTTAAGTTGCCACTCTTGTGCTGAGAGTGGGTTGTCTTCAAGCTTTCCATCTGTCACTGTCGATCCTGTTCCAATAAGTTCCCTTTGTCGACACAACCGGCGAAGAGACCGGCCGCATAGTAAAAAGACACAAATGCACAGATACCGTGATTCAGGGCTCCAGAGTCGAAAAAAGGCATACACCCATGCAGCGAAAATATATCAGTCAGGCCAAGACATATTGGTGATGTGAACATACCACGTCTTCTGTTTATGTAAATGATACAGCAAAACTCGTTCGGAGCTTGCTAATAACGCATTCATTGAAAAATTCACTACTAACCTGCGATCCGCAACTGCCAACCGAGTCGTGTATCTGTTCCCTAAGATTCTATGATGCGGCGATTTCAAGTTTTGATCATGCACACAAGCTACTTAAGTCGACATTTCTGCACTCCCCCGTAACAGTTAATAATAATAATAATAATAATAATAATAATAATAATAATAATAATAATAATAATAATAATAATAATAATAATAATAATAATAATAATATTACATTTCTTCCTGGCAAATTCAACATACGTTTTCAAATACGCCTTACAAAATACTTTATACAATGACAAAAAGCAAAATTAAGATTACAGATCTAATATTATCTGGATAGTAATTCAGATAACAATGAGTTCTAATAATCAAAATCATAATATTTCTAATCAATAAGACTACTTCGAAAGTAAAAGCTTCTCCGATCTCGGTTCTAGAGACAGGTTTATTATGGCTTTACAACTGCCTAAACTGTCTAACAACTGAATACAAAAAAACTTATTGATGTCAGAGTTTCAATTAATGCATGCTTCTGCGAGGGCGAATCGATTATTTAAAACAAGGGCGTATCGATTATTTAAAACAAAGAAGCATAAATACAAACATAGCGAAAAGCTGAGATGCGTGTTTTAAAATCATCGCTTGTTTGTTATAATTACTTTCTTATAAGCTCGTACGTAAACTTGTCCACAAGAACTGAGGTGAACTTCAAAATACAAGCTTAGGATGAACAACTGTAGATCCAGAGTAAGATTGGGATGACAGGTTAATTAGTTAAAAATAGCCGAGTAAAGGCAAACTAGGATATAGCTTGTTGTTGTTGAAACTTTTTATTGGAAAGTGCCAGATCGAAGTTGATCGACTTAGAATCTTAAAAGAACATTAGCCTCAATGGAAACTTTGTGGCAGCTCAAGGTGAGAACAAGCAAGCCAAAGCTGCTATCGCCTGCTTTTTTCCACCCTCAAAAGCAGTCCTCGAAAAAGCAATACTAGATGTAGAATGAAAAGTTTCCATTGTTCGACGTAACATGTAAAGCAAAACCGCCGATGCTCTCTTCGTTTTCCTTTTTCCCAAACAAAGCAATGCTCTTATGTTAAACGACTTGCTACTTCCAAGTTGATTCCCATTTAATTTTAAAATGGTTGTCTTTTATATTTCCGTCAGGATAATGAATATACTATTTGCCAACTTCAGTGTCTGCACAATTGTTTTTTCTTATGGTTATATGCACTGGATTGGATCAAAAAAACGAGGAAATAATTTCTAAAAAATTACTCTGGACAACAATTTAAACAGAAATTGAGGAACTTTATTTAACATCTTAACATTTTCTCAATCTGCTGTCGTTTATCTTTAATGCCGTTGACTGCAAACTCTGATAAGAAATATTTATCGAAAAGTATGAAAAAGGAATAAACGCCATTTTCGTTTTGACAAATAGAATTTCGAAACTACTTCAACATCAAGTAAAGTGTGAAAGATTTGCTCAAGACGTTACTCTTTTTTGGTTACATGGATAAAAATAACCAATATAAAGTTTCAACAGATATCAACTGCAAGAAACGCCCACTATGACAAAGGGACTAAAAATCTGTAAATCCATGATACACTTATTTTATAAGAACCTTTCTTATATGAACGTTTAGGCTGAGATTAACCTGCAAAGTTAGGAACATACGAAGAACATACCCAGGCTCAGAGTCAGTTAAAAACGTCTTTAATTTGCTCATTTGTTTGTTTCTTTGTACCCTGGTACCAGAGGCTACTCGCGCGCGGCAGATGGAAATTCTTCGTTTCGCTTCGGTGGCCGAAGGCCGACGGCACGAGCGGCAAAAGAGAAATGATCGACACCGGAAACTGCGCAAGAAAAACCTCTGGCACCCAGTGTAGTTTTAACATATTTCCCTCCCTTCTACTCGCCTACCCTTCCCTGATCATCTCCAGTACCTCTCTCCTACCGCACCCATCCTCCTATCCCCATTGATTACCACATATGCCCAACCCCCTTACACAACACTACTCACAGACATTTCATATTTCTCAAGAGCTAGCTTTCGGTATTCTTACCAGAACTTGCTGCCAACTCCTTAATCCACTTGACTACGTAAGCAATATTGATGCAAATTCCTCAGAATAATTTATAAATGAATATTTGATTATTCACCTCTGGTCACTTTCGGTCAAAACTTTGATTTATTCACAAATGTGCAATACGACACCAGAACATATGGCAGAGTCACGCCAACACAATTTCATAAATAAAATCGATTTCTACAGAGAAGTAGAGGAATTGAAAAGCGACTGCTTCTCCCGGGGTTTGCATAACTGTCTCGAATTCTCCCATTTCCCCCTCGTCTTTGAATGAGGCTATGGAAACACGGAAAACGTCCTCTATTGCTTAAATTTACAATGCTTGCAAATCTCTTACCTGGAATGCAGTGTCTGACACTTGCCGACCGCAGACTATAAACCCTAACTCGCAGTAAAAGATAACCGTTTAAAATGGGTGCTTAATTAACCCTAATCCAACTAAGCCGAGAACTCCTAACCTCAACAGCTAAAATTTTGATAAAATTTCAAAGACTGATATATATACATACATAACTTTATTTATACTCGAATCAATTGGAGCTTGTTAGGCTCCTAGCATGTACAGCTAAATTGTCGAGTTAACAAATAATTTTATGAAAATTAATTAGTTGAGAAGTAAGAGTGTTCGAGTTAAAAAAAATTCGCTAAAAAAAAGCTAAAACATAAGATACAATAATGAACTAACGAATTTCATAATGTGTTATGTACAGCACAGAACGTAGCATACTTCCTGTTATTCGTACAGCACCATATTTTGTTTCCAAGAAAACTCTCACGGAAAAAAAGACATCCTCAGATACAACTGCATGTAAATGACAATTCCGCCGATGAATTTCTTCAAACCAGTAAGCCAAATAAGCCTGTATGCAACACCCTCATCAGTTTAAAGTTAAGCACACTTTCCTTAATCTGAGTAGCCACAGCAAATGGACCTTGTTCAGTATATTTTGTTCAAATATCGCTGCTTTGTGCTCTGGAAGAATTTGCGGGGGAAAACGTTCTTAACAGGATTAACGTTGTGTGGTATACTAAGTTCGACTACCAAGTTTACGTGGTTCTTCAATAAGAAAACCTCATGACCAATGTTATATATAAATATATATAACAGTGTTTCAGTTAATTGTCCTGTTAGACTACAGTTTTACATTTCGTCTGCCTTTTTTTATACTACTCAAAAAGGAAAAACACAAACAAACAAATAAGGAAAACTGATAAAGACACCCAGGCTGCGTATGTCACGTCTTAGTATGTTCTTAAAATTTTGGTTTATCTCAGCCTGAAGGTCCGCATAAAACAGGTTCTTAAAAAACAAATACACTGAACAGTGTAATTGGGATGCAGACTCATTCCTGTCACAAAGCCTCCAGACTCCTTATTTTTCATTTTAAACTACTTCATAGAAGGATGACAACAAACGGTTACCTACACAATATTGGGCTCAAAACCGTGATGAGACTGATTGTAGTTTCTGTAAGCCGAATGAAAAAGAATCTTTAGCTCACTTTTTCTGACATTGTAGAGAGTTGCCTTTTCTGGAAAATATTCCAAAACTTGCTCACAGGGAATCGAGTAACATAGCACATTACTTCTACCTTTCTCGTAGTTACAATCACAGTCATAAGTCGTTGGAACATCCACCCTTACCCGTGCAATGTTGGATAGCGCAATGCACCCAAACTAACTGTTCAGTGCGTTTTAGCTACTAAACAACATTGAAAGGTGGGAGAGGGAGGGATGCTCGGTTAATTCCGTCAGTGTACCAAAAATGTGTCACTGATTGTAGATACTTTATCTGCATGTAAAATGACGCACGTATTGCCAAATATAACCAACTTCCCTATTGTGTTAAAGTATTTTTGTGATCTACTGAAGAATACGATTAAAAGAAAACCCTAAATCTCTTATAGACCCATTTCAGTAATTCCCAATCTGGAGGACAAAACAAGGGTTTTTCTGTCCCCTGAGAGAAACAGATTTCAATCTTATTGTTTTGTCCTCCAGATTGGGAATTAACTGAAAGGGGTCTATAAAGCTGACAGTCTTGGAACGGAGGATGGAAACATAGCCAATTGAAATATTTACGAGAATGATGTACTAAGTAGTCGTAAAGCAAGTACACTAATATTCAAATACATTGTAATTATTTTTTTATTCTTTCTGTCTTACCTACCTGCCATGATTAGACTAGTGTAGCTATTTGTGGGTAGACATCTGTATTCTTTGTGAATTTTGTTTTCAATAAATTGCCGGGTGATGTTATTGCGGTTCAAATCAAACCAAAAGAGATCGTTTCTCGTTCAGTGATAACGGTCGTCCGTCTCTGAAATCTATATTTTCCAACCGCCAGGATTATATTCAGACTTCGGAGACTCCGACCATGCAAGTGAGACTACACACAAAAAAACCACAATCTCAAACATGCTTCAACATGACAAGTACAAAGTTACCATCTTAATTATGAAGATCACCAGTTGGAGGCAAACCTCAAATAATCCCGAATCCCGAATCCCGCGGATTAAAAATTCAGGCTTGCTTTGCTTACCTAATTTTGATGGTCTTTCTAACTTTCATTTCGTGTTCATTTCACATTTCATATATCTATCCTCAATTCACTTTGATCATTTCTATAACTATTGCATCAATCAACTTGGAACGGTAAGTCGTTGCTTGATCAATCTTTGGGCTTGAGACATTTGACCTGATCTCTATCATCAGATTGCTTAATTACTGTTTTCACAACGAGCATTTTTCTGTAAACAGTATCAGAAGCACTATAGAGGCCTTCTCGCGCATGCACACAGCCCATAACCAGTGGTCAGCCGTTTACATTTAGCGAAACGTTGGCCTTGTAGAAATCACATTTTAACAGAATTAACTATAAAAGTGTAACTTACAGTGCTATTTATACTCATGTTATGTTAAGTTTCTAATTGTTAGCCCTAGTAACGGAAACGGGCCGACACAAGGGCAGAGAAAAACTCTGACCAGACCGGGTGGGAGTTGAACGTAAGACCCCTGAATTGGAACACCGTTTCTCCACCGCGTGAGATACAAGGTCAGACAAGAACACCGAGCATTGCAAATTAAAGATATCGTGTCTTTGGAAAAGGAAAGGTGTGCAATCTTTGTTCTTACCAGTTAAGACGAGACAGAACTTCCTTAGACAAACAGTATCTTTTTTCTTATTATTTTAATAATTGAACGATTGACGCCATTGAGTTTCACGTTTCTATGACGTTGTTTTGTCTTCGTAGAATTAAGAGGATTTCGTAGAATTGGCCAATCACGAAATACACAAGAAATCTGCCGGATCAACCATAGAGCAAACAAGAACGGGAAGCCCCGGTTTCGCCGCTTTTCTCTTTGACAATGTGAATATGTCGCGAAATTTAAAAGCCAGTAAACAAATGGTTAAAGAATCAAGACAATCGCGAAGTTATTATCAACACTCACCTGAAAATTGAACCAAATTCCGCTTTATGTTGTTATCTAACAATATATCGATCTTCCGACAACATAGGAAACGTGATTTTCTTAAAATGTCCAAAGGCTTTGTTTAAGTTCTCCCACATTTTGCCCGCTTATACTATTTCTTTAGAGGTGCATCTTTTTTTTTTCGCAAGCAGACGAAAGCAGCTATTCGTCACGGCGAATCTTCCGCAAATGCGGCTCTTCAGAACTTGTTCCTGAGTGACCATGGATCCGTTTATCGAGAGTCCCGAAACCTTTCGGCCATTTTTCGGGGACCTCATATCTCTCCCTACCTTTAAACCCAGGCGATTTTGAGTAATTAAACTTTTTGCAATTATATTGTTTCTTCAGGTCTTGCCTAAAACTGTTGAAAGACCAGCTTTCTAAATGGGCAGGTTGTATTTCCACAATCATGTGGCTTTTCGGGCCCGACATGTTAACGAAACGTTCGAGAAACGGCGCCCACTATCTCCATGAGATCACGTGATTAATTCGGAAGAGAATTGGTAAGTCAATTTGTTAAAGACTTCCACACAACCAAAAAGCTCAGTGAAGATATCTACCTTTGTCCTTTGTTTTTTTTCTTTTGTGTGGACAGGAATCCTCTTTGAAGGAAAATGAGTTAGATTGCTAGGACATTGGCGTTTTATGTTTACTTGACCTATCATAGCGGGGGATTGGTTATTAAGACGTAAGTCCTCAGATTAAAACAAAACATTCCGCTAACCGCTCCACTCTTAGGCTGTTCCCTTTATTTCTCCGTTAACTGTCGTCCTACCGAGCGAATTTTTTAGTCAAAAAAAAACAAAAGATAGCTTTTAATCTGAAATATAAACATCCGTTTTTCCCGCACAGATGTCCAGTTTGAACTTCAACCCTAGAGTAAACGTGACAGCCGTCTTCCACAGAAGAGGCTTTCTGTCTGCGTGGGAGGAAAATATGTCAACACCAACTCTCTCACTCCTTTCTGCCCCCTGCCACTTGAATCTTTCGGCCCCTTGAAACTGTCTCTTTTATTTATTTTGCTTGGGATTCCTTCTTTTTTTTTTCGTTATTTTTACTCCGACCGACCCAAAATTGGGAAATGCATTAGACGGTAAACGGAGGATAAAAGGGGCACAGCCTTCTCGGAATTTTCAACCTTTAAATAAATAAATTAAGGTTCGTCGAATAAACACCTCTTCAAATTGTGCTGTATCTTAACAACGTTCTGCTCTAACTTCTCTGGGCCTCTATATAGTGCAATTACACGAAATGTTCCTAAAAAGGAATAGATTAAGATCAAAATTACCCTCACTTTGTCTAATGCGTTCTCAATATTAAGTTACTATCAATTAGTTACAGGTAGCTATGTTAGTGCGTTAAGCAGTAATTGTAGTCGCAACACGTACAGTACAAGAAGAAAATTGATCTTCTGCAGGCTTCCATATTCAAAAAAACCATTTGCAGAACAAATTTACTGTTCCTTAATATTCTGCATTGGCAGGGAATAATAATGTTAAGAAAAAAAATATTCCAGGAGAACTTGAAAATACAATGCAATGCGCATGGAGTAGCGAGATTGGTATACACGCTCTTAAGTTTCTGTTTTTATAACAACGTTCACGTTGAGATTAAACAACAGAGTTCAAAAACACACTAAGAACACGTGCAGGGATGGCGCAGTGGTGAGAGCACTCGCCTCCCACCAATGTGGCCGGGTTCGATTCCCAGATTCGGCGTCATATGTGGGTTGAGTTTGATGGTTTTCTACTCTGCACCGAGAGGTTTTTCTCCGGGAACTCCGGTTTTTCCCTTTTCTAAAAAAAAAAACAAATCAACATTTGATTTGATTTGTATTAATTGTTGATTTCAGTTAACAGTGTCCCCAAATAGTGCCCCAGCACTAGAAGACTATAAAACCTTATATAAAAGAAGTTCCTTTCCCAACATACCTAGCTTGAGACTGTTTCTTTGAGAGTTAGTTATAAGAACGTCTTTATTTCTGTCATCTCGCTCATCTATGTTTTTGCTATTGTGAGTAGTATAAATAAAGCTAAAAGAAATGTAAGACTGTAGTCTAACGGGACTGTTAACCAAGTCAAATGTTGTTTTCTGATGGCATGAAACACTGAACAACAACTCAGTTTGTAGTCGAACTTAGTATACCACACAACCTTAAGAACACGTTAAGAACGTTTGCAGGCTCAAATCGCAAAAGAAGAAAACGCTCAGTCTCAGGGTTCTTGCATTCTCTCAATGGAACTGAGCCTCGTCCACGCTGACTTATGTCGCTTGAAAATGTGTAAGTTTTGTTATGCGTTTTAGCCTATAAATCATCCACACTACAAAGGCCGAAAACGCCATCGTAAACAAATACTCGAAAAATTGGTTTTACAAGCGGAGTTTTGAAAACCAGAGACTTAAAAACGGCAAAGACACTCAGTTTTGAAAGCAAGTGAGTGTGGTAGATTGGTGAAAATGTCAAAAACGGGTGAAAGTTGTTGTTTACATTGAATGAAATAATTGGATTTCAAGTTTTTAAAAGGTTTACTGAACACACGAAAACTGTCACGAATCGCAAGACCTAACCTTAACCTTAATAACTTTGTCGTCTACAGATATACTCAAATTAAACCCCCGCAACTTTGAGCTGATGCATAGTCAATATACATGAGGTTTCATGGAACTTCTGTTTGTGTTTTATTAATCGGTATTGCATGCATACACTCCTTTTCTATAAGAACTTCTAATTTTGGGGCTGAACCTGAAACGCCTTTATTTTTTGCGATTTATAAGGGAAGAGGAGAACAATTCAGGGACCAATCGGGCGAGTGATTTCGCGCGATGACTATTTAAAAATTCGCGCGCGATTACTTCCTGAATCCTGATATCAGTTAATCGTAACTATTCCAAAATACGAGAAGATGACTGTAACAAAATTTTTATACCTTAGTCTGCTAACCTTTTCTTAACTTTTTTTTTTTTTAATAGTTCTGGAAAAAGATCAATAATTCAAGTATAACTAGCACGCGCTAGATGACGCGTGCAACTGTCCAGGGCTGTTCATAACCAATCAGATTCGAGAATTTTGTACTAGTTACGATTCCACCAGAAACAGAGTTGTTCTTTATTGTATCATGCAATACTGAAGAAAACCACATTGTTAATGCTTTAAAAAAAGCGTCTTTAAGTATTTGAGTTAATAGTACTGTTAGACTACAGTTTACATTTCTCTTACCCTTATTTATAGTACCAACAAAACCAAAACACGGCAAATGAGCAAAATTAAGGCGTTCTAAACTGAGTCTCAGTTTTGGTTTGTTCTTAGTATGTTCTTAAAATTTTGGTTTATTTTAGTCTGAACGTTAAGGTTCGGACAAAAAGAGTATGATTACATGCAACCGATGTAGTAAACAAACGGACAATAAGTAATAGTATAGAGCCACTTAAATATTCTAACTTCGACAGCCAATGAGCTCTTATGACACGCATCCATTTCACATTTGCAAAATAAATAACCACATATATACACATTAAGTTAAAGAAAATTTAAATGCAGAAATAAATAAATAGCAAAAACAAGATAGATATATTTGACTGTGAGACTTCAAGAAATCAAGAAACCACAAGGTTTTTATGAATGTTAACCTTAGCGCTTGACGATGCTAGGTTTCAATCCTTTACTACAGTAGGACGATTAATTTACACCGTAAGAGAACTCAACAGCAATCCGATAAGAATGAACATATGATTTGCTCCGCACGAAATCTACCATCAAGACAAACCACCACCACCGGACCGGTTGTGAGACAACCACTCCCCTACTTTTCTCGTACAGTGTGTGGGTTCTTAAACGTCCCACACAAGTTATGTTGGGCGGGCCCATCTACGGTTTATCGTCCCAGTCTGAGAAGACTCGAAAGTCTAACCACTTGTGGCAGATGTCATTACAAAGACAGCACTTTCTCCTCAGTTAAAGACCTTGAGTGTTGAACTGGCCGAAGTTTTAATCCTGCGACCTCCCGCACGGTGGTTCTCAACCAACTGAGCCAAACGGTCGTCTGTTGATCGTGATAATTAAAACAACAACGGAAAACAGAAGAAGGTTTATTTTCTAGTGCACCTGTACGCAATTTCAAATTGTTGAATGAATTCTCGAAAAAAAAAACTATTCGAACATGAAACAGTCACGACTTAAGACGTAGACGACGTGCAGTCCCTCTTTCGCCGGCGCGTAAGTTAGTCGAAAAAGAGGAGGAAACAGGAACGAGAAAAAATGGCCGCTCGGTTTCCTTGAATCCAGATTTCGCGCGGCCATTTTTTCTCGTGCCTGTCTTCTCGCGGTCGACTAGCAGACGTGCCTAATATTCTAAATCATTCAACCTGATCATGTTATGCCTCCTCCAAACTCCCTGAAGAGTATGTTCTTCATAAAAGTTGCGCGAATAACTTTATTATTCCTCATCTTCAAACGATTTATCAGGATCAACAAGACGCGTACCGGCTAAAATCGTGAGAGAAAACAACAAGCTTGCCCGTGACTAGAGTATGACCACATTTATAAACACTTGAAGTTTGTAACAACGCCAATGCATTAGACTTTAATCTTCTAATTGCACTTCAACACAGTGTACGTTTAAAATAAAAACCTCCGATCAAACAACAGTTTATTGAAAATGCGAAATTACTGATAAACCTAATTAAAATACTCCTTTCCTTTTGTTTAAGTGACCACACAAACAGCCCATTGAGGGTGAACTTTACCGAAATTTTTCAAGTCGTTTCAACCGTGAACAATGTGAGAGCTAACTGAATTTAATACTTTACTAGCTATTTGCGTGGTATTCAGGTTTGCTTTAGATCATTTTCGTTATCGTAACCGTAGTTAATTGTAAATCCCCACGTAAAAAATTGTTTATTCATATTTTGTTCAGTTTGTGAACTGCAGGTTGGCAAATTGTCTCAAACTACGATATATCCGACACTGATCTGGTTTATAACAACAAGGAATATTGCGCAAGCATTTTGCCGAATTCTTTCGATTTTGATGCTAAATTGAGTCACAAAATTGAGATTTGTATAACACAGAGATACGCTCTTAAATGCTATTTGCGAATAAGCGGTCTGAAACGGGAGTTAAATGTAAATTCCATCGTACTAAGATAGCTCTAAGGCATAAATTTTAAGAACAGCAGAGATTTTCTCGAATCTCAAGTCGCCCTAGAATTCAAAGATTTACAGCTTTCATTGATTGAAATTAATGTGTCAAATACAACGTAAACATAAGGAGATGTATGGTCCAAACCCAAACGTATGTGTGACCTCAAAAATTAAAGCTTTACGATCAGTTACAAATTACTTACCAGATAGTCACCATTTTATCCATAATTGTGGCCAAGTAATCCTTTACTTCCTCAAACAAACTCCTTGTGTGTTGTCTTCAAGGTAATCACTTGCTAAAACATTGCAGGCTTGCGTGATTTCTTCAGGTGTTTCTTCCTAGTGTGCAATTCAATAATTTTGGCCGTCAAAATTCATTTCGCAAACGTGACGATCGAAAAGGCTAATTAACATAAGTGAACTATGCACCCATGTCTCAATGAAACTTAACACTCGATAATTGAATGTACACATTTTATAGGGGAGTTTTTAGCAAGGGTGATGAATGGTGGGGGCAAGTCTGTTTTGAATAACAATTTGTGAGGTAAGTTTATAAGAGGTTTAAATACATCCTGTGGAAGAAGAAAGCAATCCCGTTGAAAATTACTATAAATTTACTTCCACAAAGAGAGTGACGTCACACAATTCTTTGAAAATGTTTTCCGTGTCCCCGTTTCTCCTTCCGGTGAAGAGAACCGCTACACCAAGGCCATGTTTTAACAATGCGTAATGATCTCTCATCCAACTGCTGTCCGGCTTTTGATAAGCGAATCCAAACGACGGTTGAACAAAAACACTATATCAATTTGGAAGAAAGATGTTGCAACTTAGGCTGCAGGGAAATAGATGTAATAAGTCATATGTAAAAATTTATCAGGGGCAAACATCAAAATGGATATGTTAAAATGCGAAAAACCTAGCGGACAAATTTAGCAAAATACAAGGAGTGTCCCAGCTTTACGCGCTACCAGCGCAGAACTTCCGTTCTCGATTCACGACTTTCACTCTCCCTGACAGGAAACACCAATTAAAAAAAAAAAAGGTTTTTTTTTAGGTCTTGCTAACGTATCTAAATTAGTCAATAGCAGGAGTCACGTTACACACTTTTTCCTTAGTAGGTAACCGGTTTGACCTGGGTAAAAAAGATATTGAAGCTAAGGCCCGTTTTGAACGTCGCATTTTGCATGTGCCAAATGTAATGCAAATGAGAAAAATCAAATTGTTTTCGCTCATTTGCATTAGATTCGGCACATTTAAAATGCGACGTTTAAAACGGGCCTGAGATCACACCAGGTACTCTGGGTTGTCCCGGAGAAAGTATTAAAGGAGTTCATTAAATTTCACTTACGCGATTGAATTTTTAGCGTGTAAAATCAAACCAAATTCGCTGTTACTCACGATGTTAATTCTTTGAGCAAAGCGGACAAAAATTACTTTGCTTAAACGATTTCGCGACGGTTGAAACGAAGGAGGAGAGCTTCGATGCTTCAAGTCTGAGTCTTCTCTGTTTTAGTTTGGCATCAACAATCCCCGTGATGCATCAAAAGCAATCATCGAGAACCTCTTAAAAAGGTCATGATAGACGCACTTTCCATGTGTTAATTGGGGAAGGATACACCGTGAACATCACAAACAAATTGGCTTCTGTACAAAGTCCCCAATAGAGAATTCTCCAACGGGGATTTGAGTGAAATCCGTAAATTTTCTAACTTGCTGTTAATGTTAGTTACTACGTTTATACATAATTTGACTTGGTCAGTCAATTATTGCTACTAAGAAAGCGGGTTTTGTCCTTGTTATCCTTGAGTTTGTGTTACTCATCTGTCTACAAGAAATAGTTAAGCCAATTAATTGAAGGTATCATTTTTGTTAAGATAATTTGAATACTTTGTGATTACAATCAGTTGCAATACGTTTTAATTGATCAAGGAAGTTGACCGTTTGAGTTGAAAACCTAATGCGCGACAGATCACTGAATCGAGTAGATCAATGTTTGTTTTTCTCCGACGATTCTCCAGTATATTAAAGCAATTAGTTAATGTCTGTCAGACCACAAAAGTGGTGCTGATTATTCGCGAACGTTCTTTTGTTTGAACAAAGCACTATTGATACACGTTGGGATAAGTAGCCGACGATAATTGCTACTTACCACCACCGCAGCTTACCCTTTGCGCTCAGACCTACTAGTACTATGGCCGTCGTTCATCTGAGAACTTTATGAACAATATCAACTGTTTTTCGTACTCTCTTAACATTGTCACATAGTCATGATTTAACGCGGTTACAACTATGTTCGCGTTGGTGTCGTCGTGCGAAGTACTTTGCGTGCCAATCGTGACTGAATTGAATTATAATGCCACAACGGTGTTTAACTAGCTGCATGGACTTGTCAGCTGTCTGCCGACTTAACCTCACTGCATCGAATTTCGCAATTTATTCTCGTTTATGTTTTATTTTAGAACAGAATCCATCGTTGTGGTCTTTCTACGTAGTTCAAAGCTGAGTGCGCTCACGCATATTTTCTTGTTCTCAACAGCCATCAGTGTATCTATGTATCGGTAACATACATATGAACCCGGCCGAGGGATTTGGTGGGCCTTCACAATGGAGGGAGAGTTTCAAAAAGTTTCAGGTCGGTTCTAGCCTTTCAACACGACAGATTTTTGACATCAAATCATGAATAGAAAACTGAAAGTTTTTGATCAAATAGTAGTACTTGGACTTGCCGCCAAAAAGGATAAAATTCGACGGGGGTCTCAGTCCTGGTAGATGAACTTGAAAAAACCGGCTCCAACGAGAGTTTCTGGACACCTAAACGTTCAGTCAAACGGGTCACCTTTTAGTTTCCTTAATCCTTGTTTGAGTATTTACGAGCTTCATCCATTTTGGAATTGAAAAAAAAATGCTCTGCTCACTTCAGTTATCCTCACGTTTCAAAGAACGATATTGAGTTAAGTGTGTAAAGATTGCATTTTTTTGGATGCTGACGCCTCCATTTTTTTTAATAAACGAACAATAAAGGAATCAAACTGAATTTAAACGAATCAACAGGGCTGTGTGTTAAGTATACCCAGAGCAGAACGCAGTCCAATCTAAAAATAACTGATCAGATGCCTGACCTTTGTTGACATCCCCAACAACGTTTTGTTTCTCTCAACACGCACCCTGACAACAATCCAAGGAACGAAAGCCTCGATCTATTTTCAAAAATTAGGCTAAAAAAGAGATGCACAATACAATAGAGTCAAAAGAAAAGATGGTTTCAAAGATGGTCGAAACTCGGACCGCCTAATCCGTCTACATATTGAAAGATACCAAGGACTTTGTCCCTCGATATCTTAGGACCAGTAAACTGACAAAGATCAGTTTATAGCCTGTCATAATTCTTGTGTCGTAGAATTCTGACTTACCAATTTTCTCGTGCTTAATTCTTCGTGTCTGCTTTTATCAGCCATGGAATGATCACCATCCCAAACTAACTCGTCCCCAGTCGATTCTCGTGTCTACTTTAGCAACGCGCAACGCAAGGCGAGGGGTAATGGAAAGGAACTTATTTTTTTGTCATTGTTATTCATAGGATTTTGAGACGGTATTTACACATTGAAAAGTTAAAAATATGGGTCGATCGGACGAAGGTAAAGAGAGCAAAAATGGAGACGGCCTTATATAGTGACTTGTTACCAGCACAAATTTTGTGCAATGGACGCGATAATGGTAAAGAGATTTTTTTTTATTCTAGGTTACGTCTCCTAGGAGCCTAGTGGCCCATCAGGCCGGCGCTTATCTCCGGTTACTTTAGCATAAAGCGACTAGGAGTATTTCAACTCCCTCCTGGATGGGATGCTAGTCCATCGCAGGGTTACCCCCAGCATTAAATTTGCCGTTACCCATTTATACAACTGGGTGAAGAGAGGCACTGTGAGGGTAAAGTCTCTTGCCCCTGAAGAACACAACACAATGACCCGGCCAGGGCTCGAACCCGTACCACCCGGCCCAGAGTTCAGCGTGCTAACCGTTAGGCCACCGCCTGTATTCTACAAGCATATTTATAGTTTAAAACTTTTTGCATCTGTGATGAACGTTTTTCTCTCAGTATTCGGCAAAGTGTCATGCTATCCATTTTACTTTTTCGATAATTCGCGTTGAGTCGGTTTCAAATTTTAACAAAAAAGGCAAAGACGTTTGTGACTAAAGGCTGTTGGAAACAACACAGAATTATGCCTTAGATAATAGACGCACGAAAGACTGAGACTTAATTACACGTACCCGGTATAAACTCGTATTCTAAAAGGCCCATCAGAGTTTTTCATGATTCACTCATTCTCGTGTTTTTTTTGCTTTTTTTTTTGCTGTTGTTTGTTTGTTTTTTGTAGCTAATGAACAATTTAATTAAGCGCAGTAAATTTGTCATGAACCTACCTTAAACTGTTAAGGAAACTGTAATACTGCTGCAGCGATCTCGCCATCTCAAACAAAACGCCTAAATGCCCAAACGTCTGTTGTGAAAGCGTTAGCTTTCAGGCAATTCCCAAACAAAAACGTTGCGTTAATTTGAGCAAATGCTGCTCAGCAATTTTTTGGTTCATCCTGTTCAGTATAATTACTTTTGTGCAGTGTATTGTGCTTAGTGGTTCATTATTTATCTACCAATGAAATTAATTCGTAGTTTGATGGGGATCACCTGTCATCCTGTGCTGCTCTTGTAATTAATTTTATCTGCAAATGGTCAGGGTCGGCCAGGGTTTTTGGGTATACGGTATACAGGGGCTTTTTAAATCAGGTATACGGTATATTGCAGCTTAAATACGGGTATTCGGTATATCACTTACTTTGAATTTCAGGTTATACAGTATACAATGCTGCCATTAATTTTGGGTATATTTGGATGAATTTTGGGTATTTTTGGTTATTTTGGCGATTTTTTTTCGGGTATAGACCCCCCCCCCCCCCCCCCACCTTCCCTGGCCGACCCTGAATGGTAGATATTCAATTCTTTTTGGATAAGCCTATAAACCGTAGGCACCGTCTTACAACACTTTCGGTTTAATCAACTGACCCTGTGGGACGTTAAAAAACCCACACACTGTTCGCGAAAAGTAAGGGGAAGATCTGGTGATGGAGTCTGTTATCCTTTTACATTCATGGGTTGTGTGGGTGAGATCAAAGGTGGACTGAGCTGGGCGCCTTCTATGGGCTGACATCCAATCTCACCCCAGAGAAAAACCTGTAAACCCTCATGAGACTGTATGTCATATGGGCGGTATACAAGTCCATTACCATTGCTATTCTGCGGCACCGTGATCTGCGCACTGAAAACTAAATGAAAGTTCATTTTTGGAGCTGTAAAAATTCCATGCACTACTGTACAATCCAGATGGCTCGCTAGATTTTGGTGTAGAAGTTCCACAGTAATTGTCTTTATGGGATCACGCTGATTGGACTTAAAATACATCTACAAATGGTTAGACCTTCAAGCCGGATAATAGATCAGGCACCTTCTCACAACAACTGCTTCATAAAAACTCTAGGACGCTATTAAAGAAGCCACACAGAATGTCCAAGTTCGCAAATGAGAAGAGTGCGGCAGCAGATGACAGTAACCAGCCTAAAACACGATCAAGCTAATTAAACTGTTTTGGAAAAGAAGAATGACTTTAAAAATATGCAAGGTTAATTTCGACTGCGGCTAACCTTAATTAACTGTAGCAGCAAGGATGCCCTCTTCTCCTAATTTACGTTGACGTTTATTATATTCTGCGTATACCTACTCCTCCTCACACACGCATTTCTTCCCTTTCGAAAAAAATGAAAGGATCAACAGTCGTAATTTGAAAAAAAAAAACTTTTTTATCATTTGACTAAAGCTTTTTGTGATTACAGGAAGTAATTATTGATGTTTACATAACCACACTCGATTCAGCGATCTAGCGGAATCATTGAGTACACACAATCAAGAAACAGAGGGAAGTCGAATGTGAAAACGCCATTTTTTTCAAAAACACATATGTCGAAATCGTAAATACCAATTTCGATGCTTTCTTTTCCTATTCCATAAAAGAAACCTTTTTGCCCTTAAACGCGGCATCCTAAAGACGAACAGCCTTCCATGACACGATTTCTATCATTCAAAAAGCAATCTGTTTTTAATGATAATTACATGCAACAACAATTATCCGGTTATATTTGCGATAATATTGTTATGCTTCTCTGATATCGTGCTACCAAGGCAGGTGGTCTTCCCATATCCTACTGAATTATCCAAATATAAAATCAGATTCAGCAAATACTCCTCAGAAGACATTTCGTTGACAATCTACATGTAAAATAAGTGGCAGGCACAGAATTGAACTGAATGCTGAATGCCCAAAAGGCTAGAATGACCAAAGATATTCAAGTTTGACATCGCTCATATTGTATGTGTATTCATATTTCACTACCTCGCTGATGCAAAAACCTTTCCCGTCCGCTTCGGGAAAACCGGCTCGGGCAGTTACCTAAAAAGGGACAGATCGCAGTTTACGAAATCTAGATATAACACAACCCATTTGTTTTAAGTTTGCTTTTGCCGCTTTCGTTTTTGTTTTGTTTTGTTTTTTTCCACACCGCTTCCCAAAGTAAATCATCCTGCTCAGCAAATTAAGACATTGAATCAATCTATAAGCTATGGCATGGTGCACGAAGAAAGAAGGCAATTTCCCTTTTGCAATGAATTGACCCAGTAGGACGTCTTTGTGGTGTTGTTTTTTGTGACCGATGCAAGGGAAGGCCACCTATTGTGGTATCAATTGCGATGAGTGAAAAACTCAGTTTTGTTGTTAAGCCGGCCCAGCATCCTGGCGATCCGCAAACTCATGTCACATCGAAAATGTTGATCCGGCCGATAGCTGTGAGGGCTGCACCATTTCTTTTTTAAACTGATAGCTCGACATGGCGCATTTCACGCTTGCTATAGATGATTTTCAATCAATCTCTAGAGACACAAATAACAATGATATAATGTACAATTGCTCATGGACGAATAAAAGAAGCTAATTAGAAATCTTTTGTTTTCGTCCACTACAATGCCGGCTAAGATGGCGTAACGTGGAAACGACCTATAGCCTCTTTCGTGCGAGGTCGTTTATCGAGGCTAAACTAGCGCAAAAGAAGGCGATGGCGAGATCTAGTGATGAGGGTTCCGGATTTACATGGATAATAATTCCGCGTAGATGACCTCCTGCGTTTATCTACGATTCTCCCGAAAAATACCCCATAACACTTTGTCGAAATTAGTGCTAAGCAACATGCTGCTTATCAGTAAAAATTCATCTTTTCATGGTTATTATTATAATCAGTATTTTTTTCTTTTTTCTTTAGTTCATCAGTGCATGCAAAATCTGTTCACGAAAGTGAAACTGTCTCCCCACACCGCAAATATGCAGTTTGCTGAAGGAGATCTACGACAAACCCTCCTTTCAAAAATATGCATGTTTATATCGTTTAACGGTTTAACTTGTAGATAGATTGCTTTGATCATCAAACTCATCATGTAGGATAGCAAACTAAAGCAAATAATTACCTTTATCACCGAAATTAACCACCACTGTCCTGTACGGAAAGAGAGCAAGATTTTACGACTTCGTTTTCGGAAACGTTTTAGCGTTACGTTGATCTCGCAAATTAACAAGCCTTGCACTGACATCAGTTAGCTTTGACTAGACGAATCCGAAGGAATCAAATGTTTAAAATATATTATTTAATTTTACTCGACCACGGCGGGAAATACTGCGCCGATGGAAATTACGTCCGTAAATATTAGGATTATAACTGTCCACCATGCATGCCGTAATTAATGGCACATGAAGGCTTGCTCAGAGTTGTGTAAAAGTGTTAAAATTGAATTCTCTTACCTTTTCGTCTCCTCAAATGCAAGGGTGAAAACGTGTTTTATCTGGAATTCAGTCGAAAGAAATGTAATTTACTAGTCGCTCTGTCTAGTTCCCGCACGGAAAAGAGGGAGCTCTCTACCGGCAGGCACGTAGCTTTCGCTAAGAAACGAGTCCAGCAGTTTCTGATAATCACCACCTTTTTTTTTTCCGGCGCGTCTCAGATAACACCAAGAACAAGCCCTGACATTTGCCTCACCTTAGGGTGTACATAGCTATATCCACAGAGGCACGCGAAAGAACAAATATAGAACAAATACTGTTTGACTTATAATTTCTGTTTCTCAGCTAACGTGTCACCAAAAATAGGCAATCAATCATTCTAAAAATAAATTGTATATTGGCTCCAAAGACAACTGAAAAGCCCGGACATGAACGGTGGAACCGGGGAGGGGTAAGGCTGGACGGGCTTTCAAGCATAAATATAAAGGTTCTGTGCGTAACTTCTTTACTTTTCCATTTTGGCTCGAGATAAACACCCCACGAAGAATGCAATTTCAAGTCCTGTAGAAATGAATTGACAAAAATTGGGAAAGATGACCCAGATTTCCTCTGGTGCTAGCTTGAAATATTCCTCCCCACCCCACCCCCCCCCCCCACCCCAACCCCCCTCAACATACACATCACCCATTTCTGAATTTTGTGGATCGAAATCAGCTCTCTTACACAGGAACAAAAGGCATCCTGCAGAGAGCTTGTGTTTCTTAGGTTTGTTAGAAATTGAAGGTCAATGTTAAATACATTTAACAACCTCTGATTTATATTCTTGGCCAGAGAAAAATGGTCACATTCAAAATTCAATCATTTATTGAATTTCTGTATTAATACACTACTTTACAATTTAAAGCTAGAAGAACTCATCTACAAGGGCAAAACAATGCAAAAAGGAAACAGTTAAATCGATGGCGGCCTTTCCTAAAGTATAGCAATTATTATTGTTCAGTCTTTCAGATAGCAATGACATACAGTTACATTGGATAATGACTTTGTGCTATGGGCAAAAATACACTCAGAAAAACATTTGTACTCTTTTTTTAAATCATCTCCTTGAGCACTTAGTGTAGAAGGTAAGGGTAATGAAATCTTTAAAACAGGAAATCAAAGGAGCCCATCTAGAAAAATTAAAGAGGCATTTATGCTAAGTAGCACCTGGTTGGTTTAACTAAGCCTTAATGATTTATGTTTGTTTTGTGACCTTAACAGTCAGTTTTGGCGACAGCAAAAAGATTCTGTCGTAATAAAAGCAGTAAATACATCATGCCTATGAAAAGATATGTATTCTTTAAAAACATCTTTATCTCTTGTTTTAAAAAAAATGCCTTTACAAAACAATTCCAAGAGAAAAAGTAAAAGATATTTCTTAAATTGTATCGCGATTGGACAAGAAATATTGTTCAAAATGTTATTTCAGTAGCTTGACTTGGCAGTATATTACAAACGTAAATCTATTTAGAGCTCTGAGAATTTAGGGACAAATTAAGTTATAGAGAATATGGTGGGTAACTGCACCTTTACCCCTACACCCTTGGTTATCCTACCTACCCTCCTCCTCCCCCTTACTCCATCCATCCGGGCTGCCTTTGTGGCAGATGTTAGAAGAAAGATTGCTTTTACTGTAACAATTCTTGAAATATGTTAAGCAACCTGTCCCTGCTGGAGAACACTGAAAAGGAATTTTCACAAGATGCAAGAAAATGTCCAAAGATGGCAAATGGTTCCACTTAACATCAATCTTTTCCTTTCTATGTAAGAAGATCCAGAGAAATTCTTCTGTCTCAGTATGTTACCATCATCATCATCATCATCATCACAGCTGTCCATGTCTACACTATCACCTTTCATTGTCTCACAGTCAAACAACCAAACTGCTTCTGCAGCACAAACCGCAGCCCTTTGCTTGAATTCTTCAAGGCTGCGATGAATGACATTAATGGCCACTTTATTTGTCCCTCGCCAAGTTTGTACATTGTAGAAACAAGTCTTCATAAAATCAAGGATTTGCCATACTCTGTTTTTACCTCTTTCCCACTGAGGAAATTTGATGTCCAGGTTGAGTGTTCCACTTGTTGGATGTACTTGGGGATGGAAGACCGGTGTCGTGAAAATGAGAAGTGGTCGACTTCCCGCAGATCCATCCTGAAGGAATATGATAAATCTGAATATGCCACCTTGGTATGGTCCCCCTCTTACAAACAGTATCCCGTGCCAGACATTTAAGGACTTTAAAGATGGCATTACATAAACACCATCCAGATGATTTTTGGCTAAATGCCACAATTCAGAGATAGTTGTATCATCCCGACATGAAATCTGAAAATCCTCTGCTCCAATCATTGTAACACGGCTGGCTGTAAATTATGTTGACAAAGTATCTGCATTCAGCTACTGACGATGAAGTCGCCAGTCCTTAATACTAACGGACTGACCCGCGTTTTGAAGCCGATATCACTTTCCTTGCCACTGTGATCTGAATCGTATAAGGTCGACTTCCAGACGAAGAGAAAGATTAGTCGCTTACCAGTTTGCCATTTTGAGATGGAGTCAGTCCGCCATCTTGGAAAAACTGAGACAGCGATATGAATGTACATCCGCTCATAAAAGGTAAGATGGGTCATGTATGAGGAGCAATATGTGCTTTTGTTATGTACCAAGACTTTCACTCAACAAAACGAGCACTTTTGTTGGTTGATCTTGGTCACGTGCCCCTGATCAAATTCAAATGTATCCCGACAGGAATGCCATTCCGCAGTTGTTGCCGCTCCGGATGTTTTGCTGCGATTGTTGAAGGAAAAGTCTAAAGATATAACAAAGCACTTAATAACTGGTCCTTCGGGAAACTAGTTAGTTTTGTTTTCCCTCGAGTCCTGATGTTTCCCGAGATGAATCAGGACTCTCGGGAAAACAAAAACTGTTTCCCTCGGGACCATACATTAAGTGTATATTGTACACCACCCATTCTCTATTTTCGAGTTCTTCATAATACACTCACTTTGTTTGCAAAACGTAATTTTAGGGTGTTTCGGGGAAATCTTGTATTAGTTCTTAATCACGAATTTAAAACTCAAAAATGGTAATGTGGAATTCCTTGTTGTAATTATCGTTACATCACAAGTAAAATGAGTCTGAGCATAAAAAAACGACCTTTATCCAGGCGATTTGCCATAAACTTGACGTCGGGGCCGATGTTTTTCAAGATTACCCATCTGTGTCCGTACATGCTTCTCTTTCCTTTGGTTGTATTTCTTTTTATCTTGTTAAGCACTTTTAAGTGGTTATTGCAATCATTCATTCTACTTTTTGGGCATTTGGGTGTCATGAAATCACATCATTTTGCGTCACATAGCTCCCATAAAGTTATGTCTTTCAAGGATAACTTTGAAAAGAGATTGAAGAAATTCGAAATACCGCTTCATCTCTCATTCTCCAATCTCCACCTCTTTGGTCTTCGGTAATGTACAACCGGCCACGCTAAATTGGAGTCTCCGTAATTTTATTATTCACAGCGAGGTACTTTTTGACGGAATTTCGGCGTTTACCCTTTTTGTCTGCCTTGACGTTCTAAAAATTATATCGGCCAGTGTTTTCTCTCTAATATAGATAATCAGCTCGACAATGATTAGAGCGAAACTACTGCCCGAAGAAAATGAAACTTCCAGAGCCTTCCCCGAAAATAAAAAAAGGCATTTGAATCAGTTTTTTCTTCCTTTGTAAGGAGCCAAGAAAATAGTTATATGTAATGTGCTCCTGATTTCAATTATTTTTAAATTTGAGCCAAAAGCAACGGTCATTTATCCTAGGTGTAAAGTGGAATGTCGCATTCCTGTCGATACCTCGCCCCAAGCCCAGTTTTCCTTCGAATATCTCTTCAAGAGAACGCTAAGACCCCAAGACTGAGCCAAAAGTTAGAAGCTCTTCGTGCGATTGTCTACTCAACGAAGAAATTGGATGTTGCTCACTTGGAAATTGGGGATCATTTTCTACACATTTCGGCTTTTGCTTTGTAAGCTCTTACTGTTGAAAGCTGGCATGATTTCACATATAGAGACAACGGGAGCATTCATAAAATAGAGATAAAAAGATATGTAGCCTCATTTTAGTTAGTGCGCCTTTGGATTTAGACGTTTAGAGATGGTTGGTCAGACCTTTTGTTAACTAAACATCGATCCGAAAAAAAGGTCATAAGCATATTAAACCGTTATTTAATTTCTTTGCATTCATTTTCAGGCACTATGCGCCACATTTATTTGCCTCGGGTCTAATGATTACTCTTAATTAATAATAAGTTTTTATTATTTTTCCATTCGAAGAGAAGTCTCTGTTCCTTCTAGTTCGCATTAGGAACTAACTGACGCTTTTAATTTTTAAGTTTTGCCACTGACGAGCAAGCCTATACTATAAGTTCGCAATTAGAGGAAAGGCAAGAGTTGCATTGTTACCAAATCTACTGCGCCTCATTTTTGAGTGTTTGCTTATTTCAGTGACAAAAGCGTTGTTTACGCCGTTGGTTGAGTAGTTCACGCTTCCGCTAAGCGTCGGTAACTTGATGTCATATTCTGTTTTGGCCTTCAACTTGTCTTGTAAAGGCTCCATGTATAAAGTCTCGCCTCGAGTGGGCAGTGATCTTGCGCGAAAAGGCTTGAAAACGTTCTTTGTGGCAAAGAAAGTGATTATTTGTTCAAGTTCATGTTTCTCTTTATTCGAGCAATCCGAGTATCCCATGTCGTCTTCGCAGCAGCACATGGCGTGATACGAACTAATACGAACGAGTGGTAATCGTGTATCTTTGTACAATGATCTCCTTTCGTCTCGGTACTGCGCGAGGTATTTTGAGATCG
>OX421445.1:10037771-10062771 GCA_949126865.1 Montipora capitata | reverse complement strand
CTAATTAAGAGCGGCCAAGCCGGCGCGCAAACGAAACTTCTCTCGCAAGTACTGCTTTGCCACCACGCTGTTTTGTGCCATTTGGGCTAGCTCTCGACAAAAAGGGGGAGAATCCAAAATTCGGCGAGCCGTAATGAGCCGCGGATGAAGTGCGATATACATTGTCATGGAAAATATATTAAAGTTAAGAGAGCGGATCCCCACGGCGCATCATGGCATTTTAAAATCTATATTTAGTTTCGCAAAGCTAGTTTAAGTTCTCGTTCCCAAGCCGCGCATATTTATTTCATTACGCCTTTAAAACTGGTCAATCAGGTGCCTCTCTAAAAAAAGCACCTGAACCATGCGCTAAAATAAGATTTTTAAAAAACACCATTGGAATAGACTCGCGTATGGGGGATCCGCTCTCTTACTTGATCCTCTCTTGACAAAACGTACACAAGAATCCAGTTTGGGAAGAATTACACGTTCACGTGATCTGCTAGTTTCCCGTCTTCTTTTTACAGGGAGTTGCAGTATACATGTTTATCGCGTCGAGATACACATTTACTTTATAGCTCCCACCCCCCCCCCCCCCCCCCCTTGATATCATTTCACCAACCAAAACTGATTGGTCCCAATAAAGAGCCCATGAACATTACACATTACAACAAGTTGTACTGATTAAAATTACAATAATTAATTATTTCTACATATCATTTATGATTTGGGGGAAAATGGTTAATAATCCACTGGATTGCGCAAATCATATAATTCTCTTAATTTCTTTTTATTCGATCTACAAAGGAAAATATTACATAATTTCAGCTTCTATGAACTACAATAAAATACGGACTACAGCGCTTAATTTCAACAGATCTCAAATCATCGATCACTTACTTCTGTGACGATATCCAGTAGATTAGACAGTCCTCAAACTTCGGTACCACAGGTTAGCAGAAATATAAAATCAGGTCAATGAACAAACAGGTTAGCATTAGATCCGTTGGCAAAATGTCCCAGAAAAAAGTGAACCTTTCTCGTGTTATCCGGTCTTAATAATGTTACTAATCTCTACGGTGTATTAGGGTAATCACTAAATTGTCAATCATCGAATCAATTAACAGAATCAAATAATCTATTTTTTAACAAAACAATTTATTAGTATAACTACCTGCGATTATTGAAAATTCTCTGCACTAATTGATTGCACTTGAAGTGATTATTACACGATAATCACCTAAGCGGTGATTATCAAAATGGCCACAAGGAGTTTCGTCGAGGTGACAGACGAAGAAATTAACTGTTTTAAAGAAAATGCATATTTTTCAAATAAGCACCTGCGTACATGTAATTATATTAAAATAATTATTATATTTATATTACAGATATTAGGACAGCTATAGCATTATGAAAATCCATTGATCAAAGAAAAAGCTACGCAAACAAAAGTTAACTTATGGTATCACTTAAATTCTAGCCAACAAACAAAATGGTGCATTTTCATCACTCCCAACCTTCCTGGTTTTTCGGCCATTTTCTTACGAATTTAAAACATATTGTTCTTACTTTGCTACTAGATCTACAGTCTAATTTTTCTTGTAGCTCCAGCGAAGGACAACTCCGACAGGCATATAGTTGCTATGAATTCTCTAAGATTCTTTTACGATTCTTTTAAGATTTTACATTTACAACCTCTGAGTGATGATAGATGATTAAAAAACGAACACAGCTGTGTTTGGTTTTTTCAAGACTGTCCACTCAATCATGAGGATATGTATACTTCAGTCTAAATCATACTTCTTACACCGCCGAGTCATCAGAATTAATTTCCAGCTTGTTTTCTCTTGTGCTATTGGCGTCGTCACTCAATGACTGTGATGACCATGACAAACTGTTATCAACAAAATCCCCACCATCGGTATTTGCATCTCAATTATTTTGCCATCTTTGGGTTCTTTACTAGGGGCTTTGCATCATCAGGAGTACCTTCATTACCTGGATAGGAAATATAATGTTGCCAAACAAGAATAATGTTAAACACAAGAGTAACCAAACGCAGGGCCATCTTAGGAACATTTCCTGTCAGCTGTGTGCTACTGTGTTCAACAGCGAAGTAGATAACCATCTGTAGAATGCTGAGAACTCCACCTCCAAAATCCAAAAGCACTCCGCCGATGTAAAACCCTGTAGTGGACTTGCGCTTGAAATTAAGCCAAACTTGAGGAAAATACTGAAAATGTTGATATGAGAAGTGGAAATTAATTTGAAATAATTTCCTCTGATTAATGATATGAAAGCCGGTAAAGCCTGATATCCTACCACCGACGCAAGCGTGTAAGCAATTTGCTTTTTCATTTATGCAAGACCTGTGACGACCGCACTAAAAGGTGTCTACCAACCCTTAACATCAGTAAAGGTTGCTTATTCCAACCTCTCATACGGCTATAGAAAAGAGCCTCTCTAATATTCCAATATTTTTTTAAAATTCCCCACCCCACCCACCGTACCAAAAACGATGGTTTTCAACAAAAAAAAAACATGCATATTTTTCCTGGATACATCTGTATGTAACAACAGTTATAATAAATTCCTTACACAATTGTTGTCCCACTCTACCAAACTTCCCCCTTTATTAATTGCTTAGCACAGCCACTATATCACAGGCAGTCGACATGTTGAAATTTACTTGACTGCCACATGGTAAACCATAAAATGTGCTAGTGCAACTATAATAACTGAAGTGTAGTAACTGCGAATACCCGGCCACTCTAATAATATTGTGTTCTTGCGGCAGCATCACTTGAGTTTTGTTCGAATTTACCTAGAGAAAGGTTTGCGTAATAAGGAGGAGCAAACCTCGGGCCCATGGCAGTGCCATGTTTTTTAAGATAATGTTCTGAGTTGAATGTGAAGTCGTGCATGGTTAGGATCATGCGGATGCGATGGAAATGGTCTCTGAAGGGACGCGCGGATTGTAGCGTTTTTGAAGAAAACTACGAAAGGCATCGATCCCTTCGTTATGTGGTATTTTGGTGTATAGTGATGTTACGTCAAGTGAGACAAGTAGAGCATTGTGAGGAAGTCTGTTGAGAGAAGCAAGTTTGTTAAGGAAATCAGTTGTGTCTTTGATGTAAGACGGTAAGTTGAAGACCAGCGATCGGCGAACTGTGAAATACTTTTAATGGATAACTGTTGGAAGAGACTATAGGACGTCCGGGATTGTTGGCTTCATGAATTTTAGGTATAATATATTAAAAGCGTCCGGCTTTGGGATTGTAGGAATACTGTCTGTTTTTCTTGTCAATAAGTCCTTTGGTGAACATTGAATTTTGTTTTATGACGGTATTCTGTAAATCGTTTTTGTATGGTGTCAGTCAAGTCGGGATCTTGTCGTTCGTAAAAGGTGGAGTTGTTTAGCTGTCGGTAACATTCGTCCAAGTACCAAGTCTTATCCATTACTGCAGTCGTCGAGCCTTTGTCACCTGACTTGATAACAATGTCTTGTCTGTTTTTGAGTTTGCGCCGACATTCTCTCGGAGAAAATCAGATATGAGTATATATGGGCTAAAGAGAAGTGAGGGGAACACAATGGAAATCAGACTTAACTGATTAGAGAGTAATGTGAAGTGCTTGTTTTCTACCCCATATGAAACATGTGAGCGTTAGCCCTAATAACGGAAATGGGCCCACACAGAGAAAACTCGGACCAGGGTGGGAATTGAACCCACGGTTTTCGGGTTAGATCACCGCTGCTTTACCGACTGAGCTACAATGTCAGACAGTAGCAGGCTCTGGGGACTGAAGATGTTAAAGTCACGGCGATGAACATGTGCAAGTACAAGGAATTTAAGGTTACGTTTTTGCAAACGCAGTTCCCACGGCCTGCTATCGTCTGACCATGTAGCTCAGTCGGTAGAGCATATGGGGTAGACAACTAGCACTTCACATTACACTCTAATCAGTTACGTCTGTTCAAATATAAGTGCCACACGGCCGACGTTTGCAAAAACGTAATCCTTTCTTGTACATTTACAATGGAAAACAGATGTGCAAAAAAGGCTGCGTTTACATGAGACCCGGAGTAGGTTTCATCCGGGGATTAGCTCATCCTGGGATAAAATAAAAGTTTCATCCGGGGATGAAAGGTAAACAGTATCATCCCGGGATGAAATTGATCTTTATCGAAAGCTACTTCGGTGTTTTTGGTCACTTATGAATGCGGAACGAGAAGGTTCTGCGATGTTTCGGGTATACAATCTAAACAAAAATTGAGGTTAAAAATATGAACAGAATGGTCATTCACCGCTGGCCATACGTAGGAAGGCTCTGGATTCAGCCGAGCTACAAGAATCAGGTGTTTACCTGAATTTTTCATCCCGGTGCTGAAGACCGAGATGAAACACCAAGGGGTAAATAACCAGACACCGGGGTGAAACTCATCCCGAGATGAGCTCACTCATGTAAACAGGCCCTAAACTCATTGCGATCTACCATCTTCCATCGGAGATAACAGCTCCAGCAAAAAGCGGACCTCAGTGTTTCCATAGTGAGCATTCACTCTAACCCGCAAGAAATAGACGGAATGCATAAATGGTGGCCAAAAATGTATTCTTTTGTTTAGAGCGGTTTTCAATTGAGTGTCGAAAGTAATTAGCGAATTGCTTTGGTTTTGCATTACTTCACTCAGTGATTGGTTCAAAGTTTTCGTGCCACTTTCTCAACCAATCAGAAGTAAAACCAAAACCAATCGTGGCTCGAGCGTGTACATTTCCCCGCGCTTTGTGTCGGCTACGTGTAATTACTTCGAGTTTTGATTGGTTTACAGGATTGTCTCCGTCCTTTTTGATTGGTCAAAGTAATTACTTTGGTTTTGGTTTTACGACACTCATTTGAAAACCGCTCTATGTACTAATTAGACTGACTAGCCTCGCTCTCAAGTAACATTTCTTTTGTATTTTGTCAATGCAAACGAGGCTAGTGAGTCTAATTAGCACATAAACAAAAGAGTATTTTTTGGCCGCCATTTTTGCATTCGGTCTAAAGCTTTTCGAATTCTTGTTAAGCAAAACCATTGCGGCAAGCTCTGCACTGGAGATCAGATTCACTGGAACGATTACACTGCAAAGAAGCAAAAATAATTAACATCATACCAATTGACGTGCTTTCTCAAATCGCCTTTTCAAAATCGAGTTAGAACAACTTTTTCCATAACTATATAAATTGTCATTAATCTGAAGGTTAAGGTAGACCGGGCGCAACAGCTATGAACTAAACATCAATTGAAAGGCTATGAAATTCACTTTCCTGTACATATATGTTTCTTTTTCACTTTATCTAATCAAAAGAAGAACGGGGCCCAAGAACCTTGAGCGACCGATGTCTCTGTGATCGAATTTATCGGGTATCGAATTTTAATGCAAAGGGGAGCCTTTACACGGTGTCAGCCTGATGGGACGTCGACTCACTTTAATTTCTACAAGTATGGTGGCAGGCATGGTCTTAAACAGTGCCCTGCTTTCAGGAAAACGTGTTTTGTCTGCGATGGAAGGAATCATTTTGCTAAAATTAAATGTGCATTCAGCGCACTGGGAAAGTAACCACAATTGCCGCATCTGTGGTTCCCTTGGACAATTGTCCACAAGATGCAAAGAAACGATGAAGAAATGGATAGAAAGTTAACACATTGCATGGAAAGTTATACACTGGTGCTGAAGCTAATATTATACCTCGTCAAATTTATGACAACCTATTAATGCGTGGAAAGCTGGAAGAGACCGATGATGTATTGTCATCGTATGATAGCCATAGGGTTGTACCAGTTGGTGGCAGATAATATGCCGTTTGCAAGCTGCGAGCTGCAAAATTCCAAGTAATAACCTCAAGTCCTGGCTACCCGTAGTCCAATGGTATGAGTGAGAGAACAATTGGAACAATCAAGCAACTTTTTAGAATATGATGCTTTGCTGGAGTATCTCAATAACCCTGTAGCTGGAATTGCTCTCTCTCTCCTTCACGGATGTTAAACAGTTGGCGTCTGAAGACCAAATCGCCAACTACGGCAGAATTGCTCCGACCAAAGGTCACTCTGAATGCACGTGAAAACTAGCGGCTGCTCAGCAACGGCAAAAAATTTAGGATCGCTATGTCAAGCTTTAAGGGCCGACAGCCAGAGGGAAATGTCAGACTGCAAGAGAATGGGTCCTGTGTTCCTGCAGCTGTTATTAATATATGGCCCGCTCCTCGATCATACGTCTTAAAACCTGGGTCAGGAACGTCCTTGCGAAGGAACAGGATACACCTTCTAAATGGAGAGTGATGAGGAAGGTGTCAGGTCAGCCGCAGAAGGAAGCGACGGTTGCTACATCACCAGAACGATCGTTGATTAACACTCCTCCAGAAAGGAGCTTGTACAGAACCAGGAGTGGCCGAACTGTGAAGCCCCTTGACAGGCTCATTAATAACTTGTAACTGACCTTGTACATTCCTCCTTTTCCATGTTGAGTTGTTTTGAGGAGCTAACATCTAAAGTTTTATCCGTTTTTGCTACTGATTTAGGTACTCATTCCCCAATGTAATCACCAGTTAGCCTCAATGGGAAGGTGTGACATATAATTTCGGTCACATGACTTATTGGCGGTTCGTTGTAGTTGGGAGCGGCCATTTTTGTATGTGTTGCGTTCTGTTAGTAAATAAACTTGATAAAAGCGACGACGTACAACCTGGCCAATTTGCATGGAAACAAAAGGATACTAAAATGGCGGCCATTTTGGAATAAGGTGTATGAAGCAACTGATGTTGGTCTTGAGCTGGTCATTTGTGGGTCCAAATGTCCCCGTGATGAATGAATGTAAAGAACGAAATTTTATATGAAATTAATCATTTACTGAATTGCGGATCGACATGAAATCAAGTGAGCTATGATCCTCGCACTTATGAATACAATTACCCGGCCACTACATGTGTAGTAATATTGTGTTCTTGTAGCAGAATAACTTGAAGAACAAGGTATGCAATAATACACGCCTGCATTCACATACAAAATTAGTGGTGGGGTAATTGTCATTTAAAAATTTCTTCAGAAATAAACTGATTAAGTTATCGATGCCATTTTCGTCAACCACCTGAAGTGAAACAAGGCCAAAAACAGTATCTAACAAAGATAATAATTTTGGCTCCATTCGTAGCAGCTGAGCACAACTCTCTTTTTTAACGTCATTCTAAAACATTACTATACACCATACATATACCACTGCTTGCAACATAACAACCAAAACTACCAAAGATAGCCGTAAACACTTATTGAACCCTTTAAAAACAGGAGCGAGTTCAGATTTTAATACCCGGACACATAGCCGTAGCTAGCGGAGGGGCAAGGGGGGCATTGCCCCCCCCCCCCCAAAAAAAAATATATATATTCGAAAAAAATTAATGTTGTTTCTTTCTGGAGTGTTGGGCAGACAATTTAAACTTTACTGATATTACCTTTGAAACTTTTCACAACCGATTCGCTCGTCTTGATTGATAAATATGTATTTGAAGGAAATCAATTTGGAGACTTCATAGACTAATCTGTTAGTTAGCGATACATAGTTTAATACTAATAACTATATAAAAAAATGGGTAAACACAAATGGCTGGTAAAACCAGTAGTTTACAAAACCTTAACCTCTAAAAGTACCTGTCTTTCTAAACTTGGACTGATTAATGCTTACTTTTGACGAAATATCTACAAAAGCAGGCCCGTAGGAAAGGGGAGTGCGACGGGCGGTCTGCTTCACTTTTTATTTCTATTCTCGTTCTTTTTAAATAGTGACAATCTCTAACACTGTAAAATGCATACCTAAAGCGTCTCGGCGCAAAAAAAAACCATTTTGTTGGAGTAATATCCACTCTGTTAAGTTTGCTTTTGGCTGCCTGTTTTAATAATAATAATAATAATAATAATAATAATAATAATAATAATAATAATAATAAAAATAATAATAAATGTATATATATATATAGCTGAAGTTTTGAAAACAAGGTCAAACTTGGCTGCAAAATTCAAAGTGCAACTGCTGCCTTTGGCAGCAGTTGCACTTACGGTGAGCTTTAAATTCCTAGGGGGGGCTGCGTCATGGCTTGTCGCATGCAAGTCTAACAAGTATGAGCTGTTAGTCCATAGCCAAAACAAGTCACTAGACCTCTCTATGGGGGGGTGAGGGAAGTAAATGATGACCTATGGGGTCTGAAAAACAGTTAAAGATATCCAATGCTAAAACAAGATGTCTGATTTATGTGAGATATATAGCTGAAGTTTTGAAAACAAGGTCAAACTTGGCTGCAAAATTCAAAGTGCAACTGCTGCCAAAGGCAGCAGTTGCACTTACGGTGAGCTTTAAATTCCTAGGGGGGGCTGCGTCATGGCTTGTCGCATGCAAGTCTAACAAGTATGAGGTGTTAGTCCATAGCCAAAACAAGTCACTAGACCTCTCTATGGGGGGGTGAGGGAAGTAAATGATGACCTATGGGGTCTGAAAAACAGTTAAAGATATCCAATGCTAAAACAAGATGTCTGATTTATGTGAGATAAATTGATTTGAGGAAATGCCAGCACTTTGGTTTGACAAATAACGTCAGTGTTTGGAAGTAAAATTTGGCAGCATAGCCAAGAGAAAGATGAGCATTGTTTAATAATTTCTTGAATTTATGTGAGACAATTGATTTCAGTTAAAGATATATCCATTGCTAAAACAAGTTGTTGGATTTATGTGAGATATATAGCTGAAGTTTTGAAAACAAGGTCAAACTTGGCTGCAAAATTCAAAGTGCAACTGCTGCCAAAGGCAGCAGTTGCACTTACGGTGAGCTTTAAATTCCTAGGGGGGGCTGCGTCATGGCTTGTCGCATGCAAGTCTAACAAGTATGAGGTGTTAGTCCATAGCCAAAACAAGTCACTAGACCTCTCTATGGGGGGGTGAGGGAAGTAAATGATGACCTATGGGGTCTGAAAAACAGTTAAAGATATCCAATGCTAAAACAAGATGTCTGATTTATGTGAGATATATAGCTGAAGTTTTGAAAACAAGGTCAAACTTGGCTGCAAAATTCAAAGTGCAACTGCTGCCTTTGGCAGCAGTTGCACTTACGGTGAGCTTTAAATTCCTAGGGGGGGCTGCGTCATGGCTTGTCGCAGGCAAGTCTAACAAGTATGAGCTGTTAGTCCATAGCCAAAACAAGTCACTAGACCTCTCTATAGGGGGGTGAGGGAAGTAAATGATGACCTATGGGGTCTGAAAAACAGTTAAAGATATCCAATGCTAAAACAAGATGTCTGATTTATGTGAGATATATAGCTGAAGTTTTGAAAACAAGGTCAAACTTGGCTGCAAAATTCAAAGTGCAACTGCTGCCTTTGGCAGCAGTTGCACTTACGGTGAGCTTTAAATTCCTAGGGGGGGCTGCGTCATGGCTTGTCGCATGCAAGTCTAACAAGTATGAGCTGTTAGTCCATAGCCAAAACAAGTCACTAGACCTCTCTATGGGGGGGTGAGGGAAGTAAATGATGACCTATGGGGTCTGAAAAACAGTTAAAGATATCCAATGCTAAAACAAGATGTCTGATTTATGTGAGATATATAGCTGAAGTTTTGAAAACAAGGTCAAACTTGGCTGCAAAATTCAAAGTGCAACTGCTGCCTTTGGCAGCAGTTGCACTTACGGTGAGCTTTAAATTCCTAGGGGGGGCTGCGTCATGGCTTGTCGCATGCAAGTCTAACAAGTATGAGCTGTTAGTCCATAGCCAAAACAAGTCACTAGACCTCTCTATAGGGGGGTGAGGGAAGTAAATGATGACCTATGGGGTCTGAAAAACAGTTAAAGATATCCAATGCTAAAACAAGATGTCTGATTTATGTGAGATATATAGCTGAAGTTTTGAAAACAAGGTCAAACTTGGCTGCAAAATTCAAAGTGCAACTGCTGCCTTTGGCAGCAGTTGCACTTACGGTGAGCTTTAAATTCCTAGGGGGGGCTGCGTCATGGCTTGTCGCATGCAAGTCTAACAAGTATGAGGTGTTAGTCCATAGCCAAAACAAGTCATTAGACCTCTCTATGGGGGGGTGAGGGAAGTAAATGATGACCTATGGGGTCTGAAAAACAGTTAAAGATATCCAATGCTAAAACAAGATGTCTGATTTATGTTTTGAAAACAAGGTGGCTTGTCGCATGCAAGTCTAACTGCCTAGTTAACTGCCTTAAGGCTGATGATATTAGCCTTTTTCTCACACATATACATTTTTTGTTTAAATTTCCAGGTCCAAGTCACAAGTTGCCAAATGGCAATGACACTGACTTCTTAAATTAAACGATGTTGTCAATGGAAAGGTTAGACTCCATTTACTGACAAAATATAACCGTCCCAGCTATTCTAGTCTAATTTAAAGACAAATTAAGATACGTGGGAAGGACCCGGTTTTCATAAGATCAGCTAGATGATTTGAGGAAATGCCAGCACTTTGGTTTGACAAATAACGTCAGTGTTTGGAAGTAAAATTTGGCAGCATAGCCAAGAGAAAGATGAGCATTGTTTAATAATTTCTTGAATTTATGTGAGACAATTGATTTCTGTTAAAGATATATCCATTGCTAAAACAAGATGTCTGATTTATGTGAGATATATAGCTGAAGTTTTGAAAACAAGGTCAAACTTGGCTGCAAAATTCAAAGTGCAACTGCTGCCAAAGGCAGCAGTTGCACTTACGGTGAGCTTTAAATTCCTAGGGGGGGCTGCGTCATGGCTTGTCGCATGCAAGTCTAACAAGTATGAGGTGTTAGTCCATAGCCAAAACAAGTCACTAGACCTCTCTATGGGGGGGTGAGGGAAGTAAATGATGACCTATGGGGTCTGAAAAACAGTTAAAGATATCCAATGCTAAAACAAGATGTCTGATTTATGTGAGATATATAGCTGAAGTTTTGAAAACAAGGTCAAACTTGGCTGCAAAATTCAAAGTGCAACTGCTGCCTTTGGCAGCAGTTGCACTTACGGTGAGCTTTAAATTCCTAGGGGGGGCTGCGTCATGGCTTGTCGCATGCAAGTCTAACAAGTATGAGCTGTTAGTCCATAGCCAAAACAAGTCACTAGACCTCTCTATGGGGGGGTGAGGGAAGTAAATGATGACCTATGGGGTCTGAAAAACAGTTAAAGATATCCAATGCTAAAACAAGATGTCTGATTTATGTGAGATATATAGCTGAAGTTTTGAAAACAAGGTCAAACTTGGCTGCAAAATTCAAAGTGCAACTGCTGCCTTTGGCAGCAGTTGCACTTACGGTGAGCTTTAAATTCCTAGGGGGGGCTGCGTCATGGCTTGTCGCATGCAAGTCTAACAAGTGTGAGGTGTTAGTCCATAGCCAAAACAACTCACTAGACCTATCTATGGGAGGGTGAGGAAAGTAAATGATGACCTATAGGGTCTGAAAAAAAGTTAAAGTTATGCAATGTTAAAAGAAGTTGTTGCATTTATGTGAGATATATAGCTGGAGGTTATGCCTTTTTTTTTTTTTAAGAATGCAACTAAGAGGTTTTTTTTTATTGAAAGTAGTTGTTACTTATCATTATTTTTCTTTGCAGGGCTTGATATAGGAAGATCATTGGATACAACATAGGAAAATGCTAATTGTTTTTATTGGGTCTTTGATGAGATTGTCGCTTGATTTTCTTCTGGTTAGCTGTTAATTGAGTTTCAAAACTTCCGTGAACATATTAGAGACCTACTCAAGGTTCACGGTGGAATATAATCTCCGAAGCTTGACTATATTATTGTCACATAATTTGTGCATTAAAACAGCAACATGATGTTTTCTTTGAATAAAGTTTCCAATCGTAATGATATTTTCGTGTTGGTTTCCTTGTTTGTTTGTTTTTTTGCTTTTTTGCCTTGAGCACGCGATCTCCGTCAATACACCTGAGAACAAAGGTTCAATTTCTGCTTCTCACGAAATTAAATAAGGAAAGGGTTGTGTTCTATTTATTCTTTGGCCCTGCATTGTTGAATGTTCAATCAACAAGTATTTGTCACAATCATTAAAGAAAACGACCGAGAAAAGTAATATATGGTCATATATAGCTTTAGGCAAGCTTACAAGGAGAGCTCCCGGGTTGTTTATTCTTACTTCCCTTACTGAAACAAAGAATTGAAGGAATACAACAATTTTCATTTTTTTTTTGTTTTTTTGTTTGTTTGTTTTTTTTTTTTTTGGTTTAGCCTTGATTAAAAGCGATCAAATAAAGAAAACCAAACAAAACAATCTAAAACGAATTAAAATAAGAAGAGGTGGAAAATGAATAAATCTCCCCTAACATACACCCTGCGAGCATTTAGTTTCGCCTACGCTTCCCGAGAGAAAGCACCACGAGCAACCCTTTGTTTCTTTTGGTGAGCCGCCATCCGGTGCCAAGGAGAAATAAATTAAATTTGAAAGTCCCGAGATAAAATAAAAACAATGCTTATGCAAAATGTTGGGGGACAAACAAAGAATATCTCTTGGGAGGCGTACGAAAAACCGGACTTCTCGCAGGCCAGGGTACCTCACATAAGATGTTAACCTGATTACTTAACAATTATTCCATGGGCGCGCATTGGATACGATATTTGGAAGTACGAAATACGAGCGAAAAAAGGGAGAAAATCCTAGCGAAATCGAAAAAAAAAATTGATGAAGGTGCGATGTTGTGAAATACCTTGGTGGTCAGACAGACGCAGGCTCATCACAAAAACATTCCTTACCTTTCCGTGTACTTCTAAACGTCGGAATTAATCCAAACTTTCCAGTTCGTGCTCCGGCGAAAGAAGAAATAGCTTTGCAACGCACAGCGCAATCATTTGCCATATAGGGTCAAACTAAGGTATATGATCATGAGCTGATAACCTAGATTGAGTGAACCAATCAGAGCATGAGAAATTCATTAACCGAGGTTGAGAATTTAATTTAAAAAGTTAACCTGGCTTGAATCTGTGATCGAATTGAAAACCAGTACCTAGTCAGCAGTCAAAAAAAATACAGCGGATACCTTCTTTTGACAGGTGTCAATTGACATAACATGGATGTCCAATATCAAAGATTAACGCTGTAAACGGTCCTTAAGGGTATTTAGTATAAATACACAGGTGATTATACAAAATCGCGCGCTCTCATTGGCTCGCTATCTCGGATTATCAGCCGATAATCACCTCGACGGACAAAATGGCTGCCAGTAGTCGTTTTGCCACTGTAAGTGAAGATGATTTCGCGTTGAAATGTTTTTTTTTTTCTGTTTTTGAAATAATCACCTGTGTATTTATACTAAAACAATTATTCGCCTCAGTCTCAGTGATTATCGGTGAATATTCACCTCGACTTCGTCTCGGTGAATATTCACCGATAATCACTTCGCCTTCGGCGAATAATTGTTAATTATTATTATTATTATTATTATTATTACTATTATTATTATTATTATTATTATTATTATTATTATTATTATTATTATTATTATTATTAGCAGTAGTAGTAGTAGTAGTAGTAGTAGTAGTTGTATTATTACAAGGAAAATTGCCGGAACACTCCCGTCCCTAAAGGCTTTCTTGCCTACACACCTCCACCCCGACAGTCCGTATGGGCAGGCGAACGTTGACGTCACAACCAACATCTTTCGCATCCATAGATTTCCAAGAAAATCTTACCCATGGTGCTCCGCTAACATTATGCAATAGACCATTTTCGAATTTTCACGGCTGGACTGGATCTAGCATGAAATGGAGGCTAATGCGGGCAAAACTTTTCGAATGCAAATTAATTTGCCCGCATTAGCCTACATTTCATGCTAGATCCAGTCCAATCGTTAGAATACGAAACTGGCCTATTATCCTAAACGTTGTTGAACCAACAAATATTAACAGCGGAATCAATTCGTTTATTTTGTCATTGTATAATATATAGATTTAACCAAGCCTAAAAGCGGATCTCCCGTTTGTAACCCCAGAGAGCAATATAGTGTATATGGTAATAAATATGCTTTTTTGTAAAGTACAAAATTAATCGTCGTTAGTGTATGCGGCTTACAGTGATCAAACACTCTTTGGCTGGCAGCAGAAAAGAAACAACCCTTGCAAACAATAACCAACAGTCTCAATCAACAACTAAACGGAAATTACATGCACAGTAATCTCTTTCACAACATTTTCCGTTTGACTGATAATCTTTACACCCTCTCTCTTCAGTTTATTTAGAACAACAGTAAAAATTACTAATTAAAAAGTCAAGCTAAAGCTCCGGTAGTAATTGGCTTACTCGACTGCAATCTCACAGACAAGCAAAGCAGCTCACGACTAGACATCCAGTTCACATAAATGCCTGTGAATCGGAAGGTGTTTATTCTCTGAGGACAGTGGCCAGTCAGCTCCAAAATAAGCATTCGTAACCGGCCACAAAAACGCGAGACAAACGATTGTTATAACTCAATCGTTGTTGAAGATTTTGCCGAAAATCGCAGGTTCGAGCTCATCAAACACTTATCTGACTAAAAAGACCCTAACCTATTCGGAGTGTAATTTGAAGTACTGGTTTCTATCCCATATGAACCATGTGAGCGTTAGCCCTACTAATGGAAATGTAGGGGCCCACACAAGGACAGAGAAGAACTCTGACTAGGGTGGGAATTGAACCCACAATCTTCGGGTTAAATAACCGCTGCTCTACCGACTCAGCTACAAGGTCAGACGGGAGCAAGCCGTGGGAACTGAACTCAAGATCTTAAAGTCACGGCAATGAACATGTACAAGTACAAGGAAGGGTTACCTTTTTGCAAACGTTGGCCGTGTAGCACTTATATTTCAACAGACTTAACTGATTAGAGTGTAATTTGAAGTGCTAGTTTTCTACCCCATATGAACCATGAGAGCGTCCAAACATTGCTTACAAGTGCATTCGTTGAAGATAATGGGGGATAATGATGACAAGAAAACTCGCCAATGATGTCTGCTGTAGGCTTGAATAGAGAAGTGGTGTGTGATTGTATGCCAGAATCTCCGTGAACACAGAATTCCAAACGCTTCCAGGCTTTTTTCGTTTTTTTTTTTTTTTAGAGAGTTTTACAAAATATGTGGGGCAGCGAGGCATGCATTAAGAAGGAAACGACGCTCGCAGTTGTGAATCGCTCCCCTCGCTCATGAATTCATGAGTAACGTTGTTCTATGTATTCTTAGTTAAATTTTGTCCATCATTCACGTAAATTTGAGTTGTAAGTTAACGAACATATATCTTTCGTAGCATTCCGATAGCATCTTGTAACATACAAGATACATAAGGAGCTTAAAATATGGAATTGTTGTCCTAAACACTGTGAGACCCCTTAAGGGGACGAGAATCATCTCCATTAGTTTTAAGGCCAGCCCCTGCCATGGCTATGAACTAACTAAAGTGACCGGATCTTTGTCCCATGATCGCTTAAAGCTAAGGGTTCGCGTCCTGATCAAGCGGGATTATTAAAATTGTTTTAGTTTTTATGTCCGAAGCGATGTTCCTACTCTATAATAAGGACTCAACAAGACCGATTTTCAGAATTAGGGTGCCGATTTTAGAGATTGTGACTCAGCAAATTTTTTTTTTTTTTTTGGCATCTCGAACATTATAAATAAATTTGCATTTCGGTAGCGAAGATTAAAAACCCGTAATTGATTTTGAGCGATCATCGATAAAATATAAATATCTTTCTCTTTTTTACTTTATCGACGTTCGCGTGAAATCTTTTAACACTAAAGTATCGCGTTTACAAACAAACGTCACTCTAAACTTGTGTTTTGTCAAAAATAAAAGGTTATTTCCTGCCTGTTGGCGATCGTGTATCAAGTAACTTCTGAGAAGAAAGAGTAGAGTTATAGAATAAGATAATTTTCATACTTTTATGGCAAGCGCGCAACAGCCTGCCGTTTGCCGTTTCACATAAACGCAATGTTAAATCGCTCTTACATCAGATATGACATAACGCAATCATAGCTTCTCCGTTATTTATTGTGTACCTTTTGAACCGTATTCTTTACACCAAATTAGACCTTTGATGCAAGAACTGTTACGTCGTATTTAAGGGATGCAAATCTAATCTCGCTTTCTCTGAGGTGTGCGCTCTTAAAAGATTTTAGATCCTGCAATTCGTCATCCTGACTCAAAGTGCGTTTTCTTAAAGCCATCAGATGGCCCATTCTATTCATAGTTTTGTCGCACACTTGGCACGTGTCAAGCCTTGCTTTTCTAAAACTAAGCACGTCTTTCAAATTGCTATTAAATACATTTCGAAACGCTGAAAAACTAATGACAGGTCCCTTATTTCTCTTTCTTAAACTGGTTGTTTGCAAACGGGGGTGCAGGCGGACAAATTCAGACCACATTTGACGCATCGAAATGTTTGAGTTGAAGTATTTTTTGCACCGTGTTCGTGACTTTCGATAGTGTGATTCTGTTGCCTTGTAGGAAAGTATGAAGTCTATGACCGCATTCCTTGCTGCAGGTAAAAGTTTCCGAGGCGTCTTTTGTCCCCTTTTGTCAGGTTCTACTGATGGTCCCCTTAGGTCGATTTTATTCAGCAGGACTTCTATTTTGCTTTTAGAAATGCCATAAACCTTTCTGAAAGCCGTTTTGCACACCTTTCCAAGTTTGGGTACGTGATACCTTATTTTCCGCACCCCACGAAATGTCAATGTAACCTCCATGAGTTTTGAGAATAAATAATTTTGTTCGTTATATGGTTTTCTGTGAACCATGTTCCTTTGCTCTCGAATAATAACTTTAGTTCTGTTTATGCCTTCCTTTAAAAGGCAACCACGGTCGCAGCATGTAAAATTAATCTGATCCAAGGCCTTAAATGGTGCATTCTTACGCCATGTGGGTTTTTTTCTCTTTGGCACGTAAATCCTCATCAACCTGCTGTTTTTCAAGGTCTTTCTCCCTTTTTCCACTGAGCTTGCTACTGGATATCCTAGTTTGAAATAATGCCATGGTCTAGTCACATCAAATGTGTATACCAATTCATTTAGGTCAATCTCATCTGAACCACTGCTCTCTGCAGGCAAACGATGCGGAGAATTCATCAGTACTCCTCTGAGTCATTTCTTAAACCTTTTTGTGCTTTTTTTTCTTTTAAAGGGTTTTTCTTCTGTACAGAATAGTCTAGCTCTGAATTCTCTTATATTAATGACGCATGAAGCTGTTGACACCCACACTTACGTTCAAGTGTTCTAGTAACGCCAAGACTCGACGAGGCTAATTGATCACAACAAATGTCATTAATTTGGATGATAAATTCTGTTCCGTTAGACTCAAATACAAAAAGGGACAAATATTGATTGTGATAGCATGGAACTCCTTGACAGCTCTTTCTTTCTCGTACGTATGGGGTGAGGAAATGACCTGTTGTGATTTCACGCAAAGGGCAACAGTAATACAAGTGACGCCTGTTGCAATCGAAACGTAGATAAAAACGCGTGATCGCGGGATTTTCGGAAAATTCTGGTTAAAAAGTAATATACAAAATTACCTTGAATTGCCTGCGTCATTTCAGTAACATCTAGATTTTCTTTGTTTGTTTTCTTTTACTACAAAATGCCCATTGCCCGCTCCAAATTGCCATTAAAAAAAAAGTTCACTTACCCACAATAACCTCTGTGAACCCCGGCGATATTTGAGACAAACAAGCCTTAGACGCATTATGTTACCAAAGGTTCTTACACTACAAATGGATTACCATAAGGTTTGTCCAATGCCAAAAATAGTAATAATGCAACATATTGCGAGCTGGAGCCCTACCTTTACCCGGCTTGAATTTTTCAACGCCCTCATCCTTTCTTTCATCGGACTGAATCAAAAAATGTTTTATATTTAAGTACTTTATCTATGCATGAACGGGTCATCTCAAGATAATTCTATTAACAGTTGTTTGTACTTGTTATACTTAGGTGTTGCCGACACCAAAGGTTTCTTCGCAAGACTCTCATTATGCCAGAAAACTAAAAACCAACCTTTTCGGAATCTACTGTGCAAACGAAGACATTATACACTGTTTTTTTTACGACGAAACCATTGGGGGATGCGGTCCCAACGAGGTAGTATCCTTGCTGAGCTACCTATTAAAAATACTTCATGAAAAATATGGACCATTTCATCACCTTATCCTTTGGTCAGATAATTCTCCATCACAGTTTAAAGAGTGCTATCTATTCTTTTTTCTGGAATACCTCATAAAAGAAGAAGTGTTTTTGCGAATTGACCTTAAATTTTTGTTGGAGGGACATTCTTACTCAATTTGTGACAGGCGATTTGGCTGCATTCAAAAGTATTTTGACTGTCATGAAACAATTGAAACTCCTCAAGATTGGGAATTAATTTTGAGAAATAGCCATCTGAGTAACGTTAAAAGCTACTGGATAACGCCGGATTGCATCATGGACTATAAATCTTTTTTAAGGAGGAAGTACGTTTCCAGAAGTGAAGACGTGGAAAACGCTAAACTCGAGGTGAGAAAGATAGCCTTTTTGAATTTTGGGTACGGAGAACTGGAAGATGAAGAAGGAAATTTGCGTCTATGCAAGCACACTGAAACGACCTTCGTAAGATTCACGCTGAACACAAGGGAAAAACCAAGAATTGTCTCGTTCGTCAAGAAAAAGCAAGCTGGTGATTTAAATCCTGATCACTTAGTTCCAGTAACTCAAGAAAGAAAAGCTATTCGCGATGATGTAAAACAAAGCTGTTTGAAGCTTGCTGAAAAATATTTGTCTCAGCGGGCAATAACATTCTACGCCTCATTAATAGGTACCTCTCGAGATAACGATGATGGCGAAAGCTAAAAGTGGAAAAAAAGTATTTGTTATTGCAGTCATTCATATATTTCATAATAGCAAGGTAACGGAAGAAATTTTTTTGAGGCGCCAAGAACGAGTACTTTATATTGAGATTTGACGTAGGTCAAATTTCTCAATACAGCAATTTGAAATTTTGGGATCATAGAGTAGCAATAAATTGAATATTGCCCTCTGCTTCTGAATTGCAAGCACGCAGCCAGGTGCCCTTGAACATGATCCCCTGTTCCTAAAACCGTTCCTTTTCTCAATCGACACCTAACAAGTATCCTATGTTTTGGCTATGATTTTAATTTTTGGCGAGTCTATGGAGGAAGTGAGGGATGGGGAGGGCGTTATGTCAAAATTTCGCACTCAGACGGCAGCCCCCCAAAACGGTGGCTGCTGTAAGGCATGGGGCATCACATATAGAAAACGTTAATGTGTTGAGTGACATTGACAATAGTTATCTAATCATTGTGTAAGCTGTTGCCTATTTTGCGAAAAACGCATTTAATAATTCAGGCTAAATATTAAGCTGAACTTTATTAAGGACTTCACTTCTGACGATTTGTGCGTCTTATTCTCTTGGTATTTTAAATAGCAGTGACTCTTTCAGCAATTTTGTATCTGTGTTATTCCATAATTAACACTCAAGAACCAGTTTAAACGGCATAATAGTGCGGTAAATAAATGTATAGGAAACTTCACTCTTTATAAACAATTCTTTTGTTATTTCAATTTTGCCAGCCACATAACAAAAGAATCCTTTGTTTCGGCAGCCAATAGATCTTTGGTTGGCACATTAATGACAATAGGTGACGTAACGGTGAATATCGTAACTTTAGCTAAAGAAAGTTAACAAGGGCGTAGAGCTGAAAGTCAGTAAATCGCCTCTGAGTTTGTCTTCCATTTATTACGTAAATTGGAGAATGATTGTGACTATATAATGGTGACTTCTTTCTTAGATGCTCTGGATTGAGGAGAAAGTGACCTCATTTACTCACTAGCTTAAAAATGAAGTGTGAATACGGCATAATTATGCATCACGAGAGTTTTTTACTAATTAAGACGCTCTCACACGCGGCATTTTTAAGTTAGTGAGTAAATGACGTCACTTTCCCTTGGATCCAGCTCAAAATAAATAGTTTTTCTCTTTAAATCATTGCATAAAATCTCGCATTTCGAGTATTCTGCATAAGCACTCTCGAACTGCAAAGAAAAACGAGAAGTGGTTTTTGATCGTAGTAACACTTTAAGAATAATCATTCTCCCTTACTTGAAAAAAAAAAAACAATTACCGTAGTTAATCACCGTAGTTACCCTTTCACTCCTGTGGGGTTCCCCATTGACGAGTAAAATCATCTGGCGTTAGAGTAAAATCTATAAGTCTCAGTGGCCCTTACAGGAGTGAAAGGGTTCAATTATGTGTGATAATTTCCTCTCTATTGCCCGTTCACTGTTTACTGCATTCAGTACGAATTTGCAAGTGATCAGCGCCAATATACCCTTCCACGGTTTTTGACCGCCATCTTGGCTAGGGGGCAAACACGGCTAAATTTACACTAACTGTATGAGATTTTGGTCGACTTTGAACCGCTGTAGCGCCGCTAAAAAGAGACAGATTTCCAACTTTTGCCACTACTTTAAATAGTTTTATTGATATCATCCATTCAACGGAAAAAGAGGACTATCTCTGGGGTGCTTACCATTTAGGCAAAAAATCCGGAAATTTCGGTTTGAGGTGAAATGGAGAGGCAATTTTCCGGAGAATCTTTTCGGAAATTGTGGACAACCTCCAGAGATAGTCCTCTTTTTCCGTTTGGAACAGAATTCGCGAAATGCTGTTACCATTTGTGAGAAACCTTCCGTTTCCAGGCCCTTTCTCACAAGATCGAGTAAAATATGCGGGATGGAATGCCCTAGATACCGTGAGAATTAAAAGTCAGTTGTGTGAATATCGAAAAGAATGCGTAGTTAACTTATGAAAAATCTGAACGAGAAACGTTCTCCTTTGGCTTATACAGGGTAGACAAGGCAAAGGCAAATTATTTTTTTTGTCAATGTTCGAGTGAAGTCCAGTAACCTTGAAGCAATGCACTTTTATTGCCGGATAATTCCTCTGGGGCGGGCGTGGCTTGGTAAATCTTCACTTATCAATTGCAAGAAAACCAGTTTTTAAAAACTCTAAACTCTCAATTGCTTTTGTGGATTTTCTTTTTAAAGTTATTTTTTTATAAAAAGACGCTTCCTTGGCACGTTGCAATTTTATCATGAATGAAACACGCATTAGTAAAATAAAGAATGTGACTGAAAAATTCTCATAACAGCGTGTGAAATTTTAGAACAAAAAACGATAAAATTCTTTGAACGCTGCGAAAATATTTTATGGGATATCGAAACTTTCCTTAATTCATTTAAAACGACAGTGTCTTTCTTTTGTGCCTTTCTTTCCGTTTGCCAAACCACTGTATTTTTGCAGGTGCCATGTGCTAACTGAATTTTGCGCATAACAAGTTTTTTTGTCACGTAACACTGCGTGACAAGAGTGCGATGAATTACTTATCCGCCTGTACTCGATTTTGTCCGTGGAGTTCTCCTGGGGCATATTGCTAATTCAAATTGCCAAGAATGGGTGTTCGTGTTTGCCACGTTTTGTGTTTCAAGACATGATAAGGAAGGCGGGAGGCAAAATGGGCTGGAAAGTGCGCCTGGTTGAGCAAAGATGAAAAGAATTGTCTCATCCCTTTGGGTTCGTTCGGCCATGACCGAAACGATCGTCTCTCTCCATTGTGTCATTAAGCCAATTTTACGAAAGAACAACGGTTCACCCGTAACTTTATGTCACTTAAGGATGACAAACGCTACGTCTGCGAGTTTCCATTGTTCCCTTAAGGTTTTATGACCTTTTATGTGATATTTATCCGGTTGGCACGAAAAGGGCGGGAAATCAACCAAATCTAAGACGAGAGAAGAGTTAAAATAGCAACAAAGACGCTTGTCGTGTGTAGCCCTGAAGGTAAGAATTTCGCTATTTATTTAAACCAAGCTTACGATCTAAGCAGATTTACAACATTTACTCTGTTTAAATGTAATATCTACCATTTTCTTCAAATGTACAGTCAGAATTTTTTGACAGCACTTCTGTATACTGTACATGTGCTGTAAGGCAGTGTTTACACGAATGCACTTTCATATCGACATAATTTCACGACTTGGAAGCTCCGTCAAAATCGATGCGGTTCGGAAGTGTTTCCACGGAACTTTTTTCGCCAGAAAATCTAGGTCGTGATGTTACAAGAGAGCGCTGGATTACCCGCTAAATTCACCATTTTGAATCGAACAATGCAAATTTTCGCGCCAAAGTAGTAACCGTATTCAAATCGATACGGTTTCGAACTTCACATGACAGACGAAACCTTCACCTTTTGAAAAGTCTCCACTTTTGGCAGCGTTTTCAAATCGACCCGGTTTCAGTAACAGTCCCGATCTGTGTAGTGTAAACAGAAGGAGTAACCATCAAAAACGGATGCGGCTACAAATCAAACCCCGTTCATGTAAACGCTGCTTAATTAAGTAGTACGGAGCTTGAGAAATTGCGTTTTTCAGACGCGGACACAAACAAAAAGCTAGCGGTTTTCCCCTTTAACTCGTCTTCAGACAACAACATGATGCAATAAACTCAGACAAATAAACTCAGTGTCTGGAAGAAAAATTTAAAAACATACGTTTAAAAATATAAGGTAAGAGAAACATTTTAGCCCATCGTTTAAGAATGTTTTGGATTTATGTGACATAATTCACTTAAGGAAATGCCACACTTTAGTTTGACAAATAAACTCAGAGTGGGAGCATACATGTATATAGGCAAGAGAAAGTATTGCCCAATGTTAAAACAAGTTGTTGCATTTATGTAAGATAATTGATTTGAGGAAATGGCAGCACTTTGGTTGGACAAATAACGTCAGTGTTTGGAAGTAAAAATTGGCAGCATAGGCAAGAGAAAACAAGTTGCTTTAAATTCCTACGGGGGGCTGCGTCGTGGCTTGTCTCATGCAAGTCTAACTGCCTAGTTAACTGCCTTAATGGCTGATGATATTAGCCTTTTTCTCACACATATACATTTTTTGTTTAAATTTCCAGGTCCAAGTCACAAGTTGCCAAATGGCAATGACACTGACTTCTTAAATTAAACGATGTTGTCAATGGAAAGGTTAGACTCCATTTACTGACAAAATATAACCGTCCCAGCTATTCTAGTCTAATTTAAAGACAAATTAAGATACGTGGGAAGGACCCGGTTTTCATAAGATCAGCTAGATATATATATATATATATATATATATATATATACATAGTCAAGTCAAAAAGTCGATATCGTTGTCAAAAAGAAATGTCTTAAGTTCTTTCTTGAAAATTTCTACAGAAGCTGCCTGTTTAATATAGGAGGGTAGTTGGTTCCAGTGCTTAGGTGCACATGAAGAGAAAGCACGTCCACCATAGTAGTTTGTTCTGATTCTAGGGACACGGAGGAGATGTTTTGATCCAGATCTAAAATTCTAGTTGGCACATACAGGTATAATAAGTCCCTGAAATAGTCTGGAGCAAGCCGTTTCAGCGATTTGTACGTCAGTAAGAGTATCTTGTAAATTATTCTCTTCTTGATTGGAAGCCAGTGAAGTTTCCTCAATACTGGTGTGATATGTTCTTGCCTCTTGGTTCGTGTAACCAATCTTGCTGCGGAGTTTTGAATTCGCTGAATCTGGGAGATTTCTTTATCTGGAAGCCCGTATAACAAGCTGTTACACTGGTCGAGTTTAGATGTAATTAGGGCATGGGTGAGTTTTTCCGTGGTTGCATTGTCAAGATATCTTCTAACTTGCCCAACACGTCTCAGAGAGAAAGATGCAGATTTGCAGAGTTGGTTGACATGTGCATTCATGTCAAGATGACAGTCTAGTGTTACACCAAGATCACGGACTGATCTCCTCCTTGGATCACACACTGCTGCAAAAAAACCTGCCTACGTGCCTGGAAAGTGGCACTTCGTGCATTTCTATTTCAAAGTTTTCTGGGGGAGCATTTCCCCAGACCCACGTAACGACTTGCCCCCCTCCCCCTAACCCCCCTACGGCCTTGGGACACCATAATACATTGTCTTTTTGTAGTGACATTCTTTGTAGAATGAAGCATAAAGGCCTATATGCAAATACGTTGCTGGGTATTTTCGACTGCAGGTTATTCTTTTAACATATTAATGATGACAGAACTATCGAGTTCTGTTTTCCCAAGCTTTGCTGTCTGTTCCGCAGCAGATATTTATAGAGAAGCAGTACTGGATGCAGCGCATTCCTTAAAACAATGGGGATTAAAATCTACCCGAACAAGTCTACTTTGCCTTTATGTATAGAAAATAATAAACATATACTTTAATCCCATTAATTATTGTATCCGTTGGGGCTGATTTATCTTTTATGCCCATTTAAATGATTTACATTATATAAAAACTCGTGGTACTCTGAGTCTTACTAATAAAAAATTCGAAAACACTTTTTCTATTCTATTTGTTAAAATCTAGATGGTTAACGCAACCGCGTGGGTCTCGTTATTCATTCGCTAAGTCATCAGTTGTTCCGCTCGCTAGGTTAACTTGATTTAACAAAACATGTAAGTGGTCGACTTTTTCTGAATGAATAACTCACCGTTCCGGATGAGACAACAAGATTAACATATCCACAGTACTGTAAGACCAACAACCACGAGCCAACGCCAAAATACTTCAAAATAACAAGGGCAGCCAAAGTGACCAAACATCCTCCACAAGCCAGGACTGTGGTGAGATGAATCGCCTGTGATCCTCGATCATACATCAAACACTGTATTCCTTGAAAACTTGTGCAAACAAATGCCATAATAGCGAACACTACGTCTGTAGGTTTTACAGGATTATCTTCATCAGACTTTTCAAAGACTAGTTCAGGTTTGAAGAACACAGTAACATTGTAAATCACATACATAATGTAACTGAGAAGAAAATATCCCAGCATATCGAACGAGAACCCGACAACGCATTTTCTCCGCCAGTTTTCGTAGATTTGCGGTAAAAAAGACACTGTCCAGCAAAAGAAGTAACCCCAACCCACAACATCGGCTAAAATAATGAGAAA
>OX421445.1:10025271-10032771 GCA_949126865.1 Montipora capitata | reverse complement strand
AGTTCTAAAGTCATTCCTAAAGGTTTTCGCTCAAACTTTCATGCGTCTACATTCTCTCACTCGAATCAATATCTTCACCAAATTCGATGCGCGCAAAATTCTTTTTAACGTAATATTATGAGGATCACAATTAGAGCCATGTGCCAAAAACGAAACGTACTTGACAAACAAATTCTTCAGTGCCGCTCCGAACTTTCCAAAATCTGTCCAGCAGTTTTATTACAATCGATTCGCGCTAAAATCCGAGAACTTAATTATGGACTGTTTGACCATTTACACCAAACCAAGACTCTAAAACCTCAACAATTAATAAGTCCGCAAATTACCGACGACACTACATTGCATAGCCATAATACCGTAGTTACAATTCCAGAAAATCTTCCGCTTACTGACTCAGAGAAATCTGTTCTCAGTAAGGGCCTAAATTTTGTCCCTATTACCAAACGCACCCACGAATTTTCTATTAAGCTAGATGTTGAAAAATTCCTTCGCCGCGTTCAGTTAAAAGCCTTTTTTCATGACAAAGAGGACGATTCGGACACTTCTAACAAAGATACTTTTGAAACACTTCAAGTTCGCAAATCTAAATGGAGTCCCCCAGAGGGACAATTTGCCTCTTTAGGTTTTTTCACCAAAAAATGCCGTCACGACATTCACAAACTTAAATTCAATCGTAACATTAAAATTTCCAACCTTTCCTCGGAAGAGTGGGCGGCGCTTAAAACTCTTAGTAAACGCAATGACATAGTTGGCCGACAAAGGCGGCGCGGTAGTTGTTTGGCGGTCCGACCTTTACAAAAAAGAAGCTTTGCGGCAACTTTCGGATACCTCGTTTTATGCCAAAATCCAGAAAGATCTTACTTCCAAAAATCAAAAACTTGTCAAAGACACCATTCAGAATATCATAGTTAATCAAGAATTACCGGACACTGCCACTAATCTCATCATCAACACCCCTAGAACTTCGTGCATTTACTTCTTGCCTAAAATTCACAAACCTAACAACCCAGGTCGCCCTATCGTTTCTGCCTGTAGTTGCCCCACCGAACTCATTTCTAGCTACTTAGACAGGATTAAGACAGTAAACACGCACTAAAAATTTTCCGCGATTTCAATTTCTCCGGCCAAGACAAACTTATTTTCACCATGGACATTACATACAGTACATCTCTGTACACAGTCATTCCCAATAGCGAAGGTCTTCAAGCACTTAAACACTTTTTCGATCAACGCACTGTCAAAGAACCAAGCTCGGAAACGCTCCTCCGCCTTGCCGAACTAGTTTTAACGCTTAACTATTTTTCATTCGCCGGCAACTATTACAAACAAATTAATGGTGTAGCGATGGGCACAAGAATGGGACCTAGCTATGCCAATCTTTTTGTAGGATATGTTGAACACCAATTTTTTAATCAGTACAACGGCCCCAAACCTGAACTCTACGGCCGCTACATCGACGATTGTATCGGCGCTATTTCATCCAGCAGAGAAGAACTCGATCATTTTATAACCTCCGTCAATTCTTTTCATCCGGCTCTTAAATATACCTGGGAAATTTCGGAAACTTCATTGGCTTTCCTAGATATCAAAGTTTCTATTAGTGGCAACGTGCTATGTACCAGTGTGCACTACAAACCTACAGATTCTCACAGTTATTTGTTGTATTCATCATCACATCCATCACATGTCAAGAACTCCATTCCTTATTGTCAATTTCTTAGACTTCGACGTCTATGTAGTGATGACTCCGATTTTCCAGCAAATCAGAGGAGATGTGCCAGTTCTTCGAAAAACGTGGCTATCCCGTCTCTGTGGTCAAAGCGGGCCATCATCGCGCCCAACAATTTGATCCTGACAGTCATCACTACAAACGTCACAAAAAGATAAGAATGACAGAATTCCATTCACCCTCACTTTCCATCCTCATAATCACGCAGTCAAAAGCATCATTCTTAATAATTTTAAATTACTCCAAAATGATCCCGAGACTGGTAGAATCTTTTCGCAACCTCCACTTATTTCATTCAAACGCGACAAAAACGTAGGCAACTTTTTAGTTAGAAGCGCGCTCAAAACTAACAAGCAACCCGGCACTTTCAAATGCGCGCGCTCACGATACAAAACTTGTCTTTTCATTGTTAACACTAGCAAGATATCGGGACCTAAGCGATCTGTTAAGATCACCGATCGTTTCACATGTACCTCCGCAAATGTCATTTATTGCATAACCTGTACGTTATGCAATAAATTATACATTGGCGAGACAGGTAGACGACTAGGTGACCGATTCCGCGAACACCTTCGCGATGTTGAGAAGAATGACAAAAGATACATCTAAGCCAGTCGCTCGTCATTTTAATCTCCCTAACCACTCCAAAAAACACATGGCTATCTGCGGCCTTTCCCTACATCTAGGTACGACGGAAAGCCGCAAGAATCTAGAACAAAGATTCATCTTCCGAATCGGCACCCTTAATCCTCACGGTATTAACGAACGCTTTTCATTTAACTAATATATTCCTATTTTTCACGTTGCCATGTTACCACCAATAGCGTAGCTCCCACTCTACTATAAAAGCTACACGTAACCCATAATTCCTCGATTCGCTCTGACGAAGGGCTAACGCTCGAAACGTCAGCTTTTAGAATCTCTGTACGGTGGCCAATTTACATTATCAACTCCGTTGATAAAACCAAATTTTTGTATACTACTTCCCCACCGACACAGCACCACAGATTCTTTAGAAACTACCCCCTTCAATATTTGACTTGATTTGTGTTAATTGTTAATTTCAATTTACAGTGTCCCCAATTAGTGCTTCAGCGCTAGAACGACTAGACACTTAAATAAAGTTCCTTTCCTTATGTCTCCATTGATGAGCGCATGGCGAAGTCCCGACACCGATCAGGCATCCGACAATACATCAAGGATAAGCCCACCAAGTGGGGCATAAAGCTGTGGGTATTAGCCGATAGCTCTAATGCCTATGTTCAAGAGTTCAATATCTACATAGGTAAGCAGGTGAGGCGGGAAGTTAGCAAGCATGGCCTTGGTTATGATGTTGTTATGATCCTAATGCAAAACTACCTTGACCAGGGATATCATTTGTTTATTGATAACTTTTACTCGTCTGTGACCCTTGACAAGCACTTGTTTGATCGTGGAACCCTTGTTACTGGTACTATTATAGATAGCAGGAGGGATTTCCCGGCAAGTCTAAAGAATGGCAAGGTATGGGCAAAAGGTAAGCCTAAGGGAACTATGCGTTGGGAGAGGGATGCACCTGTCTTGGCATTGCAATGGGTCGACAACAAGGTAGTGTCTATAATTACTACCTCTGGCAATGCAAATGAGACCACACAGGTGAGCCGGAAAAGAAAGGCCGGTGGTACCTGGAGTAACACAGATGTACAACACTCTGAGGTTTTCCATATGTACAATCAGTACATGAATGCAGTGGATCGATCAGATCAGATCCTGGCCACCCACAATGTACAGCGGAAGTGCATGAGGTGGTGCAAAACCTTATTTTTCCACCTTATTGATATGACTGTTGTGAACAGTTTCATCCTTTACAGGGAACAACAACGTAAGTTCCCTGATAATGAAGCTCTTAAGCGACCGGCCTCATACTCATTGGCGTCCTACAGGGAGGGGCTTATTAGAAACATCTGTGATCTCCCTTTGAGAGGTAACCCCCCACTTAATTCTACAGTACAGGATATTGAGTTAGGTACCTTTGATGTAGTTCACTGTCAATTTATTTGGACGTGAGAAGACAGTGTGCGGTGTGCTTGAGGAGGGAAGGGGTCGCAAATTTGTGTCCTCCTCCTGCAGTGCACCTCAGTGTCGGGGATTACACATGCATATCACAAAGGAACTGAACTGTTATCAGGTGTTTCACACCAGACAGTTTCACAACGAATAAGTATGAACCCTGGGGTAGCTTTGAATTGTATTAAATGTTAGTCCAGCTGTATATAAAGTTGTGTTATTGAGAGAAAACCCCAAAAAATTAACTAAGCATTGTTATATTTTGTGCTTATCTTACACATTGTCTGTTGTTGTTACATTCTGATGAATTTTTGTTTTGAGTGTGGGGTCTATCATGTCTTGAGACTTAATATATTATATCTATATATTACATCTCTCAAGAGTTTATAGGGAAGAGTGGTGGGTACCCCACCCCTTTTTTTCCCAGGTATTTCCCCAAGGCACATGTAGTTTAATGACCAAGGAGTGCTAGAGGACTGCATCACTTCAACCGATGTCCTACAGGTAAGTGTAATATGTTCTGTCTTGGTTGTAACTCATTTAAATTTGCTGTACATGTCATTACTAGAACAGGGAACATCGTAAAACATTTTTTTCCCTCCTTATTTCTATTCACCTGGCCCGGGTTGTTCGAAGTATGGTTAACGCTAACCAACGTTAAATACCATGGAAACCTGTAGGTTTTGATACCGCTTAATCGATGGTTAGCGCTAACCAGGCTTCGAGCAACCGGTCCCTGGTCTTTATTTGTGCCATTATTTGAGTTCTGATTTTATAATTTGAAGGCCTGCATCTTATCAGGGTTGGTGATTGTTGGTTGAAATGTGTAGTTTTGGGAACCTATTCCCTTATCTTTTATGGGAGGCAATGCTCCACCATAACAAATTTCTAGACACTTGGCAAAAGATAAATTGTATTCCTAGGATCAAATTTCACTCTTTTTGGGTACGTCTACAAAAACTATCATAATAAATTCTACTTTCATTCTTTTTCAGCCAAATTTTCAGGGTATCTTCCCCATATAATATGGAACATTTTGTTTTGAGTACATCAAGTGCTAGCCTCACTGAAAGAATGACCTCTGACTAAACAAAGCTGTAATAATTATTTACGCAAATTTTAATCCATATTTTAATTAATATGTTAGCAAAAGTTGGAATAATTTGTTAGCTCAAAATTTTTTTTGGCTGTCGCTCGCTTTATCCTTTCTCTGTCATTGGAGGTTTAGTTTTCCTTGCTTGTGTAATTATCTGGAGAGAGAGAATTAAAAATATAAAGTTTGTGATTTTTGGCCTTTTTACTGTTGTCTGAAAAGAGTTCTTGCATTTCTCCAGCTTCATCATTGACTACTATTCTTTGGATTTTTCACGCATTTTTTCGGAGCGGATCAGCCTTCATGCTAAACAGAAAACGGATGCTCACATCGATCTCATCAAACACACCGCAAAAGCTTTCAGCAAAACACAAACGTGGGAATTGTGTGTAAAAACCATCGCAAGCAAATGGTGACAGCGATATCAGAATGCGGGATGTTTATGAATCGTTAATACATAGTATTTTCGGCCTCCTGTTGTAACAAGACTGTAGGAGATACCCTTGGTCTTATTTCTTTATCGCTACATATAGAGCCTTATTTAGTACCTCTTGAATTCCCATAATTTTTCTTCAGATGCTATGATAATTTATTCGCCGATATGCTTCGTTAGAGGAATGTCTTATTTGGCAATGCATCACTCGTCAGGGGCACCCAACGTCAATTTTCGGAAAATATCAGTTCGGAAGACGATTTGAGATCTACAATTTTCGGAACCGTTGTTGTAAAATTTCTTGCTTGCCCGCCTGTCCTAGGATTTTCCCACATAAAAAAATGGTATAATTGCCCATTTTAAACGGATTTTTACCCTAAAATGGACACCTAGAATTTTCGGATCTCTTTTCTGGCTGAAATTTTCGACAAGGTAAGTTTTGATCCCTATAATTTTCGAATCACTCTGACTTTCAGCTAGGAAATCCGAACAGATGAAAAATTTTTAGGGGATAAAAAATATGCCTATATCTACCTTTTAAGTACTAAAATACGTTTAACATTCATGTTTAAGTGGTTTTGAACTATATTCTCGTTGGGTGCCCCTGACTCGTATGTTTCTCTGATCCACCGCTCTGATATCTTTTTTTCTCTTTTTTTTATTGCTAGCACCAGACCTCGGATATTCCTGTGGCGATTTTAATGCCACAACAAGTAAAATACGATGACTTTATAATACAAATACCTCAAACATTTGCGACCGAAGACAATTATTTGATGTTTCTAGCGAAAAGCAAGTGCTCCGATAGTCTAAATATGCTGTCAATCAAAATGAACTTCTACTTCCGGCGAAAAAGTATTTTACCAATATCTCTGGGAATATTTAATCTTATTACTCCCTTTTTTGCGATCAACAGGTGAAAGTACGGTCTAGAAAAAGTTTCTCCAAATAACGAAAACTTTTCCCCAGGAATTCGAAAATAATTGCCTTTTTGTCCAGTTCCATTTTAAAATGTGACAAGAGCACTTTGAAGTTGCCTCTTTCGTGACTTGGCGAGCGCCATCTTGGATATGACGTGTAATGACGTAGCAATAGTCAACAAATGTGTTCGACCTTACTAAATTCTTCGTTCTGCGATCACTTTCTCAATGTTGTGTGACCTTTCTGCTTCGAGAAATTTTCACATTTTTTGAGGGACAAATCACAAAAAAGTCAGATAGTAAGACCAGATTTATTGAGTTGTTTTAAAGTTGTGCACTAAATTTATTAATCTCAATTGAAAAAACCTAACAATTTCAACCAGTTCAACTTAATAATTCAAATTCAATCTTATTCAATAATAAATTACAAACCAGTTGCATAATAAACTATTAAAGCAACATCAATTTAATACCGAACATTAAATTAGTGTTGGCAATATTCTTAACTGTTTCTAAGGGTAACTTCAATAAATTCTTATACCTTTTGCATAAATTAGTTGTGAATTTTTGTGGAAAATTCTTAAAGACTTCACAAGCATCCAGTTTACAAAATAATGTTCATCATCTTGACTTGAATATCGATGGAATAAAGGAACCTATGTTACACAATAAAGATTTTTACTCAATGTCAAAGTGATTTTAAATCCTTGACTTTCCATCAAGGTGGTTATTTTTATTGGCCCCCCTCTCCCCCTCGATATCATTCATTTCACCTACCAAAACTAATTGGCCCCAATATAAAGCCCAGGCGTTACCATTACAACATATTGTACGGATTAAAATTACAATAATTTGTTATATCTAAATATCATTTAGTATCTATATCACCGGTATTACGACAGATATAGCGTTATGAAAATCTATCAGTCAAAGACTACACGGACAACACTAAACAAAAAAAAAACCATTAACGACTTAGGGTATCACTTCAGTTCTGCCCAACAAACAAAACGCTCAAGAGACAGTTAATATCAAATGTATGCATTAACCTCCAAACTTTGCTGGCTTCCATTTTATAGCTATTTACTCAATGAATTTAGAATATATTATTCTTACTTTGCTACTAGATCTACAGAAGAATTTTCTTGTAGCTCCAGTCATGGACACCTCCAACAGGCAAACACATGTATATAAAATTCTTAAGATTCTACATTTACAGCTTCATGATAGTCAAAATTGAAAAAAGGACACAGCTGCACAGTGGTTGTTTTTTAAGACC
>OX421445.1:10007771-10020271 GCA_949126865.1 Montipora capitata | reverse complement strand
CGGCGCCATGGTAGACATCTTAGCTAGAAACCCCCTAAGAAGACATGTGGTTCAGTAAAAATACTAAACTCAGGACGATTGAAAAAAATAGAAGGAAATCGAGAAACATTTGGCTTCAAGGCTGACATGTTGATCATTTACTTCTTTTTCACCACAAGCTTAAAGTGTATGCTCTGAGCTTCTGACAGCTTTCCAAGACCAATGTTACAAATGTTACAAATGTTACAAATGTTAATCCCCTTCCAGCGGGGTTAGTATCTGGATGGGGATCGTTAAAATATGCGACTTGCTGTCAGGAACATACGACCAAAAATGCTATTTTAACGCTCAAAAATGTGAACTAAGCAAGGTACAGATTTTGCTTGCCTGCTTTATGTAAAACAAATATTGACGCAAACGGAAATAAATATTAACATGTAATTTTTAAGGAGAGCAGAAGGAACTTTTTGGAAGTGTTGATCGAGAATAAAACAATTTGCCATCAGCGAAAAACATTTCGGGAGATTTTTGTTGCGTTCAATCAGAGTTCAATTTTTCTTTCGTACTTTTTGTCGTACAAGTAAAATCGGAAAAACGAAAGTGACATCGATTTTTATAGCGGCCGCCTGTGATCAAGTTACTTCGCGTGTAGTGACAACTCACGAAACAAAGGATGCGTCTGTGACTTAAATGACGGCAAGATACCGGGTTTTTGTTAGTTTGCTTTTTTTTTTCTTTCAAGTGTTAATAAAGTTCGACAAGATATATGAGCGAATTTAACACAAAGATCACAAACGTTGATGCTAGTCCAAGTGTCAGCTGAAGTTAAGATTCTGCGAATGAGGTTAGTACTTGGATGGGGGACGACCTCTGCGAAGTACCCGTGACGGCGATAGCTAATTCGTTTTTTAAAATTTGATTTCATTTTTATCTTGTTTGGCCGTTGAAAGCTATTTTCTTATTTTCTTTCTACGTCAACACGGCGAACAAACTGGTTCTCAAGAAATATTGGAGTATTCGTTCTATGCAAAATAAATGCACCCGATCGGATATTAATTCAATATTCGTGGGATATGCACATTTGTGACTACCAACAAAAAAGACACCAGACCGGTTTTAAGGCATTTCACGTAATAAAAACACACAAACAGCGGTGACAAACATCTACGGAGCCCTGTTAGTGCCACCTGACTGTGTGTGTAATACTTTTTATTTTTTCTGGCGAGACTTTTTTACTTTAGGCTTGACTCTTGTTTTCAATTTGTGTCAGTGGCGGGACTTTTCTTAATTTGGAGGGACTTTTTTTTTTATTTGGTGCGCCTTTATTATCTGGCCTGTCTTTTATGCCGGCGCCTGGGTATGGACCTTATGTGTTCCTTATTATAGTGTAATGAATATTGTAATAAGTAATAATGCTATAAACCCTTGTATACCCCTACATACCCTTGTATACCCCTACATACCCTTGTATACCCCTACATACCCTTGTAGACCCCTACATACCCTTGTATACCTCTATATACCCTTGTATACCCCTACATACCCTTGTATACCCCTTCATACCCTTGTATACCCCTACATACCCTTGTATACCCCTACATACCTTTGTATACCCCTACATACCCTTGTATACCTCTATATACCCTTGTATACCCCTACATACCCTTGTATACCCCTACATACCCTTGTATACCCCTACATACCCTTGTATACCCCTACATACCTTTGTATACCCCTACATACCCTTGTATACCCCTACATACCTTTGTATACCCCTACATACCCTTGTATACCCCTACATACCCTTGTATACCTCTATATACCCTCAAGAAAGGATGAGGTGAGAGAACGGATCCCCATGCCCCATCATAGTTTTTAAAATCTATTTTTAGTTTAAGTTCTCGTTCCCAATGCCGCGCTTAACTAAAGTTTCTTTACGTCATGACAACTGGCAAATCAGGTGCCTGTGTATGAGGGGGAACTGCTGGCTTACCTCATCCTCTTCATACCCTTGCCTACCCTTGTAAACCCCTATATACCCTTGTAAACACTTGTATAACCTTGTATACTCCTATACTGCCTATATACCTTTGTAGACTCTATATACCCTTGTATACCTTTGTATACCCGCATAAACCCTTGTATACCTCTGTGTACTTTTGTATACATTAGTATACCCCAAAAAAGCGTGATTTATTGACCGAATGCAAAAATGGCCACCAACAAATTATTCTTTTGTCTTTGTGTTGATTAGCCTAACTAGCCTTGTTTTACAGCTCAAATTCAGTTTCAATTTTACGCGTGTGAACGAGGCTAGTTAGGCTAATTAACACAAAGACAAAAGAATAATTTGTTGGCGGCCATTTTTGCATTCGGTCAATGTAGTTGGCAACTGCCATTCCACTTAAGATCTCGTTTTCCTCTAAAATATAATTGCAGGTTGACTTCGTTAGTCCCCAAGAAGTAGTTTCGCTACTTTCCACTGCTTGTTTAACGATTTAGAGTTATCTAGTTTCATCCTGTAGTACAGAAATGGGTTTGTCAAGTGGGTTGATATCTCATATTGACCACTCTACAGAAATTTGAAAGCTAACGTTTCGAGCGTTATTGATAAAAAAAACTACGAAAGCATCCAAACGCTTGTATATCTTACTAATTCTCCGAAAGTCAGGCTTTAAACCGAAGCAATTATGTCAGTTTTTTGCTGCTTTATTAGATGGTCCTTGTGGGAGGCGCGGTGGCCGCATGGTTAGTGCACTCGACTCCGGATCGAGTGGTCCGGGTTCGGGTCCTGGCCGGGGACGTTGTGTTGTGTTCTTAGGCAAGACACTTTACTCTCGCGGTGCCTCTCTCCACCCAGGTGTATAAATGACTACCGGCGAAGTTAATGCTGGGGATAACCCTGCGATGGACTAGCATCCCATCCAGGGGAGAGTAGAAATACTCCCAGTCGCTTCATGCTACAGAAACCGGAGAATGGGCCTTCTAGGCTCGTGGCAGACTTTATCTTACCTTTACCTTATCAGACGGGTCCGATACTGGAATATGGATGCCCAGTTTGGCACACTGGATTGCCAAACTACCTTAGCGACACTATCAAACACATCGGTCTAGAAGAGAGCACCTTTTATTACAAACTACGATTTGAAATATACGGACACACTTACTAATGCTTTTTAAATTTTTGTAAGGGATATATAGGCACTTATGTCCAGAAATGCACTTAAAGGTATACAAGGGCACACAGAAGTATACAAGGGTTTATGCGGGTATACAAAGGTATACAAGGGTATATAGAGTCTACAAAGGCATATAGGGGTTTACAAGGGTAGTCGCGCCAAACAAAAAAAGTCGCGCCAAGTAAAAAAAGTCGCGCCAAATTAAGAAAAGTTTTTACTGAGGAGGAGAACAGGAAGCTCTGCCCGAATCGCGTCAACTCTTTGAAGCCGCCGCAGCCCGAACTTCTGGACTAGTCAATCTTGTTTTCTCTCGTCAAACCGGTTTTTCCAGTGCGAGCGTCCGTTTAGTGACAAAACCGATGGTTATAATTGAGCCCGCTGTACCATGAAAAACCAAGATGGCGGCGAGATCTGGCATATTAGGCTTGGGTTCGAGATTGCATCCTGGCAACATGCAGCGCATATTCAAGAAAGATCTTACTCGATTCATGCACAGTCTTTCTGGAGAACGCCAAAATCGAGCAAGCAAAAGAAAGGCTCTGCTAGCAGGGTGAGAAAAGTCGCGCCACTGATAAATAAAAACAAGAGTCACGCCTAAATTAAAAAAGTCGCGCCAGAAAAAAATAAAACGTATACACACACGCAGGTGGCACTAACAGGGCTCTGTAAACTTCAGATATAAGCGCATGCTTGAAATTATCTTTTGCTTGACGTTTCATATGCTTTTGGATACATCTTCAGAAGTGTAAAGGGTCACTAACTTATTAACTATTAACTATTACGTAGCAATAGAGGTAACTATTAACTATTAAGTAACAATAGAGGCGACAAATAAAAGATAACTTTAAGTATGCGCTTATATGTGATGTTTTTCATGGTTAGTTTTTCTCATTTGTAATCTTAAACGTGGATGCGAGCCCGAGTTCATGTCTGCCTCGGTCCTCTTCAAAGCGAGTCTAAGTGCGAAGTTTTTCTTATGAAAATTAGTTTTGATTCGCATGTAAAGTAGAACTAATCACCATCACAAGGACTTCGCACTGAGACTCGCTTTGAAGAGGAGGCAGACATGAACGCGGAAATGGTCTATTGCGAGTTTATCGTCTCCATACCTCAAAGTTGGTCATTTCACGTCGTTGTCAAGGTGAGAAAGGCAAAGACAACACCAGAATGTAACACACACGTGCTGGGCGTGCAAAGCCTTATTTCTTTCCATTAAGAATTTTAAAAGATCATCTAGTGTCGGTGCTTTGTCAATGTTTCACGTTGCTGTCGGAAATTTAAAGAAAGGATGTCGTTTGTTGCGATTTCACTTTAATTGCTGTCGCTACTTTTTAGGCCACGTTGCGTGTTGTCGTTGTCCTTTGCGTAACCTTTCTATCAGGGGTGCAGGCCTGGTGATAAACGGTGATAATCAGTTTTCAGCTTTTTTAGGTTTCCTGTCGTTAATGCCAATAGGCCTTATTCACGATAGCCGCCATGTTGGTTTTGAAATTGTCATGCAAATTAGCCATGTGTTATACTGGGGTGCAAACATCGGAAAAAGGGCAAATTACGGAAAATCGGCTCGTCGAAATATTGAAATAACTTCATTGCTAAAAGTCCATTTTAGTATTTAGAATTAAGTACCTTTTATAATAATTTTATATCTTTTGATTGCCTTTGACAGTTTCACTTTCTACTTCGTTATTTTAGCTGCTCATTTTTCATTAAAAAACGTCGAATTAACTTGTGTAATCATTCTATTTTACTACTTAGGTGATCAACATTCAATGAACGTGAAACAAATCATCTGTGTGGCTTAGATGTTCGTTATAACCTCTCGAATTTGTGTTGTTTGCCCCCTCAGAAGTGTGTGGCTAATTTGCATGATAATAGCAAATCCAACATGGCAGCCATCGTGAATAAGGTCTATTAAATAGCCCACTTTCGATATATTAAAATTCAGTCGTAAATAAAAGGTATCATCTCGAGGCTCTGGGGAATAAACTCATACAAATCCTTATATTCCCCAGCGCCCGATATGATGATGTCTTTTGTTTCGGACTGAATTTTAATATATCGAAATTGATCTATTCCAGAACAATGAACATCTTTTTATTAAGAAACGAATTGCAAAAATCAGAAAATATCACCAAATAACGAGAAATCACATTTTCTAGTGAGGTTTTCGCTCTTGTCGAAGTATAACTTTGTAAGCAAGGACGAGTGTAACGAAATTTTCAAATTTATATTCGCCCATCTATTTTCCGTTTTTTTGTCGGAGTTGATGGTGATTAAGATTCCTGTTCTCAAGGGTTGGTTGATAATCAGTTAAAGTACGTTGTGGCAAACCACTTTGAAAGGAAAACGGAAATGGCTTTTTACCCCGTAGCAGAGTATGCGCCTTCAAGTTTACGGGCATCAAACAAACCGGCATTTAGTTACGCAACTTGTTTTTCCGACTGAGCAGTGCAAACAGTGTGGGATCTCGAATAATGGTGCTTCGTGTTTGATTATTTCGAATAACATTCGATGGACTTAGTATCTTACCCAATGTGCACTATACAGGATGCGTTCTACCACTTACTTAAGAATTTTTAGTACACTGTTTAATTATTTCGACAATTGGTGTTTTGTAAGTGGCTCATAAGAGTGCTGCCGGACGGAAGATCACATTTTAAGTTCTTAAAATCAAAGTAAGAAAGAAAACTAGACTTTCCGTTAGCGTAAACTGGGGTGCGTCCTTATCCTCCTCAAATTTTCGTACTTATTCCCAAGCACCCTAGCAAATTAGCAGTCCGGAAACAAAACAATATTTACTTTTAAAATAGCTTCTCTCTGGCTCCTTGTTTGTAAATCATTGTTGCAGGAATGTTGGTTGGTTAAAAACATAAAAATTCACTAATTCGCAGTAGATAAGCTTAAAGAAATATATGAAGGAGGGGGTAGTTTCTAAAGAAACTGTGGAGCTGCGTCGGTTGAGAAGTAGTATACAAAAATTTGGTTTTATCAACGGAGTTGATAATGCAAATTGGCCACTGTACAGATATTCTAAAAGCTTTTAGAATCTCTGTACGGTGGCCAATTTACATTATCAACTCCGTTGATAAAACCAAATTAAAGAAATATAGTTGGCTTCCCAAATAACATGTAACTTCATTTTACACCAGAATGACTAAACAGCGAGAATTCCTCTCATCGTTATGAAAACTGCTCCCATTGACCATTTTCATATTCCCCATAATACACTTTGTTTGCCCCCCAAATTTTGCATAAACCATTGTTTTCAAATGCTCTTGGGACACTGCATATTCCCAAGAGCATTTGAAAACAATAGTTTATGCAAAATTTGGGGGGAAAACAAAGTGTATTTGGGGAATGTGAAAATGGTCAATATCAAATTTCAACCAAAATATATGCAAATTAGTTAATACGTACACAACACGCGTAGATCGAAACTAAAACAAGGAATGACCTAGAATGATGTAAACTGACCTAAAATGACCTACATCGGTATCTTAAATGACCTAAAATGAGCTACAACAGTATCTAAAATAAATATAGCCGCCTTTAATAACCTGAAATCAACCAAAACAGACAAAATGGTACAAATAATTTCAATGACAATCTAGTTTGCTAATCAACTTGTTGTTGCATCGGATCTACTCGATCTTTGAAATAAACTTGAAGAGTAAAAATTCGGCGTTTACTACTGTTGTATCGAATTGACTTAAATATTTGCATCGAAACGACTTCGCTTTGTATCGAAAAAACCTGTATCGAAAGGAGCCAAACCCTTTTCTGAAGGACCTTTTCCTTGAATAGTGAAGCATAAAATAAACAACAAGCTTTCTGTCAAGAATTAGTCACATTTCCAATTTTTTTTTTAAACCTGAAGACTGTGCAGAGTTGAGTGCAAATGAATATAAATAGCCAGACAACAGAGAACGGACTTGAATGATGAATACAGATGCATTGAAGCTGTTCGATTGCTTCGATGACTTTGTTAAACTCATATGCAACCAGACAAAGTTACCACAGAATTTGACATTGGTTTCAGTGTTGTACATAACATCATAGTTAGAAAAATATTTAGAAATACAGATCACTATTGGACGGCTGATCGAAAGATGCAATTGTTATCGAAGTCCATTATTCGTCGCTTTGAAGATCCCAGAAGTTCGTTTTTCACCGCTTGTGTTGTTTATCGAATTGCCGTTCCATTCTTGAGCTCCATAAGGGTATATTTTGTTAAAAGATCCAATAAGCACCATTCGCCTTACATCGACTTCGCCACCATTGCAGGTTAATTAAATCTTTTTCTGTGTCTACAGGATAAAATCTACTCCTTCAGTTCTACTACCCCCTGAAACCTACCAAACATACACGAAGAGGTCTCTTGGGACAAAGACAATACTTACCAGGGGAGTGACAGGAAAGACCCTGCTGCACAACTTTTCCGATTTCTGACACACGGGAAAAAAACGAAAAATACGCTACGCATTTTTCGACTGTATTGCCAACCCATGCAGTAAAAATTATACATGTTCAGTATCGCTTTGATGATCCATACGATGTTTTTGAAATTCATATTTAATCAATACATGTTTCGGATGAAACATCATCCATCGTCAGTTGACAAATGAGAAATAAACTAAAGTTGAGCAATAAATAGTGTAACAAAGTGAGATATAACATGAATAATTAAGGATAAAGGCGAGAACAGAATAAAAACACCCAACCACGAAACAAAACAGAAAAAACCAAACTGTTGGGTGTTTTTATTCTGTTCTCGCCTTCATCCTTAATTATTCATGTTATATCTCACTTTGTTACACTATTTATTGCTCAACTTTAGTTTATTTCTCATTTGTCAACTGACGATGGATGATGTTTCATCCGAAACATGTATTGATTAAATATGAATTTCAAAAACATCGTATGGATCATCAAAGCGATATCTTACTTCGTGCTGCTAAGAAGTTTTGGTAACATGTTCAGTATCTTTTGATAGACAGCACTTGAACATTTATTAACCTCAAAGTTCAATCCAACTGGATACAAGAGCCAGCACTAATAGTTGACCCCATAAGCGAAAAAGGCATGCACTTGAAAACTTGTGATCCACAGGAAAAAACGCTTGTTGTGGAAAACAAAGTACGTACTTGGACCTTGCACACTCCATAAGATCGACACAGGAAGGAAGATCATAGTTTACATTGTTTATGACGACACTTGAACATAAAGTTCAATCCAACTGAATACAAGAGCCAGCACTAATAGCTGACCCCATAAGCGAAAAAGGCATGCACTTCAAAACTTGTGATCCACAGGGAAAAACGCGGCTCAATTGTTGTGTAAAACAAAGTACGTACTTGAACCTTGCACACTCCATAACTAGGGAACCACACAGGAAGGAAGATCATAGTTTACATTGTTTAGGATGACGAGCAAAATTTAAAAAGGATGAAACGACTATGTGTTCAATACCGTTTGATAAGTAACTTCTGACTTCTGTCCAGAGTAAGAAAAGCTGGCACATGTGGATGATACATTGTACACGCTTGTTCACCAAATTATAATGACTAACATTACTCTCAGGAAAAAAAAGTACTTGGATATTCAAGATTCCAGTTAAATTGTTGCAATTTCTCTTAGCATCCTCAAAATGTATAACAATTGCATTGTGAATGTATCAAATGAGTTGATGATGATTAGTTAATAGTTAATTGGACATCATCATAAGAAAGATTTGGGTGCAAACGTTTTGAGCGTAAGCCCTTCATAAACCCAATTTTACTCACTCGGAACCACACAAACTGCCTTGAGCCGAGGTCACGCATACTTGCATTTCTACAGAGTGGCCTAAAGTCAGCGCAAACATTGTGGGTTCTTATCTTGTAGTTTAATTGATCAGTCCAATAATGTTCGATGGCCTTCATAGCTCACCCAATATGCAATGTAAGACATGGAAAATGGTCTTTAGTTGACGTGTAAATTGGCAGAAGGGACATGTTCTTTCACCACTTAAGAATCTTTAGTTTACCGGTTTAATTTTTTGGGCTCATACGAGTCAAGTGCGACAGGATGGAAGATCATACTTAAAATTCTTACAAGCCAAAGAAAACAAAGAGAAAATAATACATGTTCAATATCTTCTAATGAACAACATTATAGTGAGATATACAAGAGCCAGCACTAATAGTTGAAGCTATAAGCAGGGAAGGTACTTGAAAAATAATTGTTATCCACAGGAAAAATGGGGCTTATTTGTAGTGGAAAGCACACAGTACTTACTCGGACGTGCACACTCAATAAGATCAACAGAGGAAGAAAGATCATAGTAGTTACATTTTTAAGAACGTCAAACCGGAAAATTTAAAACGAATGAAACGAAGACATATTCAATAACGTTTGATAAACAACATCTGACAGGGCATTATTCAATTGTCTATCCTGGATGACCATATGGTCCGATCCACAAATACTGAAGCTGGCACTTATAGAAAGGACATGCGATCATACATGCACCCCAAATCAAAAATGCATAGCATTGTTTTGAGGAAAAAGAAAGAACGCACCTTATGAAAACAAAGTCCTTGATCTTACACGCATCATCAAACCGCAGCCACTAACGAGGAAATTTAAACATTTACTAAGAACAACCGGAAAGAAGACAATGGTTTAAATCATTACGAAAAAGGAGTGAAAGAAATGAAAAAGAATCCGCCGTGTTGGGCACTATTTAAGGCGGTGCTACGGGGGTATAATTTCAGTACACTTCGAAGAACGAAGCCTGCTTTACAAGTGACTCCTGCTTGAGTTAACGAAACGTCAAAAGGCTAACTGAATATAAAAAGGTAAAATATGTTGGATTTATTTAATTTCTAATTGATCCGGCGCAACAATCACAACACCTAGTTTTAATCAAGTAAAACTATGATCCTCGTGATTCATTGATTCATTCCTCACAGGAAAATTGAGAACCCACAAATGATCAGCTCCAAACGTCAGTAGCTTCATAGCTCAGTTGGTTAGAGCGTTGCACCGGTATCGCGAGGTCACGGGTTCAATCCCCTTTGATGTCCTGAATTTTTCAGGCTTCTCTACGCAATTGCTAAATTTGCGTCCATAACTGCGAGGACCATAGCTTTACTTGATTTCATATCCGCCGTTCAGTATATGATTCCTTTCGTTCATCACCTAGTTTTAAGTTGGGTGGGGTAAAGTCTCCGTGCAGTTTCGTCTAGATTTCATTTATTTTGAGGTCAAAGATCTTTGCAGTTGTAAACGCTTCTTTGCTTCTGCTTGAACGGGATTCGGATCCTTGACCTCTGCGATGCCAGTGCAGTGCTCTGCGGCCAATCATCATTGAGCTATCAAGCCAACTGGCAACTGCCCACTTTGATCGAGATTTCGTTGGTAATAAACCCGCAGACGGATGGAAATTGTATTATTAGAGATCATATACCTATGAAGAGCACATATATTTGAACTGCGGAATGAAACATTTTGAGGGTGAAGAACATAATTCGCAGCAGTGAACGCTTCTTTAGCACAAACTATTTCAAGGGTTCTACAGACGTTGATTTAGCACTGACGAGATAATCGGGTCGTAGCCTTTCAAGAACACTTTTGTTTTATGAGAAAGTCTAATTTTGAGCCTGTGGCTAAACCTTCGTCTAGTTTCGATTTGAGTCTGAAACCGTTCTTAACGTTAAATAAACATGTCCTTGAATTTAATTGTATGGTAAACTGAGTTCGACTACAAACTGAATTGTTCTTCAGTGTATCATGCAATAGAAAACTAAAGTTAAACTACACTTTTACATTTCTTTTACCTTTATTTATGCTACTCAAAAAAACTGAACAAACAAATAAATGAACACAATAAAGACGTTTTTAACTGACTCTCAGCCTGGCTATATATGTTCTTCGTATCTTTCTAACTTTGGTTAATCTCAGCCTATTGTAAATTGCAATTTAAACCATGCAGCCGAAACGTTTGCTGCAATGATGAAACTACAGAAAGCCATCTCAAGGTGCTTCAATTCTTTTAAATCAAATGTTTAAAATTTTTCCTCTAGGTTTCGACAATGTTTAAAATTCCCATTATAGATGAAGTTGTCAGGTCAGTCCAAAGTCTAGGGGACGCTGTTACGGGTGATACAGCTGCGGCTAGAAGGAGGTGGAAGAATTGGACAAACATATGCGACAGCTTCCTTGCGACTGGGGGGAAAACGGTAGGTTTGACGGTTGCATCAGGAGCCACAGCGATGGTTGGCAAGACTGATACAGCAGCTAAACTAATCAAGAAAGCTGGCGAAAACGGAGAAAGGTTTGGAGCCACCGCAATTAGCAGCGTGTCACAGGTGGGTGGGATAGCGGCTCAAGCTGTTACCTTTGGTGTCCCTAATCCAGTATCCGGAGCATTGAACGGTTTTGCGTCTGGTGTTAACAGAATAGTTGATGAAGATGCTAATGGTGGGACAAATGGCATCTCCTGGGATGATCTCGGCAAGGAAGGCGGTATAGGTGCAGCAAAGGGAGCTGCCAGTTCCGGTGGGATCATTCCGTACGCTGGAACGGCTGTTGAAAAAAAGATTCGGGGAGAAAAAATTGAATTTGACCACAAGCAAGAATGGGCTAACTGGGGCATCAATGCCGCTCTTACAGTTGGGACAGCTGGCACAGTGAAAGGGACAGCAGCTTTGACCGAAGCAGGAAAAATTGGAGTAAAAAGAGCCGTGGCTATAGGAGGAACTTCTGGGCTAGCCATGGGCAGTGGGGCTGCTTTCATTTCTCAAGAAGTTCAATCTGCTGCCCTTGAGAGGAAAATGAAGAAAGATGGCTACAAGTATGATCGAGATGAGAAACGAGATGACGGAAGAGAATATGCAGTCTACACGAAAGAAGGAGAGCCAGATATTTATGTACCAAAGCCAGACAAGGGTGATATTGTGGCTCAAGGTCTCATGCAAGGAGTTATGCAGGGTGCAGCAACTGGTGTTCAAGCGAAGAAACAACTGAAGCAGGACGAATTCTTGCCGCAAAATCATAAGAAACGACTAGCAGAGGTAAGTGAAATTCCCGATGACCATGTTATAAATCGAAATGATGCATTAAATGCTGCTAACCTGAAAAAGCTGTCGGGGGGCCCTCAGTCAACTCCAAGAAAAACAGGGGTCTTTGGAGGTATGGGAAGTGAGGCGTCCTCGTTAGCGGCTTCGAGCGCAAGTGAGGTGTTAAGCAGAATCTCAGCAAACAGCGGAAGTGAAATACAGTACCCCGGTAGCAACATAGGAACTTTTGAGTTTAGAGCAACTGAGAAATTGGCTCAACAACTTGGGCTGCAGGTCAAAT
>OX421445.1:9997771-10005271 GCA_949126865.1 Montipora capitata | reverse complement strand
TTAGTGTGCTGCCTTGACTTCGTCTTAGGACGGGAATGACAGTGATTTCACGGAATGCCCGAAACGGTAAAATAAGCACCAAACACACAAGAATACACCAGAGGTGAGTCAGTTTTATTCATTTTATTGAATAAATTGAGCGGTTTTTTTAGGCTTCATAATCCACGGTATTTTATTTCCCATACAAAGTCTTATAACTTGTTTAAATTCTCAACGGCTGCCTGTAGCCCAATACCGCTTGCACTCAAAGGTCATCTTCCCACTAGTAATTAATTATTACACGCTCTCTAGTGACGCGAACTTGGGCTGCCTATGGTAAAATTAGCTTAAAGCCTCGTCTACACGAGCTATCTCAGTTATGTGACAATTTTATGTGACAAATCAATTTGATCGTGTAGATAGCACAACAAATAATAATTGTTGACAATTCGCAATTAAGTGGGTCAACAATGCCTGATAAAAAAGAAGCAAGGTCGGAGGTTGCCTGGTCGATCTCTAGTGACGCTGACTAAGAGGCAGGTAATTTGCCACATTTATTTCAAGAATGGTCTCCACGAGCAATTTTTCGTATTGACAACTTTCATTTGTTACGTAAAAGCCAACACGCCAGCTCTTCAGGATTGGAAATACATGTCACATAACAATGAGCCACTTTCCTCGTCTACACGAGCAAATAAAAGTTATCACAAAAACTCTCACAAAAAAAGATGCTTGTGTGGACGGGGCTTAAACGGTGATAATGTTTGGTACTGGGAAAATCCTCGTAGAATCTAGCATTAGACTATATTGGAGAGATCATATTAGACTATACTAGAGAGATTTTACGTGAAACGGCAAACGGGAAACCGGTCTGCTGCTTGTCATTAAAAAGCAGGTAAAATTGTCTTGCTTCTTTAATGCTCGATAACTGGACGTAATAGGCTCGATAGGTGCTAACACCGAACGCTGGAGTTTCTTCCAGGTTTGGGCAACATTACCGTCCGATGTTTCCCGATTACCATAGACGCGATGGAAAATCTCTCTAATATCTAATGATTGTGTTTGATCCTCAGTACGTAAGTGTGTACGTCTTCGACTCCAAAAAAGACATTTTGCCTCACGGTTTTCGTTTTAGCTAGCTATTTCACTGATTGATTTGGGTGTGCTTTTTACAAAACGAGTGTCTAAATGGGTGTCTCAAATTTTTTTTCTTAATTAACATTAATTGAACCGAATGTTAACCGTTTTTTTTACCTGTGTGAACCGAAGTTCTCTTACCAGACAATAAAAAAAAATGCTTTTAATTAAGGGACAGACCATGTAATTTTTGATAGAAAAGCCGGGTCAATTTTGGTGGCGAATTTAATGGGAGAACAAGATATTGGGCAGAAAAACCGCTGGAAAAATCTCTCTCGGGAGAACTCTCTTGCAATGTCCTAACTTATAGAGAGTTTCGATCATCGCTAAACACAGTCACTCTTCAGTGTACAAAAAGATGTTTAATTATTCACCTTTCAACATAAAATGGTCCATCCCTAGGAGTGATAAATTGTAATCGAGTGTGTAAAGCTTTTCAGGTCTTCTTTGTTGTTCTGCTCAAGGCCAAAGTGCCTTTTAGAGAAAGGTTCGATGAGTTGGGAACTGGGTATCCCTTCTCTACAGGTTTACAAAGAACTACTTGAACGAAAAACAATGTGTACATTAATTACAACAAAAAACAAGATAATAAACATTGTGTGACGTCAAAGACTGTTGTGTCGTCTTTTTATCTTTTGTATTCGCGTGAAGGATGGCCAGTTCCGCTATCTTTTTGGCGGTAAATTTAATTTTAATAAATTTCCGGGACCGTGTATACATGGAGGTTCCACAGGGCTTCTCGTACAAATGTTCTGCAGATTTGGTCTGTTTATAATACATTCGCCGGTTAATGGATACAACTGTGGTCTTAGTACAGTTAGGAGAAAGTTCAACAAAAACAAAAACGAGTCGGGGTATTATATTAGTTCAACAAAGCGAGACAGTCAACGCGCCTCTTTGCTGCAGGTTCGTGAGTACTAGTGACCAAGGGTTCATCTCTGATGGAATAATTGGGTATAAAGACTTCACAGTAGTGTTAGGCCTCACTCGATCCTGGAACCGTTACTCCAAATATGCTACTGAAGGACAACAACTAACGATTAGCAAAAATAGGCTTGGGCCGAGCCGAATTTGTCCTTGTGAATAACATCTCACATACCCACGGCCTGCTCCTGTTCTGGCCTTGTAGCTCAGTCGGTAGAGCAGCGGTGATCTAATCCGAAGGTCGTGGGTTCAATTCCCACCCTGGTCGGAGTTTTTCTCTGTCCTTGTGAGGGCCCAATTCCAATACTAGGGTTGATCTCTGATGGAATAATTGGGTATAAAGACTTCACAGTAGTGTTAGGCCTCACTCGATCCTGGAACCGTTACGCCAAGCAGTTTGTGACGTAAAGTCGAGTATAAGACCCATGCCTCTCACATCATGGTCGTGGTGCCTTGCACGGCACAGAAAAAGCGGAATTCTGGGTAACAACAAGAGCTCTTCGAGAAGAGCCCCTATCTCCACTAATTTCTTGAGTCGGCCTTTGCCGAGTAATGCACTTATCAATGTTAAGCCTCAGGGAGGGGGGGGGGTCGGGCATGGGGTGGGGATTTTGACATTTTTATTTAAAACAATTCAAATTCCCCACTCCTGGGACAAAATAATTGGTCAAAATGTCCATCAGGCGGCAAGTGAAGGTGGTAAAATGTCCTTTGTACGATCAACATCGCTAGTCTGGGGACGTCACATACGAAAAATGTGTTGAGGCTGACAGACACTGAAGAAATGAGATTGAACGAAATGAAAGTATATTTGATGTGCGGGTTACAGAAAAATGTGAGAAGCACTTACCTGGACAATTTAAGCAATGGTCTCTTTAATTTTTCAAATATTTTGAACAAGAAACGATACAACTTACATTACTAAATCAAATCTACGTTGTATCGGCTCTTGCTCAAAATATTTAGTTTCTCAATCTGTAATTACGCCGATCAGATCAAACCAGTTTGATCCAACGTACACCGACAGGAGTATTGTCCACGGTTGCTTGCTTGAAAACTCTCTGAATAATACTTTTATTTTCACACGATAATGTTTAAAGCTGAATAGCTTGTGGGGTCGTGCACAAATGAAATCAAACCAAATTAATAAATATCCAATCATACTGGTTTTAGAGAGGAGGGGAAAACCGGAGTACCCGGAGAAAAACCTGAAAAATTTAGGTGCATGGCTCCCGGCCATGGCCACTTGATTCGAACCCGTGACCTCTGCGATGCCGTTATATACATTTATTCCATTCATCGAGTCCTTCTCAGCGGGAACAAATGAGCCCAAAAAATTCACCTGCTCCCAACCGAGTGCCTTCGTAGCCCAGTTGGTAGCGGACCCTTGCACCGGCATCGCAGAGGTCACGGGTGCGAATCCCTTTGGAGCCACCTGAATCAACCTCGTCCCCAGGGCCTTCTCCTCTGCGATTTTCAAAATGGCGGCTCGTCCAGAGTTGCCACCTGAATTTGTCAGGTGTCTAAAAAAACAGAGACAATTGCTTATATTGTGCAGCTAAGTGCGAGGATCACTCCCCTCAATGAGCTAATCCACTTCTTTTTTTGAATTTTGACAAAGCGCAAATTTCATCCTGACATTTGCCACCAGTTGCCGCATGCAAACGCAATGCTTCTGAATCATTTCTCGATTTTCTTTTTAGATATTGGTAACCGAACGCCAATAAACCTTTTTGCTGTTTTTCGCTAGGCGCACAGTGTACTCGCGAAATTGCTTACCAGTCCCGAAACGCAAATAAAGACTACAACCAAACGTGCTATATCAGTTTACTTTCGTTAAATACATCGACATACATGTTCTTCTTTTAGTACAAAAATTTAAAGATTCTTGAATTTTTCCCGTTTTGAATTCTATCCCTTTCTATACACGCAGTAAACCCTGATTTTGGGGGTAGCAGGAATCGAGCAGTCATGATAACACTCGCCTTACATCCGTGTGGCCGAGGCCCACCCACGGATTCGACGACATATTTTTGTTGCTCCTCCAATCTGCTTCAAGAAGTCTTTGCTCCTATACACGCGTTTTCACGTTTTCCCCTTTCATTGAAAAACCAAAACGTGATTTGATTTGATCCGCTTTTAAGAAACGCACGCCTCACTTAGGTACTTGGAATACATTAAAACGAGCCCCTCCAATGAACAGCGTTTTGTGAAAATAATCGGTTTTCCAGCAGCAATTTCTCCCTCCAGAGATCAAGTGTTTGACAGTTGTGCGATCATGCCATTGCCATTTCATGCTGTGCAGCATACCTACATGCCAGAAAGAAGAGAAGGATTCAGTATACTTGCATGGACATGAAGTGGTTTCAAATAAGTACCGACAGCCGATGAATTGAAAAGCGTCGGCTACTTCACAATGAGAAATCGGCTACTTTTTTCCACTGAATTTCAAAAACTAAAGGCAGATTCTTTATAACCTAAGATAAACACTTTTTTGGACAACGACAAATGAAGTCGTCTAAATATGATTATCAATTATTTTGCTTTCGAGATGTGGCGTTTGGGAGCGTTTATGTTTTTCTCAGTGCGTGAGCGGGCGGAATTCAACAAATCCTGCAATCTGATTGGTTCCGGGAGCGGGCGGAATTTTCTCATCCGGCCCGCTCACGGCGGGCGGAATCCTAGCCTTGGTTACGTAAGCTGGTGTGATTTCCATTTCCTTTGACACCGAATTCGTTTACATACCTTCAGAGAGGAAGGGAGAGAGAGGAAAAAAATAAACAGGTTTTTTACCAGCTAAGGGTCGGTCCGTACAGCGAAAAACTGTGACCTGCGGCCTCGGGCACCATTTTAACGACCTCGGTCACAGTGTTTCGCTATATACGGACCTCCCAGCTGGCAAATAACATATATTTATAGACACCCCTGCCACGATACCCTACTACTAACCGCCCCGTCACATAGTGGAACAGCTGCCTCTCTATGTCACCAAGCAAAGAACTTGCACCAATCCTAAACAAATTAGGACGTGTCCACTCATCTCCAAGTTCCTCTTTCATTAAGGATAGCCAAGTTAAAGCATCTTTAGCATTACGGATTCCACCTGCAGGCTTGAATCCAACTTTATGACCCGTTTGCTGAAAAAAAAAAACGAGGAAATGAATAGTTCTGCTCCAATGGCGTTTTTGCACCTGTCCTAACCATGCAGACTCTCTGTTTGTTTGTTTGTTTGTTTATTTAAAACAGTTAGACGTAGAAATAAAAGATTGCACACATTGAAAAAAGTTACTATTGACTTGAAAATCGGCATTGGGAACACCATTTAAGAATCCAGTACTTTTTCTTTTTTACTATTAGAGGCGCAATGCCAATCATACCTAGTATCTGTGCAGCGGAAGTAAACAACTTTTCACGCAGAGCAGCATAGGCTGGACAGTACAAGAGGCAATGCTTAAAGTCCTTATCTTTCCATTTTCTTTTTATTTACGGAAAACGACAAGAACCCTCCGCTAAAGTAATTATCGAGAATAAACCCGGTTTTTACAGTTCCAGACATCTTTTTCAAGGCTTAAACCGCATTAAAAAGTGTATTTTCGGATTCCTGAGCTGTTTTGACCGAGCGACGAAGTCCTGGCTGATCGCAGGAGTAACTCAATTCGCATTCACGCGCTTTACTACTGAGGTGGTAAGTGACAGTATAAGTTCTCTTTTGTATGAAAAGATAACGAATGAAATGAAATTGCACTCTACGAACATTTCACTGACATTTCACTACCAACAAGGCGACAACTTACTCCTATTACGTCACAGGTCCCAGTCCCCCTTCGCGCTTGATCAAATCTGGGTTACTTAAATGTGCCAAAAAAAAAAACATTAAGAACGTGGAATCCTCGAATAATTTTTGAAAAAGTGTATCAATGTACCATTAAACTTTTCTTCTAAAAGGTAAAAAGTCAGAGGCACTTTAATGTCTTCAAGAGGTGCAAAGCAAAGAGTACAAGCTGGCGACTAATGACTTCTTTTTTTGTGACAGATGGAATTTTAAAGCGCTGAAATTAAGCCTTAACACGAGTATGATTAACTGATGCTGCACGATAGTCTCTGTTACAATTTCGACCAACAGTTTCATTTCTCACCACTTTTCGCTACTGACAGTAGCAACCCAAATCAAAGGTCAGTCACATTCTGCATTGTGATTGGCGGATTTCAATCGAGTTTCTCAGTTTGTGTTGTTTGTGTTTTGAACAGTCAAGCAAAATGTCAACATCCCTATAAAGGATCAGCGGTATTAAAAAAATGACTCAGTTGTTCGACAGTTCAACTTCAGAATTTGCAAGTTTTTGAAAGGTGCAGTAAAATACACTGCTAGCAGTTTTTTTTAAGGTCAGCCAAGGCAACTGCTTCAAACATGAAGAAAAACAACCTTACCTTGGTTGTCATAATTCTCTCCCGGTTGGTTCCTTTCAAGTGATAATATGATTCGGAACGCTCAGGACTCTAACTTCGAAGGGCCTGTTATCAGTCTTGCTATAAAATGATAAACCTAAGTTACCTGGTAGTAATCCCTGACAGCTCGCACCATGACTAACGCCACAGGAAACGTTGCATTAACTGATTCCTTGCCTGTGGATGTTTTGATGAAGTCTGAACCCGCCATCATGCAAACCAGACTGGCTTTGTACACATTGGTCAGTGAGCCCAGTTCACCTAAAGGATTTACATATTATAACGAACGCAAACATCGATAAAATAACAAGTATCAGTTAAATTGATGATCTTTATGCAATTTAAGGGTTATACATACAAAAATATGAACTGAATGCATGACAATCCTAATATCAAATTAGTTTCACGTCGTCAAAATCACGTGTCCAGAAGATGCAGGCAATCAGATGTAAGCTCAGAGTTCGTGCTGGATTTTGTACATAAAATTCCAGGAGTTTTCAAGGAGTTTTCAAGAACAAGGAATCTTTGTAATAAGATTTCTATGCCATACATCGTGTTGCAGTGTTTTCTTTGCTGAAAAAACCTACCTTGATATTCTTTCCCACGACCTGCGAGTTACAGTGCAGCTCGGAGATAAGCGAACCAAAATATACGCAAAAAACGCGCATACGCAAAACGCGTAAACGCGTCAAAAAAAACGCGGATGCGCGTCAGCACATACGCAAAAAGGCTCATTAGTATTTATGAGCTCTCCCTTTGTCTTTCTTTTGTCGCCTTGTCTTTGTTCAGTCTCAATCGTTTGCGGTGTGGTGAATGTGAAAATAATTTGCGTGTTCTCTGGTCGGTGCGCAAAAAATCTCACCATATGCTTATTCTAATGGCGCAAAGTCCTTCTGGCTGGATATTTGTGTTTCAAAGCCAAAGAAAAAAAATCATCAAGTTTCCTTTTGGAGAAATATAAACCTAGCGACAAACTGCACACAAGAACCTTTTTAACATCGAAATTTACATGAA
>OX421445.1:9990271-9992771 GCA_949126865.1 Montipora capitata | reverse complement strand
ATTTTGTGGCAAACACGCAAGATCGAAACTCTCTTCAAACTCAAAGACAAAAACATTCATCCATCACACGTAATAATTTTTATACATAGGCACGTGTACTTGTAATCAACCTTACATTGGTGAAACGGCACGCAATCTGGAAGTACGTGTCAATGAACATTCCGATATAAACAAACAATCGGAACCGGCCAAACACCTAAAGAAACACCCCGAACACAAATTCACATGGGACATTTTGACTTCGGCTCACTCATGGACAAAGAGAAAAATAAAAGAGGCATTTTACATCGCACACTTCAAACCAGTCCTAAATAAACAAGTCCAGTCTTTCCACCTTACCCTATATCCCATGGGAACTGGTATTACATAACCACAAATATAAAACAGTTGGTTTATGCAATTTAAACACTGTGAAGATGATCGCAAGATCGAAAACGTTTAGTCAAACATTTCAACAGTTTTTACCTTTTACTATTTTATATTTTTATTACTTATTTTTTCTGTAATGTACGTAAGCTTGTCTATATATTCATATTATCATACTAGATGTAATCATATGTATCTTAAAATAATTTATGTATGTTAGTGATTGACACAATTATATATAATTATTTATTTTTAATGTTACTTTTTGTTTAATGCCGCATTTATCTTGAATATGGTGGTAACCAGCTCAAAAGCCAATGGCTACTCTGGCTACCACGCACCTTTTTTTTTTTTTTGGTTATTTTTTTGCTTTTATGCATTATATTTATTTTCTATTAAGTGCTAATATAGTATTACCTATATCTTGTAATTGATGTAAAATTTTTAAATAGTGCATGATAAAGAAATGAATGAATGAATCAGTTCCTACCCGCTGGAAATCCTGCTGCGACTGAAGCAACTGGAACTTTGGATTCGATATCTTTAAGAGTTTTTACGGCATCAGGCACACGAGATGAGTAAACACAAACAGCTCCAGTCGTTATATCCCTGTCTGCCATTCCCATGCTCTCCAGCAAGTCTTGTCGCACTGGATTTTGCGCTTTGAAGCACAAGCGAGCTACATTTGTCGCAGTGTCGTCACCTGATAGAGTTGTAAGATCGATGCATGTCACAGCACGGAGAAGCCAAGCTGCTTGCCATTGCTTCTTTATCGATCGTCGCGTTTTCAGCGTGTCTGCGCGTCGTTTGACGGCAGGAAGATTTACTCGTGTCTTTTCTATCCACTCCAAATCAAGGGCAATACCAGGATTCCGAATTAAATGAGCAGACATGTTGAAATTCACGAGAATTGGTGCCCAGTCTTCCCTGTAGGGTGTCCAGACCTTGTCCAGACCTTGTCCAGACCACGAGCAGTTACTCCACAGGTACCCCAATTCAGCGCAATTGTGGTGTGGTGGCATGGTGCAGTTACAGGGATCGAAATTGCGACCAATACTGTCGATTAGCGATTGGATGTTTTCCTTTTGCGACTTAAATATCTGGAGAAGTCGCAAATTTGCGACTTGTTTTCACCTTCGCTCTTTCGAAACAAAAGGGTTAGCAGTTGTTACTTTGCTGCTAATTTTTCTAAAATTAAAAAAGAAATGACAAAATTATCTTGCTACGCGCCGTGAATTTTCTTTCAATTTGAATCGTAATTTAGCTGAGATGTTCATGCACAACTTCCTTCCAATCATTTACCGTTTCAGCGGTTTTTTACACACAAGTATTGCGGGCTCATATTTTGTTTGCTAAACCGCTGACAACAAAATGCAGCGCGACTATTTTTCGACTAAAATTTGCGAAATTGCGACTAAATTTTCTTGTCTTGTCCTAAAATTGCGACTCGATTTTTTCGATAATTTCGAGCCCTGTTAAGTAAAGCATTACTTCTGTACCACAACATCGAGGAAGAACTATTTACCAAATTTCGAGAAATCGAGCAAATTTCAATGAGAATTCGAGCATGCGAGCAATTACGAAAATTTTGCGAGCACGTGTAAGCGAGCACTCGTGTAAAGTTTGCGAGCAAATCGAGCAATGGTCAAATTGCGGCGAACAGGGATCATTCGGCACCCCTAAAAGCATAAGGGTTTGTATGGGACATTGCGAACGGTGTTTAGGAGTCTAAAATAAAGAAGATGAATCCAACAAATTGCCGTGCCTTGTCTTCTTGATACCTTATCAGTGTTTCTGTGGTATAAGGAAAGGTTACGTTTATACAAACGTTGGCCGTGTAACACTTATATTTTAAACAGAGTTAACTGAATAGAGTGTAATGTGAAGTGCTAGATTTCTGTCCCATATGAACCATGTAAGCGTTAGCCCTACTAATGGAAATGGGCCCACACAAGGACAGAGAAAAACTCTGACCAGGGTGGGAATTGAACCCACGACCTTCGAGGTTAGATCTCCGCCGCTCTACCGACTCTACCTATCTGTTGCCGTCTGAGAACCTCCCAGTATAGTTAGGCTGGGAATTTTGGTGCGAATCTCATGCCCGATTAACGGCTGAGCTGGACTCACTTCGGTT
>OX421445.1:9970271-9985271 GCA_949126865.1 Montipora capitata | reverse complement strand
AGCCCTACAAAAAATTGTAGTGGATGGTTCTTTGAAGTAACTTTTTCTATGGAAATCTGGTATCACTTCAACCAGAAGGCTCTTGCGCAACTAGTCCCAATCCTCTGCCATGCGTTTCAGTAAAAAAAAAACTTTCAGGAAATGAAAGGAAAAGGTGTCCACCAGATTGGAACCATCGTATCATTTTTTTATAAACTGTAGCATGAAATTTCTGTTTGCCGAACAGACAAAAATGGAACTGATGCCTTGAATAGTTTGTCAAAGAAGGGCCTTAAACCATGGAAAGGGGGGAGATATGGCCTGTTTTTGGACTAATCAATGGATAGTAGATTTTCATTGGCTGCAAATGAGAGGTGACAATGGAGACTTCATGTAAACAATGATTTGCAACGATTGTTCAAAGGCCAGAAAGAAAAACGCTTTCACTACTGAATGCAAACATTTTGGAAGAGCAGCTTCATTGCAAGAAACAGTACAGCGTCGATAAATAATTCAGTGACACTGCTCTGCCAATCTTTGAATGCCCATACCAAAAACTGTAGCTGGTATAATGTGTTAAGTTAAAGTGGTGTCAAGACAAAAACAACAATAATATTAGGTCAAAATATTTTGTTCACCACTAGTCTTTTTTGTCAACTTTTTCTTTAGGAGGGTGCTGAAAATATTGGAACCCTCCAAAAATCCCAGGGACCCCAATTTTGCAAGACATGTGGGTCTCCGGACCCAAAAGGAAAAATTCAAGCTTCGTCCCTTCTTTGTCTTTATGGTTGTTTAATCCCAATTACCAGTAAGATTATGTTATTTTTGTTTCATGAACCTAACAGGTATCATCGGAGTGTTCACATCTTGCAGTCAACTTCAAACAGTGTATCTTCGCCGTTGTGTTAATATAACAGATGTTGCAATTGCCGCTTTGACTGAACACTGCACTCATTTGGAACATCTTAATTTATGTGGATGTGTGAATGTCACTGACGTGTCACTTCATCTTCTTGCCAAGAATTGTAGATTTCTTCAAAGTCTTAACATCTCCAAGACAAAGGTGGGACCAGTTGATGTCCAATACGAAAAAGATCTTAAATACTGTAAATACTGTAGGATTTCAACAAGGATCCCTGGGGATACTTATCGTAGTAAAGTTTTTGTTGTGTTAATTTTTGATATCCTCATCTTTTCTGAATATGATTGAATTTCTAATTACCTTGCCAAGAGGGGTTTGGTGACACATAATAATGTTCACAAAAAAGAGAATGCATCTTGTTTCTGGCCACACACAAGTCGATGGAGAAGCTATGTGATTTGTTTATTTAACAAAAATAAGTGCAGTAGTCTTAGCAGAGTTGGGTCATTTCATTTGTCAATGAGATCATCTCAACTGGACTGATTTTCCCAGGGTTATTGAATGTTACATGTGTAATTTGACTTCCTTTGTCCTTACATGTATCTTGAAAGTGTAGTCATTTTGTCTTCAAATTGCTTACGTGTACTAGGTAACTGATGATGGTGTTATGCAACTAACAACTGGAAAATGCCAACAGTCTATCAAGGTAAAATTTAATATTGATGATTGAAAATACCATACATTTGTGAAGTGTCAGTGAAGGGAACTTGTTAGTACATTAGAATGTTGTGTGATCTTAGCTGGCCTCATCTTATCTGGTGATTTTGAGTCTAGTCGAGTAGAGTTGAGTTTCACCATGCTGTTGGTAGGTGAGGGTAACTCCAATTAATAGTGCATGGTTGATATTGTGACCTTTACACTTGACCAGACCGCAACACTACTATGAGAAACTCTATGCCCTTCCCTTTGCAATTGTTATGTGGGTACTTTTTAAAGTGCAGAAATTGATTTTATCAAACGAGTTGATAAAGGTCGAATAACCACCGTGAAAGATTTGGAAAGCTGACGTTTCAAGCGTTAGCCCTTCGTCGGAGCTTCGACCTTTATCAACTTGTTTGATAAAATCAATTTCTGTTTCAAGCTCCCACCAACGCAGTACTACAGTTTCTTTAGCAACTAAAATTTTCTGTTTAAAGTGCCCCTGTGATAAAAAAATCACTTCCTTTTTTCCTTCAGATTTTGAAAGTGTGTTTGCTTAACACCTGACTGGCAAAATTTTGAGCTTTCAATTATTGGTTTTTATCCAAAGGTCGTTTACTTTGAGTGTAAGTTTTGGATTTCACGGTCCGCCATTACTCACGTTCAAAACTGATCGATTGGTCCTCAGAGGGTTGGATCCAGGGAAAAGTGATGTCAAAATCTCACTGCATATGTACCTCTAAAGTTTCAGAGTGTGAATGCAGCTTATTATATTTGCAAAACGCGAGTTTAAAACCTTGAAAACCCAAAGTTCCTGTGCTGTATTATTAATTCTGCAGCCTGCATGTACACTCGCATTGCATTCTTAAGCTAGTGAGCCTTTGATGTCATTTTCTCCTCGATCCAGCTCTCTCAAGATTTTAAAGTTAGTAATGGCAGACCATTAAATAGAAAAATTCTTTCTAAAATCAAGGCTTAAAACTTTAGTCGCTTATTGTTTAGTTAACATAGTTTTGAAATCCAAAGAAAATAAGGATTGAATTTTCGGTCACAGAGTTACTTTAACTTCCAAACAATATTGTATGAACAAGGATTGTGCAACGGGCCTAAGGTTAAATTATATACTGTCTTGGAATGTGCATCCTTAGTAATGACGAATGATTTATACATGTAGAACTAACTTCACCCAGTGGTACTTACAGCAACAGTGAGTGAGAGCCGTAGACACTGTAATTATCTATTCTTCTGGAAGGGGGCGTCTTAAATTACTATGATTGTTAACCGGTCAACAAGATGGAAAGAGGAAGTGTTCCGAAGTAATTAATCATGATAATAATAATAATAACAATCATCATCATCATCATCATCATCATAATAATAATAATTGTGACGCTAATCGCCGTCGCAAGTACAGCAACAACGCAGCTCAAAAAGGTCGAACTGAAAGCAAACTATGGCGCCTCTGGCTGCCGCTAAATTTCAGGGTTGTATATAAGAGCCGGCAGCCGGCGAAGTTCGCCGGCTTCTCCGTCAGGTTTCGCCGGCTACTTTCATTGTTTGAAGAGTCAAGACATGTAGAGGAGATGATGTTTATGAGGTCTAAACTACTTGGGCTGAATACAAATAAAAATTTGCAGTGCCTATCTTTTCTGAAAACACAGAAAAGACTTCTGACTCAAGGGCAGTTTAAAAACGTTATGCTTAAGACCTTCGTTTTGAAAAAATCTTGCTGTGGTGGCGGGAAAGTAGGAACAATATGATTTGTTGTCCGCCATATTGGATTTCAAAAATTTGGTTTTATCAACGGAGTTGATAATGTAAATTGGCCACCGTACAGAATCTCTGTACGGTGGCCAATCTACATTATCAACTCCGTTGATAAAACCAAATTTTTGTATACTACTTCCCCACCGACGCAGCACCACAGTTTCTTTAGAAACTACCCCTTCATTCATATTGGATTTCAGCCACCGATTGCATCTTACCGGAAGGAAAAATCACTCAAGGCCGTTTTAGTCCGCGCAAAACTTCCTTTAATCACGCCGCAATCATAAAAAAACTTGTAAACAAAGAAACACTTTCAAAAGGTTTGTTCTCAATCCAGAAGGAAATTTACGTATGATGTTCTGCTAGCAACACGCTCAGCCTGCGTTCACGCATCTCTTACCACAACTCACCTGAGGAACAAAACTAGTCCCTGATCATTCACTAACCGCTCCTTCGTTTTCACTTCGAACCTTTCAGTTGATCATTTATAGCGAACGTAGAAGCTGAGGACTCGTAGACTTTATTTAAACGCTTGAACGTAACGCTCCTCGGAGTTAAATCCTACTTGCCCGCGTAAGTGCTCGTCCTCTCGAGGGCATCTCTACGCTTCAACATGACAACGGATCTTTATCCAACGTCACTCTTGATCAACTCTCACTGCTTTACGGAACTCCTAAACTCTTCGGAAAAAAAACTTCATCACTCTTAAACCGCTCGAGTGATTTTCAATTTTCGAAATTACTACAACCAAGTTCCGCAAGCATATTTTCCCGCTAATTACACAATGGAACGAATGTGTGTCATCTTCACACCTAAACAGGATCGAAACATCCTTTACGCCATTGGCCAATTAGTATCCTCCAATCAGCTACTTAATTTAACAACCAATCAGAAGCCTTTGCTGGTCTAGTCTTTCAAAGTATGTGCCATGTTTACAAGTTGTCAAGTGGCAATATTTGCCAGGCTCGTTAGCTCCAGCAAAACCACCAAAAAGATACAAAAAATATCACTCAACTTTTTGCTTATAGGGTTGTATTATTGAAATGTTGCTTCGTGTTTCTTTGAGTAACATGGTTTTCATAGTATAATTGCAGCTTGATTCATCCCTCCAATGTTTGAGTTTCATGGCCCAAAATGCCAGGAAATGCATTTTCCGGCATTCAGTTTTCAAAAATTTTCCGGGGAAGCATGCCCCCGAACCCCCTACAAGCGATGGGCTAAAGCCCATCGTGGAGGACCCACAACCGTCTACTTTGCAAAAAACTCCGGCTACTTAAAACCTTAAAGAAAACCCTGCCGCTATACGGTCCATGTGTGACCTTGGAGCACAGCTTACAGCCAGCTGGAATCAACTGTATGCTGGTTTTTGTATGCCGGAGGACCCGGAGCAGAGAAGAGAACCAACACAAACTCAACCCACTTATGGCGTCGGGTCCGGGAACCGAACCTGGGCCACATTTTTGGGAGGCGAGTACTCTCACCACTGCACCATCCCTTCCCTGCCGACAATTCTCTTGTTCTTGCCTGCTCTCACCTCTCACAGTATTCTGATGACCTTTACATACATGAACCCTAATTTTTCATCACTAAAATCAGTCTAGACCTAATCATTGAAGTGAGTGCTTTGACACAATAACACTTGGGGCGGAACGACCGGTTACCCTTAGAAGAGGCTTCTCTGAAATTAATTTTTTGAGATTTAAATCGGTTGTGGAGTAGTATGTTGTCAGTATCCAATCGCAGTATCGCAATAGATTTGCGACAAGGCTCACAGAATTCGTGTTAGAATAGCCTTGCCTAGACCTAAGCCCCTACTCGTTTTTCGCACGCAGTTTTTTTTCTCTTTCTCGACTACCTGGGAGCCTGGAACGGGGTAGTGTTAGAATGCCCCCAGATAGCTATCTTTGACGTGCGGTTAAGTCACGAATCGAAGCTCGCGTCGAGAAATTAGGGACCCGTAGATCGGAGGACGAAGACGACTACAAGTACGAGTTTTCCGTACTGAGCATGCGCATACGGTTTGGAGGCCGGCATTTTTTTAAGTGCGCGTGCTTAGAACGGAAAATTGTACTCATAGTCGTCCTCGTCCTCCGATTCTAAAAAGTCCCTAATCACGAGCGGCGAAATCGCAAAGGAAAATGCCTCGTCTATTTAATCGAAAGGTCCTGTTTTAGGGTTTCGTTAAAGCGTGTTTTCTTTCTTTTCTTTTTTTAAGCCTTCTCTGTAACAGCTTTAGTGGCTAGCTTAAACTCAATCTCGTCCCTAGAGTCCGCTTTTCTTTTGGTCAGCACCAAGAATACCGACTCTGGCCATTAGTCCGCAAATCACGGACTTCCGGTTCCTCTACGGAGGCTCAGAAATTTAACAACAGTGGATGTCAACGGTTACAAAAATGGACCTTCATTGCGTTTGCGCATAAATTGGAAATGGCCGAAGTCTGTGTTCTTGGTGCTGACCAAAAGAAAAGCGGACTCTGGGGACGAGATTGGCTTAAACTGCGATGATCTTTATTTGGAAAATCATCCCGGTCTTAGAAGGGAGTGTCGCCTTTGAACCAACTTTCGGTAATGTCAAAGTTAAGGACATTTTCACCGAAGGGAATGAAAGAAAATCAAAATAAAAGAAAAATATACACTGTAAACAACCTATCTTTAGAGAGTTATAATTCCAGGTAAAACCCCGTTAATTTAACAGTGATGGTTGAAAAGAGTACTGTCTTAGAAGTCTGTTTCAATAGACTTGAGAGAGAGGCGATTAAGAGCAATGCAAAATTCCCGTGGACAGTGGATACTAGCGCACGCCAAATGAACAGCGAATAACCATATGGAGCAACCTAAAGATTGTAGCAGTATTCATTAATGTGCAAACGAATTGCTAGCACTGAACTATTTTATTTGTTTATTTTATTTCAGTTACTACAAACAAAAAAAAAGCCAAAAAAAAAAACAAACAAAAAAACGAGACGTAACAGGTAGTTTAGGAAGGAGAAAAAGGGATCAAGGAAAACATTTTTCGCTCGGCCACGGCAGCAGCTGATCTTGAAATTGGATAGGAATGAATTTGCAGCTGTGCATGACAATAACACGGTCATGATCTAATTCTTAAACACTACCTAAGTAGTGCTTCACTGCTGTGTAGATCCTACAGTACTTACGAAATCTTAGTTCTTGTTATTTTTTGTTTGTTTGTTTGTTTGTTTGTTTTTCAGGAAGTTCAAGTTTCGCATTGTATTCATATAACTGATGTCAGTATCGAGGCCCTTCTTGCTCGTTGCCCGAGAATAAACATTTTAATCTTTGATGGCTGTCCACACGTTACAGACAATTCCCGTCAAGCTATTGAAGAAGCTGGACAATTGAAACAGTTATCATGGACAATATATTGAAAAATCTGATGGAGCCGATTAAACCTGCATTTACAGTGTTGGCTGTTCTGTCTTCGATACAATGCGCATGTCGAACAACACACAAACGGTACACTGGTCAGCTTAGTAAACTCGAGGCTTTCCTGTCAAATTTCTATTAATGACTGTCAATTCCATCTTTGTGGTTCCTAGAATTTCACGAAAATCTGCAATCCGATCAAAATGTGTTTTACCGATCTCATTGTTTACAGCATACGAGTCAACCGAAATTGAACACACCCAGTGCATAATCACACTAGTGGAATAATCATCCGATTGAAAATTTGCTTCATTTTGAACAATACAATTGACAATAGAACAACAAACACATAAAATTGGTGTTTGTAGTATTTAGAGAGGTCCTAAGGAGCACAGCACCCCCTAAGACAGATGTCATTAGCTGGGAGTATTCGAATGAGGGAGAAAAACCTGAGTACCAAGGAGAAAGGTTAATATCTCCTGGAACTCTGCCCACATACGATTGTCCTGACTCCCGAAACCTAACAACTTACCATTAAATACAGCCAAACCAAACTTAGTTGCCATTTTTTAGTATTTTTGGGTACAGCCGCCTCGTTTATCGACAAAAGTTTCTCCTCGGCAATCGACGCGAAACGGGAAGCCATTTTGTTTTTCTCTGTTTGCTCAGAGTGAATAGCAGGGAGCTTAATTAAACTAATTAAACCAATTAAACTAATCGTCTTTATTAGTGATGAGGTACTTAGCAGTGTAAATGTTGTAATGTCAAGCAAAAAAAGCTCACTTTCGGTTACTGTCCCCTCAAGTTCATATAACACCACGGATACGTTTTCCAAACATCAATTTTCGCTAGTTCGCTAGTTATAGTCATACATTGTTAAGAGTACAAATTATAAATTTGGTTTCTTAATTTAACAGTTCTTTACGTGAATGAAGGGGTAGTTTCTAAAGAAACTGTGGTGCTGCGTCGGTGGGGAAGTAGTATACAAAAATTTGGTTTTATCAACGGAGTTGATAATGTAAATTGGCCACCGTACAGAGATTCTAAAAGCTGACGTTTCGAGCGTTAGCCCTTCGTCAGAGCGAATCGAGGGATTGTTCTTTACGTGGCCGAAACTCTTTGCGAAGGCCATTCACACAGAACAGTAATGAATTAATCGAAGCTTTATTTGACCACGGGCAATTCATCAGCTATTTACAGAAAGATCAAACTACTCAACTATAACTATAAACTACACTATAATAACAAGCTGCTTTTGGTCCCGAGGGACTAAATGTTGTGATTCACTGGTAATAGGTGGGTTCATACTAGCGGACCAAGGATACCTTAAGTACACTTGAGCCCTACTTCAGATGTGAACGGCTTTAATTTCAGCTCAAGTAGTCTACTTTGTGGCCATGGTAATGCATTGCCTTCAAAGAAGCCGAAGTACACTCTCAAGTCTAGTTCAGACCATCCTTACGAGCTTACTTATCTACTATCAAAACACATTCCGGAAACGGACGTCAATCAAGCATGAAATTCGGGAAATTCAGAGCACACAAACACGCGAACACGCAAAATTTGCTTCTACTTCGACGAAAAACGACTGTGAATGAATCCGTATAGATCTTACCAGGGGATGGATGAGGACAACTTTTTAGACAAAGACCTTATGTAAGTCTCCATGCTGTGTTTGATTGACAACACGATTACCTTGAAAGCATACTTTGAACTCTAATATGAACGCTCATCACGGTAAGTAAACATGGACGATCTTAAGTATACTTGCTCCGCTGGTATGAACCCACCTAATGATTTAGAGCGCTTTTTAATTGAGTGTCGGAAGTAATTAGCAAATTGCTTTGGTTTTGCATTACTTCACTCAGGGATTGGTTGAAAGTTCTCGCCCCACCTTTTCAACCAATACGTGTAACTACTTCGAGTTTTGATTGGTTTACCCACAGGCAGCCCAAGCTCGGTATACGATTTATAGACTTTGTATGGGAAAATTAACTTTGAACTTGTAAATGCTAAAATAAGCTGTAAATGTAGAAATAAACTTCACTTAGCTCTACGTACAGTTGTCCTCGTCTTTTCTGTGCAATCGGAGGGCAAACTGAGAAGAAAGAGAAGAAAGGCTAGTAACTCGCGGCGATCTCGTCCCACAAATTGCTCTCGCATCACAAAGCAATGGTCCGAATCGCCATAAAATGGAGAGTGCGGAATGTAATATAGTCGCCATCAAGCCACAACGGTCGTAGCCACACATCTAGCCGAGCGCATGAGAAGATTATAGAAAGCGCCGGAGTGGAGTTGATGTGATAGGAAATTTATCTGGCCGTAAGGCCGTGGTGTTTTTATGGCGATTCGGACCGTTGCTTTGTGTTGCGAGAGCAATTTGTGGGGCGAGATCGCCGCGAGTTACTGGCCTTTCTCTTTATGAGGGGAAATGACAACTAAGGACATCGTAAAAATTCGTAAGCCATAACTTGAACCCGTCTAAAACGGGCACAGTTTGCCCTCCAATTGCATAGAAAAGAAGAGGACAACTGTACGTAGAGGTAAGTGAAGTTTATTTCTACTTTTACTACTTATTTTAGCATTAAAAGGCTCAAAGTTAATTTTCTCATACAAAGTCTATAAATCGTATACCGAGCTGGGGCTGCCTGTTGTTTACCGGATTGTCTCCGTCCTCTTTGATTGGCCAAAGCAATTACTTTGGTTTTGGTTTTACGACACTCGATTGAAACTCGCTCTAATCTTACTTGAATATGGGAACTTCGCATGGAAATCCTGAAAGTACTTCTTTTCAAGTCCGAGATTGTTCCATATTGAAATGTATTTCATTTCTTTTTACTCCGGTAACATTTCAGTCTTCTATTTTTACAAGTGACAACGTGATTTGGAGACTGATGACGCCTACCTCCTCTGTCCTTTATTACGGCCCATTTCCATTACTAGACCTCAGCTGGATTACTTGCCCAGTGAACCACTTTGAGGCACACTCTGATAATTTTGTTCAGTGAAATTTAAGCGGGTTTTTTTGTGAAAACGGCATCCTTCCTGCATTATCTCGCCAAAGGCCAGTCTGGAGCAACACTTGTGACCCAACTACAGCCAAACACGACTCTAGTATTCCTCTGCGCTGTACGAAATTGTCCGGGCTAAACTCTATCAAATGTGAAAATAGAGTACAACGGAATTAACCTAACGCCATACACGTGAAGTGAAACGAAAAAAGGAGGAAACCAACAAAAATATGTCCGTCATTCACATATATGGGAACTGACGATGTTAAAGTCACGGCAATGAAGATGTAGATGAACAAGGAGGGATTACGTTTTTACAAACGTTGGCCGTGTAGCACTTCCCACGGCCTGCTCCCGTCTAACCTTAAAGCTCAGTCGGTAGAGCAGCGGTTATCAAACCCGAAGGTCGTGGGTTCAATTCCCACCCTGTCAGAGTTTTTCTCTGTCCTTGTGTGGGCCCATTTCCATCAGTAGGGCTAACGCTCACATGGTTCATATGGGGTAGACACTTAGCACCTCACATTACACTCTAATCAGTTAAGTCTGTTGAAATATAAGTGCTACGAGGCCAACGTTTGTAAAAACGTAATCCCTCCTTGTAGTAATTCCCATGCATGGTTCGTATGTAATACATGTAATCATGAGAAGATTCACGGAAAACGGAATTTGAAATGTTATACAACCGGGTAAGTATTTGAAGGTAAATTAATTAAAAATAGGTATTTTTAGACTTTATGCTTCGATGTATTGTGCACATAAACAAGTACCTGTTCTTCTCTTTAAATGAGATTTTACTGGCCTATCAGTAAAATAAGGTTAATGGAACGTGACCGTACTAAGAGGGCTATTCATGTCGCGATAGTTATCTTCGCGTTCTTTGTAGTCGGCCGTTCAAGGTCATCAAATCAGCGGTTTTGTTGTTGTAAATAAAACGAGAACATAAGGACTTTGTTCCTAGATCTCAGATTATAACGTACACCTACATTGGCCAAATCTGTTAAAGCCTCATTCATTATTTCTAAAGAGCACGTGTAATGCCTACCTGTTACATAGTAGAACCTGTGCAACTGGCTACTTTAATAGCCAGGGTCTAGCTATAAAAGCCTCAGTTATTTGTCCAAGGTTCGCTTGGCAGTTTACTTCTATAGTAAAATCAACTAGCTGTTTGATATTTGTCAAAGTTTTTCCCCTCCCTCCCTCCCTTTGTAGATGGGTTGGATATATCGCTTTCCCGTCATTAAAATTGGGTCACTCCTGTGTGGTGTGGTTAAGTCTGCGCAGCGACTTCCCCCAAGTTTGTTGGCTCGTTTGCCTTTGTACATTGCTCATTAACCAATACTCTTGTCCGATCCAGCAGGTCCTGTTTACCACTCAGCTCGTAGTGCTGGGGAGATAAGTGAGGTTGTTCCATGTCTCGCAATCTGGAAGTCGCACAGGCCAACCAGCCGCAAGGCAGTGTTACCCCTCAGCAAACGCCAATACGTCTGTTGTCTCGTTCTATTGTGTCTTGCGTTATGCGTTTAAAAGCTAATTATGCATGTTGATACCAAGGAACACCGTTCAGAGAGTTTGCGTTCACATTTCTATCCTTATTTCTCGAGAGTTTCAATACACGAAGCGAAATAAAAATGACAGGCCAAGTGACCCACACTACAGTATTCTATCTTTTCTCCTGCCCTTACCATTCCGGAAACGAAACACTATTTTTGTTTTTTTGAAATAGTTTCTTGTTAAGTCTGGTCCACCGCATGGCATATTGATGGTAAGTTCAACCTTTGGAGGGACATAACCTAGAAAAATCCTGGCCTGTCACATCACATTGATCCTAGTAAAACAACTGTCAAGGTGATGTGTTTGTGAATGGCTCAAATGCTGGTAGTGAATGTGCAGCAAAGTCACTGTGCTATTATATAATTATGACAGGAAATTAATTACTTCCCTGTAATTATCAGTTATAAATGTATCAAGCTTATCGAGGCAAACATATTTCATGTTAACAGAAGTCATAGCGTTCAACACGACTTTTCAGATTCAATACATGTAATGTACTTGGAAGTTGCACAATAGATTTTGCTTATTGTATGTCTTTGATAGCTCCTTTCCAAAATTTGGTCACAGAGAATTACAATTCTTTTATTATTATTTTTCTCAATGCGTGAGTGGGCGGAATTCAACAAATCCTGCAATCTGATTGGTTCTGGAAGCGACCGGAATTTTCTCATCCGGCCTGCTCACGGCAGGCGAAATCCTAGCCTTGATTGCGCGAGCTTTCGTGATGACCTTAAATTTCCATTTTTTTTTTACACCGACTCCGTTTACATACAGAGGTTACTTTTCATTAGACAAGAGGTTTGGAAATAGAGTTCAAATAAAAAATATTTCTCTTTGAAACGTTCAGTTTGTAAGTCGCTTTAATACTGCATTCGCTATCAAGCGCGGTGCGACAATTAAACAATTAAAACAAGCGATTTCAGAGAGGGGGGGAGAGAGAGGAAAAAAATAAATAAGTTATTTACCAGCAAAGGGTAGGTCCGTATAGCAAAAAACTGTGACATCGGTCTTGAAAAAGCTGGTCTCGGCCTGCGACCTCGGGCGGCAATTTCAAGGCTTCGGTCACAGTTTTTTCCTATACGGACCTCCCAGCTGGCAAATAACATATTTATTTTGACAATTGGGTGCATATTACTGTGAGTATTTAAATTACAACAAACGGTATATTTTAAATATTTGATTCTCGTGCAATGGATTCATTTGGCAAGGCCATCCTCAAGGAACTTGTGTACTTCTGAAAGTATTTTCAAGTGTCGAGATATAGTGCACGTCTTCAAATGTCGCGCACGTGAACGTGACAAAGTGACTTTTACGTGCACCACTGCACGAAAGTTTGGTCATCTTGGAAAGATGTTTTCACATCTCACCTTCGTTTCTATTTCATTTTTTTCTGCAAAAGATGTTTCGATGAGTCATTTCGTTTCATCTTAAACCATTCAATTAGTGACCATTCTGGTGACCGCAGGTATTCATTTCCTTTCCTTTCGTGCAATGTACTTCCCGTAATAGAAATAATAATAATAATAATAATAATAATAATAATAATAATAATAATAATAATAATAATAATAATAATAATAATAATAATAATAATAATAATAATATTTATTTAGTGAGTCTCAAGGTTATTTTAGCCGATCACGAGTGCTCTACTAATTGGGGAGACTACAAATCAACTGAAATCAGAACAAATCAAATTGAGGAGAGAGGAAAACCGGAGTACCCGGGGAAAAACCTCTCGGGGCAATGTACACAACCACTGAACAAACACAACCCACGTATGGTGTTAAATCCATGAATCGATGCCGGGCCGCACTGCCCTCCCTGATATTGCAATTTTTTTTTTCAATTTAGCCAACGAAAGGTTTTTCGCCTCTGAAAGGTGCTGCATCCCTCACTTTCAGAGAACACATGACAACTTCGTCAATCATTGTAACTTTGGTGTAAAAGATTGGTACGCTAAAAGGGCACGCATAAACACTATGTAAATCGACGTCGGCACCTCGTGGGATGTACTTATGACTGAAAAACAAAGTTAAACAGCACATAAAAAACAAGCGGCTAAGGGCGAACATCCCTAGTAACGAAACAATTTACGAAATAGAGAAGGAAACGCGGATTACTTTGCTGAACTATGAACCTTACAAGCAGAAGCGGAAAAATAGGGAGCAGGTTTAGAAATTGTGAGGATCATAGAAACATGGCAAACTAGCAAGTAAGATTCGTAATGTACTGACCTGAGTAGACGAACATTCTATACGAGCGCGTAGGCTTGAGTTTTTCGGGTATATTATTCACATGATACGCACTGGTACCTATTATTGCATTTCTATCCACTTCCTTTGCATCCATACCTTTCTTTGTTTAATTTCGTGCTACAAACATTGCCTTTATCAGATCTCTTTTCTCTGGTTGCCCTTGCATAGTATAGAATGGAAAATTCGCCGCCTTTCTCAACCTTCCTTTGGCTGTGAGTACTTTGTCCCTATCTTCTCAGCAGAGGAATCGTACGATGATCGGTCGAGGTTGTTTGTTGCCGGACGTCCTGCGATGAGCGTGGCTAAACAACTCAATGGATGGCATGAAAGTAGATGTTTTCAAGAGTGTTTCAACATCTATATTCACTCTGTTCTCAATAATGGCGTACACAATATCTGCGCACTTGTTTTTTTCTTTTTGTTCCGTAACGCTCTGACAGTGGAGGTTCTCACGACGATAGTCATTTTCAAGTGGAATGATTTTTTTCCTGTTCTTCAAAGAGCTTCGGTTTAATGAGATACTTGATTTCATCTTCTTAGAGATCCACTTTTGCCTTAGTGTTTTTTTAAAAGTTCATGTCCTCGAGCTGTTTATCAATATTTTCATGGCATTTCGTTTGGAAGTCTGCGAGTAGTTTGGATTCACCTTGAAGATCTTTAATCACGGTATCCCACTGCTTCCAATGATCTTTTTTACCTCGCAAATAGTTGAACTCACTCTTTCGATTTCTTCAAGAAGTTCAAGTCGTTCCTTTGACGTGACACCACCAATCCATTCTGGTTTCCAAGTGACACAATTTGTCCACGATGATCAGTCTGAGCGAAACCTGATTGTTGTCCGTTTCAGCCGGTGCATTATCTTGGAGTAGTTGCTTTGGCGGCGAGGGTTCACCGTCGTCGCGAGGACGACGAGCTTGAGGAACGTGATTTACCGTGATTCCGTTTAGGCATTTATGTATTGTTGATAGTCATCGAAATACATTTGACTAACATCGTTTGCCCCTTTCAAACTTAAGGGAATCGGACAGCCTCTCTTTTTCTACGACCTTGCGCCATCTTGCTCTAATCCTTCGTCTTTCAGTTGCACCCAATTTAGTTTCATGTCAAAACGTTTAAGGGTAGATATTGTAAATTTGGTTTCTTAACTTAACAGTTCTTTGCATAGCCAAACTAGCTCCGAAGGCCCTTCACGGAACAGTAATAGAAAAGGACCAAATGTTGTAATTCACTGGTAATGATTTAATCCTACTGAATTGAATACATGTATTGGAACTTTAAACTTTAAACTATGTTCATTTATACTGTGCAAGTATCAACTTAAAGTTTTCAAATGCGCATTACAACAAATATCCCTAAATAATGACGATATAAAATATAAATATACTAATACTAATATTGTAAGATGACTATATACTACTAATTGGAAGTAACTATGAGCTAATAATATAAATAAAATATGGTCATCATGGCTTGGCTTCGCGAACGAAGAT
>OX421445.1:9965271-9967771 GCA_949126865.1 Montipora capitata | reverse complement strand
GGAACCGCTTCGCATGGAAATTCGGCCTGAAAGTACTTTTTTTAAGTCGACATTGTTCCATGTTAAAAATGTACTTGATTTCTTTTTACTCCAGTGACGTATCAGTCTTCTATTATTCCAGGCGACAATATGATTTGGAAACAGGATGATGCCTACCCAATCTCCGTCCTTTATTGCGAACCATTTCTATTACTAGGCTTCAACTGGATTACATGGCCAGTGAACCACTTTCAGTTACACTCTGATAGTTAATTTTGTTGAAATAAATGCGTTTTTTTTTTGTGAAAACGTTACCCTTCCAATTATCTCGCACCGAAAAAGGCCAGTTTTGAGCAACCGTGACCCAGTGGTCGCAAAACACGACTTAGTTTTCCTCTGCGTGTTGCGAAATTATCCTAAACTCTTTGAAATGTGAAAATGGGGTGCAACTTAAAAAATATATGTAGAGAGACGGTGTGCCCCTAAACATTGGGTCGATTATTAAAACATATTTTAGACAATGTTTAACAAAACCGCGTTCTAAGCCATTTTCAATATTGCCAGCAATCATATCGAAGTATTGTGTGCTGCTGACGGTAAAAAGAAGGTTTGCATTCCAGGCTAGAGAGCAATTAATTTACTTAAAATATACCGCTCATAAACAGATTTGGAGGTCCACTGATTGTCTTAAACCGCGGCCTAAGTTAGACTTTGTTTAAATAACTGGCCCATTGTGTTTAGGAACGTTCGTTTTGTTAGGACATGCGGTTAAAGAGAAGTCTTTTATGTGAAAATTAGTACCTCTACTCACAAAAAACGTTTGTTACCAATACAACTTTAACCGTGTACATTTTTTGGCACAAAAATTCAAAGAGCAAATGAGGCTTTCTTTAAATTTGTTCCCGTGCTTACTTTGGCTTGGGTTTTTTTCAACTACTCAGTTTTTCTTTTGAAAAAAGAAGGCAACCAACAAAAACATGTGCGTCATTCATGTTTGCTCCCACGATTGTCATTCGAAATCGGCAATGGCACGTGAACTAATCGAACAAGACTTCCATACCAGAGGGAGTCAATCCCTTGAAAACGGACTCAGAGGAACTCAGTGAATATATGTAAAATGTAAAGAAGCCTTGTCTGCTATCGTTTCTGTTGTAAAGCACGCAGGAAGCGGACTGAAAGCAACAAAGAAAAGTAGGGGAAACACGAGACGTAGCGGTCTCGAGTGTTTTCCTTGCACTTCTTCAGTCGTGCTCCATCCGCTTCCTGCGTGCTTTACACTCCAGAACAGATGACAGTGGAAGCTTCTTAATTTGTTTTTCTAATAAAGAATTTGTTAATTTCCTCACGCATTCGGCTAAAAGTTTCGGAAAACTTTATTTTCGAAATCCTACGGGTGGTGTCAGCTGTGCATTTGTTGTCTCGTAAAGCAAACCAATCACAATCCTTGTTAGAATGGTTTAAAACATTTCATGCAGTTATTGGTAACCTCTGTTAATCGTTTAATGCCTGGATTGTAGACTCGCCAGGTATCGATAAGGTCTAGCGATTTTATTTTAATCTGAACTTCCTTAAGAAAGTTTTTATGTGTCGTTGGTCTTTCTCCATTCGCTTATCAGTTTGCACGTTCAACACCAAATTGAAATCGCCATTCAAAAGAATCTCCTCGCACTTAAAGGACAGGAGGCGCCAGAGAGTTAAAAAAAAAACCGGATTAAACGTCATCATTTTAATATCAATTTTCAAATCTACTACGATAAATCTTCCTTCTGGATCGGAAAATTGTTTCACGACTTAAAATCAAAAATTGTTGTTAAACAATTTGCAGACTCCTGCACTGGAGCTGGAAGCTTAAGCGCTATTAAAAATCAGTAGTTGTGAAACTCCATTTTGATGACCACAGGCATTCATTTCCTGTGGCGCAATGAACTTCTATGCAAATCGAGGTCGGCACCTCGTAGGATGTACTTATGACTGAAAAAACAAAGATAAACTGCAGATAAAAATCAAGCAGCTAAGGGCAAACATCCCTAGTAACGAAACAATTTACGAAATAGAGAAGGAAACGCGGATTACTTTGCTGAACTTTGAACCTTACAAGCAGAAGCGGAAAAATAGGGAGCAGGTTTAGAAATTGTGAGGATCATAAAAACATGCCAAACTAGCAAGGAAAATTTGTAATGTACTGACCTGAGTAGAGGAACATTCTATACGAGCGCGTAGGTTTAGGTTTTTCGGGTATATTATCCACATGATTTGCATGCTGAATTGAATACATGTATTGGAACTTTGAACTTCAAACTTTATTCATTTATATTGCGCAAGTATCAACTTAAAGTTTTCAAATGCGCATTACAACAAATATCCCTAAATAGTGACAGTATAAAATATAAATATACTAATACTTATAATGTAAGATGACTACTGATACTACTAATTGGAAGTAACTATGAGCTAATAATATAAATAAAATATGCTCATCATGCCTTGCTTGGCTTCGCGAACGAAGATTTAACTCCTGATA
>OX421445.1:9925271-9962771 GCA_949126865.1 Montipora capitata | reverse complement strand
GGGGAGGCTTATTAATTTGTTTTTCTAATAAAGAATTTGTTAATTTCCTCACGCATTCGGCTAAAAGTTTCGGAAAACTTTATTTGCTAAAACCTTCTGGTGGTGTCAACTGTGCATTTGTAGTCTCATAAATACGCTAAAACAAACCAATCACAATCCTTGTTAGAATGGTTTAAAACATAATATTGGTAACCTCTTTTGATCGTTTAATGTCTGCATTCTAGACTCGCCAGATATCGATAAGGTCTAGCGATTTTATTTTAATCTGGACTTCCTTAAGAAAGTTTTTTTGTGTTTTTGGTCTTCCTCCATACGCTTATCAGTTTGCACGTTCAACACCAAATTGAAATCGCCATCCAAAACAATCTCCTGGCACTTAAAGGACAGGAGGCGCCAGAGAGTTACAAAAAGAAAACGGATTAAACGTCATCATTTTAATATCAATTTTCAAATCTACTAGGATGAATCTTCCTTCCGGATCGGAAAATTGTTTCACGATTTCAAATTGAAAATTGTTGTTAAACATTATGCAGACTCCTGCACTGGAGCTGGAGGCTTAAGCGCTATTAAAAATCAGTAGTTGTGAAACTCCACTTTGATGATCACAGTCATTCATTTCCTTTGGTGCAATGGACTTCTGCAGAAGGAATATTCCTTTTTTTTTTCATTCTAAGCCAACGCCTCTTACAAGTGTTGGATAGGCCCCTCACATTTAGAGAACAAATGACAACTTCGTCAATGACCCTAACAATTTCTAAACCTGCTCCGCATTTTATCCACTTCAGCTTACAACGTTTGGGTAATCAGATTCAAAGTTTCAGTAACTTATCCGCGTTTCGTCCTTCTCTATCACGTAAATTGTTTCGTTAGCGCTGAGGTATGTTCGTTTAAGTAGGGGCACCAAACGAAAATATAGTTCAAAACCACTTAAACATACCATTGTTAAACGTATTTTAGTATTTAAACGGAAGAAAGAGGCATTTAATTATCCCTTAAAATTTTTTCATTTGTTCGGATTCCCTAGCTGCAAGTCTAGTGATCCGAAAATTATAGGGATCTAAACTTACCTTTTCGAAAATTTCAGCCAGAAAAAAGGCTCCCGATAATTCTAGGTGACCTTTTTAGGGTAAAAATCCGTTTAAAATGGGCAATTATACCATGTTTTAGATTTGTTCGAAATCCTAGAACAGGCAGGCAAGCAAGGAATTTTACAACAAATGTTCCGAAAATTCTAGATCTCAAATCGTCTTCCGAACAGGTATTTTCCGAAAATTGACGTTGGGTGCCCCTGCAGCTGTCTAAGCTTCTTGTTTTTTATCCCTTCCTTGTCTTGTTTACAGATTTGCATAATGTTTATGCGTGCCCTTTTACACCAGATTTACAATGACAAAAACATGGCAAATTAGCAAGGAAGATTCGTAATGCAGTGACCTGAATAGAGGAACATTCAATACGAGCGCGTCTAGGCTTAAGTTCAGTTTGGGTATATTATCCACAAAGTCATGATATGCACTGGTACCTATGATTAGATTTCTATCCACTTCCTTTGCATCCATACCTTTCTTTCGTGTTACCAAGATTGCCTTAATCAGATCTCTTCTCTCTGGTTGCACTTGCGTATTATGGAATGGAAATTTCACCACCTTTCTGAACCTTCCAATTGGCTGTGAGTACATTGTCCCTATAATCTAATCAGCAGAGGAATCGTGCGATGATCGGTCGAGACCTGCGATGTGCGTGGCTTACCGAATTAATGAACGCCGGGCATGAAGCAGATGTTTTCAACATCTTTTTTTTATCCTGTTCTTAATTCAGAGAGCTTCGCTTTTAAGAGATTGATTTCATTGTCTTGGAGAACCTCTTTCGCCTTAGTGTGTTTTAAAAAGTTCATGTCCTGGAGTTGTTTATCCATGTTTTCTTGGCATTTCGTGCGGAACTCTGCCAGTAGTTTGCTTGGATTCACCTTGAAGATCTTCAATTGAATCCCACTGCTCCAATGATTTTTTTCACCTCACAAACAGTTGAATTCACCCTTTCGATTTCTTCAAGATGTTCAAGTCGTGCCTTTGACAATGTGACATCTCACATTGGAGACCTCCGAAAAGGTTTTCCATTCTGGTTTCCACTGAAGTGACACAATTTTTCCACGATGATATTGAACGAAACTTGTTGCCCGTTTCTTCAGCCGGTGGTGCCTCATCATGGAGTAGTGGCTCGCTGGCGAAGATGATTCACCGTCCTTGCGAGGACGACGAGATTGAGGAACGTCTTTCACCTTGATTCCGTTTAGACATTTAGATATTGTTGCTAGTTTTAATCGAAAGGAATTTGTTTAACAGCGTTTGTCCCTTATGCAAACTTAAGGGAATCAGAGAGCCGCGGTTTTTCCACGACCTCAGTTCCGCCATCTTGCTTTAGTCCCAGGTGATTATTTCTTTCTCACTAATGCTTCGTCCTTCAGTTGCACCCAATTTAGTTTTTCCTTTCAAACATTTTCAAGGGTAGATATTTTAAATTTGGTTTTTACATTAACAGTTCTTTGCATAGCCAAAATATCTGCGAAGGCCATTCACAGAACAGTACTAGTAATCATGAAAAAGGACCAAATGTTGTCAGTTCACTAGTAATGATTTTTAAATTCTAATTGAATATGGGAACTTCGCATAGAGATCTGGCCTGAAAGTACTTCTTTACACGTGTGTCCGAGATTGCTCCATGTTAAAATGTACTTGAATTGATTTCTTTTTACTCCAGTGACATAGTAGTATTCCATTACTACAGGCGACAATGTGATTTGGAAACAGATGATGCCTACCCTCTCTGTTCTTTCAGTTATTGCGGCCCATTTCCAATACTAGGGCTCAACTGGATTACATAGGCAGCGAACCACTTTGAGCTACACTCTGATAGTTTAATTTTTTTGAAATATAAGCGAGGTTTTTTTTTTTTTCGAAAACGTTACCCTTCCACTATCTCGACAAAGGCCAGTTTGAGCAACCGTGATCCAACGGCCGCCAAACACGACTCTAGTTTTCCTCTGCGTGTTGCGAAATTGTCCTAAATTCTGTCAAATGTGAAAATGGGGTACAATTTAATTAAAGCGATACGTAGAGAGACGGCATGCCCTGAAACATTGTGTTTAGGAATGTCCGTTTTGTGAGTACATGCGGTTAAAGAAAAGTCTTTTAATTAAGTGACTGTGAATTATTTAGTACCTTTATTGACAAGGGTGAATTTTTTTACCATCACAACCGTGCTCATGTTTTGGTACAAAAATTCAAAGAGCAAATGAGGCTTTCTTTCTTTTTTTTCCCTTTCTTACTATAATTGCTTGAGTTTTATTTCAACTACTCAGTTTTTTCTTTCTAAATGGCAAACAACAAAGATGTGTCCGTCATTCATGTTTGCTCTCACGTTTGTCATTCGAAATTGGCAATGGCAGATGTAACCGAACAAGACCCAGGGAATTCAAAATCATTCAATTACCCAGAAAATGACTTGTTTTAGACTGAGGGGAAGAATACTCTTGCTGCACCTAGAACACGTATCTTAGATGGTACATTTCTTTGCAATACTCTGCGCACCTTACATGCAGCAACTTGAAAAAAAACAAAACAAGGCCGGACAACGTTAGCAAATGACAGTGAACCTTTCATTTGCCTCCGTAGCAAACGTTTCCTTGCGGGGAAAATGCAAGCTGAGATTTTGGTAAAAAAAAGCATGGCCTCATGGTCAGTGTGCTCGACTCCGGATCGAGTGGTCCGGGTTCGGGTCCTGGCCGGGGACATTGTGTTGTGTTCTTGGGCAAGACACTTTACTCACACGGTGCCTCTCTCCACCCAGGTGTATAAATGGGTACCGCTGAATAATGCTGGGGGTAACCCTGCGATGGACTAGCATCCCATCCAGGGGGGAGTAGAAATACTCCTAGTCGCTTCATGCTACAGAAACCGGAGATAAGCGCCGGGCTGGTGGGCCTCCTAGGCCCGTAGCGGACTTTACCTACCTACCTCTATTTTTCGCGCGGTCAGCACATCGGAAATCCACAGAAACACTTGCTACACAGGCGTAAGTTGACCTTTTAAGATCTTTCAGACTAATTCAGTTTTCTGGTAATTCGTCCATAATTTACAACGAACTCGAAAAACATTGAATAATCGCGACGGAGATACTTACCATAGCAGTTAGTTACAATTTGGGGCGTTTTAATTGAGTTCCATACCAGAGGGAGTCAATCGCTTGAAAACTGAGGAATTGAAAACGGAAACGAAAATATTTAAAAATTAAAGAATCCTCGCCTGTGATCTTTTCTGTTGTAAAGCACGCAGGAAGCGGATGAAGCACGAAAGAAGAGAAGGGGAAACACGAGACATAGTCGAGTGTTTTCCTCGCACTTCTTTAGAACGTCGTGCTCCATCCGCTTCCTGCATGCTTTACACTCCAAAACAGATTACAGGCGAAGCTTATTATTTGTTTTAAAATAAAGGATTTGTTAATTTCCTCAAGCATTCGGCTAAAAGTTTCGGAAAACTTTATTTCCTAATCTTACGAGTGGCGTCAGCTGTGCATTTGTACTCTCATAAAAGCATGCTGAAACAAACCAATCACAATCCTTGTTCAAATGGCTTAAAATATTTTATTGCTTAAACACCTGTTTAACCTCTGTTAATGTCTGGATTGTAGACTCGTGAGATATCGATAAGGTCTAGCGAATTTATTATAACAGGCCATTTGCAACAAACTAGTCACATGACTGATAATTGGTAAACTTAAAGCCTGGACTTTATAAGTTCCTGAAATGGAAAGATCGTGTTGAAAAACTGTAAACAAAGACAAACAACAGACAGATATTAACAAGCGGCTAAAGGCGAACATCCCTAGTAATAAAACAATTTACGAAATAGAGAAGGAAACGCGGATTACTTTACTGAACTTTGAACTTACAAGCCGAGGCGGGAAAATGCGGAGCGCGGGTTTGGAAATTGTGAGGATCATAAAAACATGCCAAACTAGCAAGGAAGATTCGTAATGTAGTGACCTGAATAGAGGAACATTCTATACGAGCGCGTAGGCTTTAGTTTTTCGGGTATATTACCCACATGATATGCACTGGTACCTATGATTAGATTTCTATCCACTTTCTTTGCATCCATACCTTTCTTTCGTGCTACAAACATTGCCTTTATCAGATCTCTTCTCTCTGGTTGCCCTTGCATAGTATAGAATGGAAAATTCGCCGCCTTTCTCAACCTTCCTTTGGCTGTGAGTACTTTGTCCCTATCTTCTCAGCAGAGGAATCGTGCGATGATCGGTCGAGGTTGTTTGTTAGCGGACGTCCTGCGATGAGCGTGGCTAAACAACTCAATGAATGGCATGAAAGTAGATGTTTTCAAGAGTGTTTCAACATCTATATTCATCCCGTTCTCAATAAATGACGTACGTACACAATATCTGTGCAGTTTTCGTTTTTTTTTTTTTTTTGCTGCAGTACGCTCATAAGCTCTGGAGGTTTTCATGAAGAGAATAATTTTCAAGAGAGTGGAGTGATTTTGTTCTTGTTCTCCACAGAGCTCCGCTTTTAAGAGATGATTGATTTCATTGTCTTAGAGAACCATTTTTGTCGCCGCAGTGTTTGTTTGGTTTTTTTTTTTAGTTCATGTCCTCGAGTTGTTTACCCATATTTTCATGGCATTTCGCGCGGTAGTCTGCGAGTAGTTTTGATTCACCTCGAGGATCTTTACTTCTATCCCACTGCTTCCAATGATTTTTCCACCTCACTACCAGTTGGATTCACTCTTTCGATTTCTTCAAGAAGTTTGTGCCTTTGACATGACATCTCAGATTGGACACCACCGAAAACCTTTTCCATTCTGATTTCCAAATTTGTCCACGATGATACTGAGCGAAACCTGATTGTTGTCCATTTCTTCGGCCAGTGCCTTATCATGGGGTAGTCGCTTTAGCGGCGATGGAGTCACCGTCGTTGCGAGGACGACGATTTTGAAGAACGTGTTTCCCCTTGATTCGGTTTACATACTGTTTACGTTTATATATTGTTGATATTTTAATCGAAAGGCATAATTTGTTTAACAGCGTTTGTTCCTTTCAAACTTAAGAGAATCAGAGAGCCGCGGTTTTTCCACGACCTTCCGCCATCTTGCTCAAGTCCCCGGTCATTATTTCTTTCTCACTAAATACTTCGTCCTACAGTTGCACCCAAATTAGTTTCATGTAAAACATTTTTGAAGGATGAATATGGGAACTTCGCATGGAAATCCGCCCTGAAAGTACTTCTTTTTAAGTCCGAGATTGTTACATGTTGAAATGTATTTCTTTTACTCCAGTGATACATCTGTCTTCTATTATTACAAACGTTAATGTGATTTGGAAACAGATGATGCCTACCTTCTCTGTTCTTTATTGCGGCCCATTTCCATTACTAGGGCTCAACTGGATTACATGGCCAGCTACACTCTGATAGTTAATTTGTTGAAATATAAGCGGTTTTTTTGTCAAAACATTATCCTTTCATTATCTCGCAAAAGGCCAATTTGAGCAACCGTGACCCAATGGTCGCCGAACACGACTTAGTTTTCTTCTGCGCTGTACTAAATTGTCCTAAACTCTGTCAAATGTGAAAATGGCTTACAACTTAATTAAAGCAATACGTAGAGAGACCGCATTCCCTGAAACATTGTGTTTAGGAACGTCCGTTTTGTGAGTACATGCGGTTAAAGAAAAGTGTTTTAAGTGTAAATTGTCATTTTAGTGCCTCTATTAAAAACCGTCCGCATTTTTTGGTACAACAATTCAAAGAGCAAATGAGGCTTTCTTGAATTTTCTTCCTGTGCTTACTTTTCCTTGAGATTTTTCAACTACTCAGTTTTCTTTCGAAAAAAGGAGGAGACAACCATTCATGTTTGCTCTCACGATTGTCATTCGAAATCGGCAATGGCAGATGGAACCGAACAAGAACCAAGGAATTAAAAATCGTTCATTTACCCAGAAAAAGACTTGTTCAGGCAGGAAGAATACTCGAGCTGCGAGTGCAGCAAGGATCTTAGTACATTTCTTTGTAACACTCCGCGCACCTTACATGTAGCAACTTGAAAAAACCCAAGGCTGGACAACGTAAGCAAATGACAGTGAACCTTTCATTTGTCTCGGTAGCAAACGTTTCCGTGCGGGGAACATACAAGTTGAGATCGCGGCCAAAAAAGTATCGAACCATTTTTCATGCGACCCACGGAGACACTTGCTACGCAGGCGTAAATGGACTAAAAGATCCTTCACAGTGATCAATTTACAACGAACTCGAAAAACATGGATTAATCGCGACTGAGAACCTTACCATAGCAGTTAGTTACAATTTGGGGCGTTTTTATTGAGTTTCATACCAGAGGAACTCAATCGCATGAGATCTGAGGAACTGAAAACGAAAATATTTAACAAATAAAGAAGTCTCGCCTGCGATATTTTCTGTTGTACAGCACGTAGGAAGAATATAGAACACGAAAGAAGAGTAGGGGAAACACGATAGAGACGCAGTTAAGTGTTTTCCTTACACTTCTTCAGTCGGGCTCCATCCGCTTCCTGCATGCTTTACACTCTAAAACAAATCCGATCACAGGCGAGGATAATTAACTTCTTTTATAATAGAGAATTTGTTCCTGAATTTCCTCACGCATTCGGCTAAAAGTTTCGCAAAACGTTATTTTCCTAATCTTATGAGTGGCTTCAGCTGTGTATTTGTACTCTCAAAAAGCACCCTAAAACAAACCAATCACAATCCTTGTCATTCATCCAGCGTTATACATATATCTTGCGTGAAATTTATGGGAAGAAGATCCCCAGAACAGATCACAGGCGATGCTCTTTTCTTTCTTTTCTTTTCTTTTCTTTTCTTTTCGGAAAACCATTTTTTCTAAATCCCACGAGTAGCGTCAGCAGTGTATCTAGACTCTCATAAAGCACGCTGTTTTAACCTATCAGAACGCGCGTTATATCGAAACTTTATCATACTGAGCCAATTGATAAGCATTGGGTAAAATTCCTCAAAATGGCGAAACACTAAACAACCGCTGCCTTGAAAGATTTGGCCGAGGTACTTCAGGTCGAATCACAGCTATGTAACAATTATGATTTTAATCGGACAAATAAATTTGGAATATTCAGCCAAAAATAGACGTGATGTTAAGAAACGCTACCATATTGGGTTTTTCTCCAACAATTTAAACCTGAAGGATTTTTCCCCCCTAAAATCATCAAAGAATTAATTAAATCTAAGCCTTTAATTATCATTTACCCGCGGCCTGTTACTTGAAAGGTTAATCATGAACTGTTCCGCCCTGTACGTGTGGGGTGAATTTTAGATATTCCATCACGTACGTTATTTTTCCCCTGATCCCAGAAAAGTTCTTTTTATTACAAATTGTCGTGACCAACTGGTATCATAGTTTGAGCTCTCTTTACAAGAGAATTGTGTCTATAATTTTACCCTTTAACGCTTTAGTTTTTCTTGAATTATGAACGGACTATGTCGGTTTGTTTTTGAAGACGATTAAAGTAATCCTTCAATTTATTCATTAATAACACCTGCATTCAAGAATGGGATGCAGCAGAGGTAAACCTCATATAGCGTATCTCCCAGGTAGAAATTCAATGCGTACATGAAAAAGAATGCGCTGTCGGTTGTCAACTGAGGAAGGCGGAACAATCATTAGTCGACGAGCTTCACTTTTACGAAAAGCTGAGCTGGCAACATCAACCTGAAATTTGTTGACTTCGGAAACTCTTTGTAACCCATTTTAACGTAAGCCATTCCATTCACCCCCGCAGCGGCCTCCATAGTCTTGTAAAATCGTGTGGCGTTAGACATAGTAAGATCTATAAGCCTCGCTCCCTCATTCTCTAGACTGAACTATGAAGGAAATACTAAATAAAGATAATCCAAGCAAATTAAAGCCGGATCTTTGCGGTTTATGGCAAACGCGAAGCCTAATCTCTCTCTAATAACAAGACAATTACATGTACGTGAATTTCTTCAGTCTACTTGGGGGAGCGATGATCCTCCAAATTGGTTATTTCATCTCTAGGACCGTGAAGATCAACTCTGACCTCTGAAGACCTACCCCATGGACTACTGATCTTGTTTTTGAGCAGGATATGTCGTACTGCATTGTAAAGGAAGCCGTCAATATATTGCGTGCGATTTGCAAAGAGAATTGCTGGCATTGCAAGTTTATGGTTGCCGACGTGTATCATTGATGTCGAAAAGTAATTTTTGCAAACCACTTGCAGCAATTAAAGAGAAATTCCAGCGGTCGATGCCAAAGAGGAACATTCAGCCGTTAACACTTTTTGAGAGCGTCGACAGAAATCAAACTGTGAATGGGGACAACAGTGTCCCAGAAGGAACAACAACAGGGGAGCTTATTAGCAGGGGAACAGGGATTTTATTTCTTACTCCGTTTCACCGCGGAGGGAACTTTCTTGTTGTTTGTACAGAAAAAAGTGCAACAGACAAGTTAGAAGACTCACGATCAGTTATGTTTATTGGAAAAGACGGATACTGAGATAGGATTACTCCAATAGCAATATGCAAGCTTAACAAATAAACCCAATACTTTTAACGATGGTGGCGAAACATGTCGTATGCAGGAGAAAGCTGTTGTAATGAAATTCTACATAGGCACTACTAGGAAACTAAATGTGCCATGAACAAGAAAAATACACCTCTCCAGGACCAAGTAAAACTGATACTTATGTCGATTGAAAACTAAAATGAATGGAACAAGCGCTGCAATGCCAAAATGCAAGTTCCAACATTTGCAGATTAATTGTAATTAACGTTTTGGAAAAAAGGGAACCTCAAAATAGTATGACAGAAAATCTTACAGTTGAGGAACCTCCAAAAAAGAAAGGGGAACCTCAAAAAGGGAACCTCAAAAGGGAACCTCAAAATAGTATGACAGAAAATCTTACAGTTGAGACGTAAGTTCAAAGGAAAGATGGAGCTTTTTTCTGAGAATTTTAATATTGTAAGGTGAAGTAAGCGCATGTGATCTGTTACGGCCGGTTTTGTTGCTCTCGCCTTGACGACTGACCCACTAACGCATATTCAGGCTCTTTGCTTGAAAACACGTTCTCGCTAACGCCTAGTTTTTTAAATCATGATCACATACTATTTGTTATAAAAGCCGTAAACAGTAGTCAGGCTGAGAGTTCAGTAGTTATTGCTCAGTGATCGTATAAGATTCACTACCAGCTATCCGGTATTTTGGCTACCTGTTCTTTATCTCGCTATTCGTCGACCGCATTCGGAACAGTGTGATAATAGCAACTCATTATTTTCATCTTCCGATGCAATGTCAACTAATAGGAATGATCAAGTTAAACGATGATCCTCGCAGTTATGAACGCAATTTTAGCAATTGTATAGAGAAGCTTGAAAAATTCAGGACTTCAACGGGGTTTGAACCCGTGACCTCGCGATACAGGTGCGACGCTCTAACCAACTGATCTATGGGTTCTAATGTTCCCGTGATGATTAAATCAAGGAATGAAATGATATATGAAATGGATCATATATTGGAGTGCGAATATGAAATCAAGTGAAGTTATGATCCTTGCAGTTATGAACTCAATTTTAGAGAAGCCTGAGAGATTCAGGACTTCAACGGGGTTTGAGCCCGTGGCCTCGTGATATCGGTGCGACGCTCTAATCAACTAAGCTATGAAGCCACTGACGTTGGGAGCTGGTCATTTGTGGGTTCTAATGTTCCCGTGATGATTGAATCAACGAATGAAATAATATATGAAATGGATCATATATAGGAATCATGACTTTGCTATTATCGCGCTGTGCTGAGTTCGGTACACTTCAACTACATATAAACAAAAGAACTAACATTCACCCTGAAAACGTAAAAGTTATGCTTGGTACACTCGCTGTTTTTAAAGGCGTACACGGCCGTACATTCAATAAACGAAATCTGAGTTGATTGTCGAAGTATAAAAGAGAGTATTTTCAAGCTTCGTCAGTTATCTTTGCGATGACTCTAGCTAGCTGTCATTGCAATATTTGCAACTGACGTTGGGAGGTTTTATAATCAGTTTGAGGGAAAATATTTTAGCGATTGACTGATAATTAGACCCCTGAACTCTCCTTGAATTCATCTCATTCCTGTAAGTCTTTAAATTAAAATAACTTATTTTAGGTTATATAAAGACTTACAGAAGATAGTATTCAGGCCCCAGTTGTTCAAACGATGGATAGCGCTATCCGCCAGAGTGATAGCGTGGACAAGTCACAGCGAATTTCCAATTGATAGCGTACTGGGGCCTGGTGTCTTGGTCGACCTTAAGTAAAATCCATGATGCCACGGATTTTTAATATTCAAAAATTAGAGACATGAGATGTGTCTAAGGAAACTTCTTCAGTCTTTGATTAATGAGGCATGTATACGGTAACCGTCACTCTGGGCTAGAAAATTAACCATGATGCTCACCAAACCAGCCTTTAAAATCGTGAGCGTTTAAAACATTTAGCGTGTGATCCTTGGCTATTAAAAGCGATAATAGTGAGACTCGGGATCGATGAACTGATTGACAACTTAAACGAATGAAAAGACCAAGCATTAAAATATCACCCAGTTTGAAAATGCTTTACTAGCCTAACAATATTCTTTCCATCTTCGTTAAAATATTGTACTTGGGTTTCACTGTACAATTCGCGTCGTACATTCCGTTTATACGTGTAGCAGCACAGTTTTGGGAAGTCTAGCAATTTGTGACAGCATAATGGCAACAACCCAAACCTATTAAGATTCTTAAATTCTTAAGACTTAATTTCAGGCAATGTTGGCTTGCTACAATCCTAATTCGGAGTTGTTAGTGATACCGGAAAATGATCACCATTTTTTAATGTTTCGGCTTATAAGCTTATTACCCTTGGCAGAAATAGTGAACACGGAGTATCAAAAATGATAATATACCTAACGAAATACAATTACTTTAAATAAGCTAAAGGTCCTTTGCTCAACTTTCAAAGTATAGCTTAGTTTTCTCGTTAAGGTGTAGGCCGTAAATTTCTGAAAATTCCAATCAGTTATGTTGTAAATGGTGCGCCCACGAACTCGGATTAAAATTCTTTTAGGGGCGATAAAAACCGGCTGCCAAACAGTTTTCACTATATGCGGTGTATTTTAGAAGCATTCAAATTAGTACAGCTGGAAACACCCAATCCAGGTATTTGTGTGCCAACCCCTTAAAACTCAGGAGTGACGACTTATGATTGAATACCCTGAAAAGCGGCTGATGAGTTATGATTCAAAGGAGGGGTGCCTTGACGAGTAATGCATCAAGTACGTTTTGTCAACTAGTGTATAAAGATTAACCGGCTTTCCAAAAGCGTATTTCCCTCCTGGGTATTTGATTTACTCTCGGGCACCTTTTCCCATCCACGGTTTCTAAGCTTGGATTGTTTGTCAGTTATGCCGACTTGACCAAAACTCTCTCTGAAAAACGAAAAAAACTGAAAAGAAAACGAAGAAATGGTGTAAAAAAAAAAACAAACAAACAAACCAAACTGGGAAAATGTTTAAGAACGATTGAATATCAAATGCTTTAAGGCTTTCCGAAGACCTGGTTCATTTCCGTGGAAGACGGTAACGGTGATGATATAATTGAACCTATTTGTGAAGTGATTATTGCTAATCCCTTGAGCACTAATTGAAAACACTACACGGAAAAACGAAAACAACCTTGCACTCAGATCAAAAGAAATCACGTATTAGTTCTTATGAGAGGCGGGCACAAAATACCTGGAGGAATTAGGCAGCTCCTTAATAGCTCATTCCAAAAACCGGAGCTTTTTCGCAGGGGTGGATGCGGAATGATTGGATCTCAGTTATTCGTTATTCCTTCCAAAATTTTCCGGGTTATTCCGATTATTCATCATTGAAATTTTGTTCGACGTTCGATATTCAGGGCTGTAGCCGGGGAGAGGGGGTCCTGGGGTGCCCGTGACCCCCCTTTGTAACAGTCATCAAAAGAAGAACTCTAAAGAAGGCTGCAGTTGCAACCGAAAATTCATTTTAAGACTATTTTTTATCTATATATAACCAATATTTTTAAATTCAGATCAGAACTTACTACCTCTATGCAGCCATTTTGTAGGCTTGTCCCTCCCTCCGCACCACTCACTGCTCATCCGAAAAAATATCACTTTCACTAGAAACAGCGTGGATGTCGACATGACAAACCAGTAAGTACCCTGGATTTGAGAGAGTGTAACCCCCAACCCTCAATCTTCATTTTCCCGCATTCGTTATTGTATAACGGAAACTGTAAAATTCTTTATTCCGAATGTTTAAACGCTAAATATTCTATATGCGTCTTCTTTTTTAAGCCGTTATTCATTATTTCGCTTCCACCAACGATTTAACATTCAGTTACAGACACCCCCGAAAGGTTTTGGAAGGCGAACGATTTAACCATCCCACTCCAGGGAAACTGACCAAGCCACTTTTCAAATAAGTTAGATCCGATACCAACAACAAAGCAGTTTTCTTCCGATCGATTTTAGAGCTTTATATTCCAACATCTAATATAACCAATGGAAGTACTGAGGAGGCTAGAGAGAAGACCACAGAGAGAGTCTCAAATCTATCAAAACCCTGCTGTTTACCGCCCTGGCAAGCTACGTTACTAACCCAGCGATGTCCGCAGTGATAGCACTCGCTTGTCAAACATGTAAGATTGAGTTTTCTATTGGTTCGCTAACTCGTCCCGGAATTTCTCCCTGTTTTTCTCTCTCTTAAACTGAAATATCCAGCCTTTATAGTTTCTGGCTGAAGCCCTCTAATCTACATCCAGTGGACAATTAACCATTTTGTGGAGATGCTGGTTAAGGTGAAGTCTTGATTATTTTGAGATAATTTTTGTTTTTAAATTGGTACTCAAGAAAGCTCACTTATTCTCTGAGGCAGTCGCACCAAACCACGCCGCATTCCTTTCTTCCCTTTTGACCTTAAGAAAGGCAAATTTATGCCCTATAGAATACTTCTAAATTTCTCTGCTCAATCAAAGTTCTTCATCCATTGCTTTAAAGTAATCAGCAAAAAAACATCCTTTATTTCAAGTCACTCGAACTCTTCAAAATGTAGTTCCTTCCCAGTTAGTCATTAAATTTACTCGATCTTTTAATATTGAGTTTTCTTCTCTTTTTTGGCAGTAATGAAGTCACCTGAAAGTACTTTGGTGAACTTACAAGATTTGCCCAATTTGACTTTGCCAATGTGAAGCAACTGATAAATTGGCAGATGGTCAGGCGTTGACAGCATTCAGCGCTTAAGACCCAGTTTAACGTAATCCCCAATCCAGTTTTGCCATCATCGATAATAGTTGAAATAAGCAGACTTGTTGTTTTCTTTGCACTTGTCATCGAGTTTACAACAAACCGTGAAATGCGAGTAAAGCTCTCGTGGACGGAGACCTAAATAAACACGTTATCACTGATAATCCTGAACTTGATGCCCCTTCGAGGTAAATCCCAACAAGAGAACGGGTCTCTTAATTAAGCTGTCAATTTAATTTTCAATCTGTGTAGGAGGGAATTTATGCCCTCTATTTTGATTTTAAAACTCGGATCGACTTGTCAGCTGTGCACACGTTTGTCTTTATTTGTCCAATGTGAAAACAAGAACTCGAGAGTTGCATTTTTTTGTCATTTTATAGCGTCATTGTTTTACGTCAGATAGCCAAAGAGATTGGTCTTCCGTGTGGCAAAAAATAGAAAAGGAAATTCGAATTCACGGTATTTATTTTGTTCCTCCAGAAAATACAAGAAAAATTAATTTACCTGGCATTCAAGTTTTTTTGTTTCGCTTCAATGGTGATTCTCTTTTTAATGGCCGAAATTATAGAGGAGACGAATACATGTAAATCTGGTGTTTATACGAATTATGGACCAAAATTCATCTTCAGCTCATTCGCCTGACTAGCTGACAGACAAATCAAACGAAGACGAATTTTGGTCGAAGTCCCTAGGACCCGGGGCCTAAGACTGTATTTATATTTAAAGGAATTGCAGACGAAATATCCATCTTCTTTTTACGGGTCAAGTTATTTTCTATAGTATAAATTCGGCCAAAGTCGTGATTGTTTGCTTATGCGCGAATATGATTGTTACGAAGAAGCCTCTTTAAACTCCTTTCAATCCTGGGAGTGAAACTTTCAGATTTTACAATGTCAAGCGCCAGAGCACGATTTAGCTCGTCACTAGGGACCTCTTCAAGGGGAAAGGGTTAACGACATCTTGGTCCACTGAAACACTATGACCAGACGCAGTTAAAACTTGATATATCGAGCACTGGGGTCGGATATGTCAAATGGGATATCAAACTATATCACTTTGATCCTCCCTGGATTCGATCGAGTCACCACTTGAAGCGATATGGTTACTCGGTGACAAAAGGCACCAAAAACCAGGCACTTCGAGCAAGCCAGTCATGTTCCATCAAACTATACAGCTGATTTCAAAGTTTAATTGTTCCGCAGGGGCAAAGTAGTCTAGGTTTTTCTCGCCCAGAAGACGATTGCGTGTTCGGTCGACTTAACTCAAACCAGGCTGTTGGGTGCATTCCAACTGACTTCAGGCGGCAGTGCTGTCGTGGAAAAAGCATTGTTTAACATTTTTCAATAGCCTCCACAAAATCCACTTAACACCCACTTCGCTCTTAAAAGTGTCAATGTTTCAAATCGAATTGTAAAAGGGACCTCGTCATTTGAAAAATGCCCAAACAACCTCCGTTCGACAAGAAGCGTTCAAATATTGAAATACTATTTCCTGTTGACAGTGGTGAACAGGAAAGCATCGTAATCCTGGGTTTCCTATTTTAGGGTCACGCGAAAAAAAATCGTCAATGAAAAACACATGGTCGATTTTAAGTGTTCTGTAATTAAAAATAAACAAAAGTCCCTGGATGTTTACGCTTATTGCTTTTCAATAGCCTAAGCCTATAGAGGTGTTTTAGGGCAACAATTGACTAATTGACCAATTTTGAAAACCACGTTGATCTTAGCCTGAAAACAAGAATGCTAAATTCCCACTATGGGAGATAATGGTTGAGTGTCAAAGTAACAGTGAGACCTCTTCAAAGTCATCGTTCCTTTCTTACCCCCTACCAAACATAGTGATCCGAGCCTTATATAAATATGGACAGTCTGCTGGGAAACGCATACTGCTCAAATTAAGAGCGAGTTCCACGTTCGCAGCTGCAGTTACCTGTTGAAAGTTGATCGTCGCCGGTTTGAGGGACGAGAAAATGTGGCACAGCGACTATGCAACCAATTGGCCTGGAATGGTACAACAGCAGCTTCTCCACGAAAACTACATCGATGAAGATGATGAATCTCACGTTAAAAGACCCATGAATTCGTTCATGATCTGGGCAAAGATTATGCGACGCAAGTTTGCTGAGGAAAACCCGAAACTACACAATGCGGAAATCAGCAAGCTTTTGGGCAAAGCTTGGAATGAGCTCACGACGAAGGAGAAGCGACCATTTGTCGAGAAAGCCGAAAGGCTAAGAATTCGCCATATGAAGGAACATCCGAACTATCGTTACACGCCAAAGAAACGCTCACAAGATAGACGACCTGGGCAGAGAACAAACTCGACTTACATTAATCCAACGTTTATCAGCAGCATTTCCAATGTTGTGATGAGCAGTCAGGTATTTGGTCTGCCTGGGACTCCAGGAGATCCATGCAGTCCCAGGGAGAAACAGCTTCCCTCATCCCAGTACATGGATCCCATTGGGCGGTGTTATTCTACAGGAAATGAGAACTGGAACGTAAACATGTTCACAGAAACACTCAATAATCGCAATGATTATCTCACTTACCCTTCAGCAAGACTTGAAAAGGAGTTCAACAGACCAGCTAACTTCATCGGACCAACTGGAGCTGATAGTCTACAATTCGAAGGTAACCCATGCCTTACTAATCATCGAAGCAATAATGCGCTGGATCATATGGATAGCAGATCCAACACAGGCCAAGGAAATTTGTTTTCCCCAGAAAATGAAAGGAAAGATGTCGTTCTTTCTCCTTGCGCTTATCAATATGGACCGCAATTGAAGTCGTCTGAGACCGTTGATTATAATCTTAATGGTCCTCGATCGTCGATAATCAAGACATCTTTTCCCGCAGGAAATAATGGATCCGGCACAGATGCCGAAGTCGAAAGGCAACCACGAAAGATTGTTGGCAGAACGAGGCTGAGTTCTTGTAGATTTGCCGCACAGCCGCAAGACGTAGAAAGTGACGCTGAAGAAGGAAGCTCAATTTGTGCTTCAAAAACACTTAGAGGAGGCACTGGAGCTATGTTTGAAAACTTTTCCGAGCTGTTGTGTGAGGATTTGGATCGAGATGAGTTTAGCATGTACTTGGCTCAGGCATATTAAAAAGGATGATCATCAAACTTACGGAAAAAAATTTAAATGAGCAATCACGAAAAAGGGAGAAAGTGTTACGCCGCGAATGGAGAGATTTAGCGTCAGTTTAAGTAAAACGGCAAACGAAGCCCATTGATTGTTATAAAAGCATGAAAATTATCCTTTTCTGACTGATCTCCCTCTTTTGAGAAGTTTTCTATAGATAACAGAAAGGAAATGAGTTTAAATTAAGCACGTTTCTGTTATTTTTTATATGAGGCAAATTTCAGCTTGATGTTTGTCGGAGACGCGGTTCTAAATTTCTCGAATGTTTCGGTTCCCGAAACTCGCATACGTAAACAATTCAAAAACAGGAAAGCCCCAGGCCACCTTTTTCTCTGCCGCTTATCATCAGTTGTATCATAAATGATATGGATAAGACGCTCAAATCTTACAGTTCTCCGTGAATAATTTTGGCAAAAATGCGGTGTTCCAGAGACTCGACGCAAAAGGGATCAAATAGCGCAGACACCGTCAGAATTGAAAGATCTCCGGAATCCCCAAAATTTTCAGTTCACTATATAAAGAAACAAGAATTCAAACGATATATTAAAACTAGGGCGTTTATATGGGTTTTCTTTGTTGATTCAAAACCTCATGGAGTTGACAAGCCATTTCGAAGAGACAGTTTTGTCAAGTCGCGAGTTGAAGATGGCGGCGAGTTCAGATTATGCCTTCAGTTAGCATCGCTTTATTTGCAATAAAATACTTGCAGGGTGTAGATAATGCTTTCATGATCACTAATGGAAGAGATCGAAAATTTGCGAACAACGGTAATGAGTGCACCGTTGATAGAGGCCTACCATTATCCAATTCTTTGTAGGAGAAGATTGTTTGTGATGCCGCGGTGACGAAAAGCGTGCAAGCAATTTGTGTTGTGTCGCTGGTGCTAATAGCTTTCTTACAGCAAGGGCCGATACATGCACTGCGTAAATTCTGATGTAGAACCAGAAGCTTCTATGAAAAGAACCAAACATAGTTTCCGAGAACAAACGATTTTTTATTGTAGCGTCTAATTTTAAAGGATTTTGTATTATAAATGACACTATTAAAGCCAGCAGCTTGCTTTTTCGAATTCACCTGAAGAGCGCTAGTTGGTGTTTTAACATTTCATTACACTGGTAAAAGTGCACACTACAGCTGCTCCCAGCGTTAAGTATAGTTGTTGGCCTAATTCAATGTGTCCAGGGTCCAGGTATAGATCTAGAAGAACTGCCGTTTAATTTACAAACGAAGCAGCTTTAGCATAAGGCAATTGATGTTGAGGCGGGAAAAATCCCATTATGAAAGGCCATGGGTATGTTTGTTTGTCACCGAGTTTTGCTTTTTTTTTTAACTTAAGTGCGCTGTCACCGGAAAACTGGACAGAATTTATCCTTTAATTTATTTGGACTTGTTCACAGTTTCGTCTTGACGAACAACATGCAAACGACCTACGTCCCCCTCCCCTAAAACAAAAAGTCCCCCTCAATATGTATGGCCACAATTGCAAGTGGACTAAATAAATTGGGGTCATCAATCCAAATTGCAGAAGGCTAGTTGGAGTGAAAGCTAAGAGACGATCAGAAATAAGTGTCTTAAAAATGGCATAAGTAGTGTCATCCCGTTCTACAAACAACCGGAAAAATCCCAATTTTTCTAGCCGTGAGCAGAATTCGCATTTGCAAAATTGTATTCATTCTTCCTAATTAGATGTGGCGACAGGAATACTCTATTCTAGCTGAAAAAATAATATAGTGTAGCAGCCTCCGGGAAAATTCCTGCAAATGCCAGCGTTAAAAGTGTAATTGGTCTTGAAAGGAAAAACAAAAGAGGCCTTTGAAGATTGAATTGTCCGATTATGGAATATTTATAAAATGACAGAGGGAGGGATGAAGCTATGTGGTTAAAAACTGGTCATTAACTGTGTTTTGTAAAGCCGATATAGCTTCTTTCAGTTACGAGACTACGGATGTTACAAGTGCACTTCAAAACCTGATGAATACCCTGCCATCTTTGTAAGCATTCGGCGGCGTTCTTTGAAGAACAAGTCAGAATACAATAAGTGTATTCTTATGGAAATAATTGGCAGACCAAGTTAAGCAAGCATGAAGGCACTAGATAAGACGGGACGAAATTTTGAAAACGAGAACATGAAATACGACCATTCCCGGCTTTCGAAAACGCACTCAAAACGTATGACGGGCCGCATTAATTAAAACGCCGCGGAAGGTTTCAGGTTGTACCGGCTGAAAGAGATGATTCTGCTTGAAATCTAGAGAAAGAAGATTCGGGAATATTGAAAAGTTCCGAACCTACTGCAGAATGCCCGACGGGATCACAGGTCTACAATCCAACCATAATTAGAAAATTTTATGCAGGACAAAGACAACAGGGGTGTGAAAGAGTGGTGACTGCGCTCGAATGGGTGACTGATCAGTTAGTTATTAAGACGACAACCCCGTTTACATGTAATTAAATAAAATGGCTTGAGATCACATGGCCCTATGAGGTCCCTTGAAATAACTTTATAAACAAAGTCAAGAATACTTATTTTGTACATAATTGCATCTCCCAGGCGAAAATGACAAGTAATACCTCCTTCACCTTTATGGGGATCAATTTTGATTCCATACGTCGATCTCCCCTAAACAAGGTGTCGAACTGACCATTTTAGCACAAAACCGAACATGGCTAGCACTTTGGAGGATGGAAATGTCGTTATTAATCCAGTGACATGCACTCAGTCAATATCTTTTTTAACCCAAATTTACGTAGATCAATTTTGACCTTTTGATGCATTTTCCCTGGAGCCAAAGTACTCAACAGGAAATATTTGTTTGGATTAATTAACTCATTATCTGTGTTCTTAGTGAAAGATGATCAGTTTTTAAGTCGGATATCATTTGTAGACGTATTTCGTAAAACAGCGACGCTTTGTTCTTTTTCATTGCTCTTAAATTATCGACATGGTTCCTTTTTTTTTTTCATTCTATAAATTTGTCGTCTACACTTAGGCATGATCACCTTGAAACTTTCGATGCATTAAAAATTCACTTTTGGTGAAAGACCGGTCAAAGAGAGCTTTTCGCGTTTTGCCCTGTTTTAGCGCCGCTCAGAAGAGATTTTGATTAGTTTTGCGCCAATTTGGATTTTCTCTAGATTTACGTCACGTCCTGTGATGGATAATAATGTGTGGCTTTATATCTTGTTTTACCGAAACAAGATGCCACAAACCCATTAGACGAACGCCTACTCAGCATGGCACTCCAAGATCTTGGCACCGGCGGTACTAGCCTGCCCTAACCCCCCCCCCCCCCCCCATCCCCAGTCCCGTGGCCTTATAAGGAACGACGACCTCTATGATAACAACAGCGTCAGCCAGGTGATCTGTTGACGTAATTTGGAGGACTGGGAAGAAAAATTTTAATGCTGTATCCCACAACCGCTCGCGGCCTTAGGTGTTGTTTCCAAACTCTCTGCAGTATTCAACAGGTCATTCTGTGTCTGGCACATTTCTTATTACTGAATGAGCATTCAAGTAGACCCGACGAGCTCTAACCTCGCATTCAAAAATAAGGCCCCGCGCGGTTGTGGGATTCGGCGTTAAAATTTTTCTCCCCAGTCCTCCGAATAACTTCACCACATCACCTGGAGAAGCAATAAATGTTATTGGCTAAAAAAGAGGAAAAGTGATCGCGCTGCACTTGCGGCACGCATTTTTGAACATTTCTCTTCCGTACTCGTCAAAACAACAACGTAAAATTACCAAATTTAGGTTTTGACGACAACGTGAGAGTACAACAGTTAATAGCCTGCGAGCAAGCTCTCTTGCGGGGACCCCTTTATTTCAAAACCGCTCGACCACGCCACTAAGAAGAAGTATTTCGCCCATATTTACCAAGGTCAACAATTTGGAAACATGATCGCGAGATACTTATGAAAGCGTCAAGTTGTATTTTGAAGTGACATTTTTATTGTTGAAAACGTCACCACGTGAGTATAGAACTGTCCTATTCTCCTTATCATCAAGCGCCATGATTCATACAAATTTCATTTTTGGGTAGTGTGCACTTTCTTGTCAGCGGTCCTGCAGACTCGGTGCTCCCGCACGTTACTTGGAAACGAGTACTAATTGAATTTTGTTCAGACTGCCCTGCCTAAAAATCGTAGCTAGGTGGGATGCCTGTGGCAGACCTTTAAAATTCACTTGAGTCAGGAGGAACCCCCCCCCCCCCCCCCTCCCCCCCTCCCCTTTATATTTGGACCAAAGCCACCAAAACTTTGAAAGGGCAAAAACAAAATGTTTGAGAGCGGGCCCCCACCTTACCTCCAGGTCTGGATCCGCTACTGGTAAGAACGAGCAACTCCCATAGGCCACTTGGGAAATTACCACTTGGGAAAATACCATAATACTCTTTGTTTGTCCCCCCAAATTTTGCAAAAGCATTGTTTTTGTTTTCTCTTGGGACCATTGTAAGTCCCAAGAGAAACTGGAAACAATGCTTATGCAAAATTTGGGGAGACAAACAAAGAGTATTATGGTATTTTCCAAAGTGGCCTATAACACTCCTGTCACGGCGTTTTCAAGGACCAATTTTATTTTTAGATTGAATTTCCCGCGAATGAGACTTGTACGGGTCCGCAAATGATCAAAATTGTCAGGATAATTGTGATGTTTCTTGCTTCAAAATGCTACTTCTTTTCAAGGAGAGTTTCCATATTGAGCGGTTGAAACGCGAGCTCAACAAACAAGTTGATCATGTCAGTTTAGCATTACACTTTCAGTCAGTGTAAAACGCAGACTGCAAACCAGGGGTAAAATGCAGACTGAGGTTAATATTTTATTTATAACGTAAGTGTTGAAAAAGCCCAAACCCCTTAGAAATGCTAACCTTAATTAGGCCTAATTAGGCCTAAGACAATATTTAGGCTTAACTCTTAGCATTTCTAATGGGTTTGGGCTTTTTCAGCAGTTAAATTATAACCTCAGTCTGCATTTTACCCCCGGTCTGTAGTCTGCGTTTTACACTGACCGATTACACTTTTAAACTTTTACCGTTATGTCATTTGTGTTCTCTATAATATTGATGGTTCGTTTGAATTTTACCTACTCAGTAACGAACATTTAATCTACAAAGAATCATTGTATTGATAGTTATATATTTAACAATTATTCCATAAGCGCGCGTTGGATATGAGATGATAGATAGCCAACGAGGCGCGTAGCGCCGAGTTGGCTATAATCATCTCATATCCAACAAGTGCGAGTGGAATAATTGTTTTATTAAAAACGTCCCCAAAATATAGAAAACTAGACTACAATAAAAATAAAAAGGCCCAAAAAATCACGCATATGCTTGCCTTGTTTGTAGATCATGGTATAATGGCTCATAACCTATGATGGCTTAGCCAATCAAAACTCTCGAATTGCATTATCCAATGATCCAGTTTTTAATAAATATATATATATACAAATTATCTTGTAAAACATTTTAATGTTACACTCACTATGGCTGAAGATGATGTTTGAAACATCGAAACATGTTCCTTAAAATCAATTTTAAAAATATTAATATATGCATATATATATATTTTTTATTTTAAGCAAAGGTTAACGTCACACCTGCACTACACCGACACAACGTAACTGTCACTTCGCGTAATGCTATCTACAACCGCTTGCATAAACGTATGACGCACCGTGACAAAATGGCAAGATGTTTTTCCCCATTTATGTTCACGTGGCCACTCTCTTCTAGTTACTTGTGGTCATTGCGTCATCATTTGCTATTAAGTTCGCGCTTGCAGCTTTGAAGTCGAAATTTTTCCTCTTACCACACACTACATATGTAATACTACATCACTGTAACTCTATATACGCGCAAACTTCAATGATGCCTCCTTGACGATTTTGCCTCTAAAATCCCTGCGGGGGCAATAAATAATGCATCTGACAGAAAAGTATAGGAATTCAAGAGGTGCTAAATCAGGATCTATCATGGCACTGCCAGTGAACGAGAATAAACACACTAGTAGCGATATTAAGAGCAAGGGCATTTCCTACAGTCTCTTACAACATGACGCGGAAAATTCTATGTCAACGATTCACATAACCATCTTGCATTTTAATATTGCCGTCACCATTTTACGCAGATCCCACATTGTGCTTTTGTTGAGAGCTTTTGCAAATTGTTCCGCTTCCACTCGTCTTTTTGTTGCTGCCGTGTTTGATGAGATCGATGTGCGCGTCAGTTTCTCTGTTTAGCATGAAAGCCCACCTGCTCCGAAAACATGAGTCAAAAATCCGAAGATTATTAGTCACTGTGAACTTGGAGAAACGCTAGAACTTATGAGAGATCGACAGCTGTTACAGGGAAAAGAAAGAGGCGTCCCCTGATTGGCCAATTTTGGGGAATGGTGTTGGGGCGGAGTTTGTTCGTCTGATACAGAAGGCTTTTCTTGAGGCGATATTTTCCTAAACATTAAGTTTTGCCTTGAAGATAACAATGTGAAGATTACAACTAAAAGACACTTTGCTTGATTGCAATAAAATTTTTACAGTAGCTAGGTAAACCTGTTGACAAATCCATTGTGGGGAATTTTACAATTCGAAATATTTTTTCCCTAACAGCCTTTTCCGAGCGGTTGCTCCAAGTATTTAGTTTACGTGTAGATCTGCGACAAAATTAAATGGTTAGTATTTGAAATAAAATCGTCCAAATCATGAATGCATCAATCTAAAGTTAAATGACAACAAGCCGATTCTGCAAATGGCCATCACGGAAAGAGGCATACGCAGAGAGGCATAACGCAAACAGCCATAACGCAAAAAGGCATAACGCAAAGAGGCATAACGCAAATAGCCATAATGCAAACAGCCATAACGCAAATAGCCATAACGTAAAGAGGAAAAACGCAGAAAGGCACTTAAAATAGCCATAACGCAAAGGCCCTTTGAAGAATTAGACTAGCCGTACAACAAACAGCGGCTACAAATATAATGAGAAAACGCAGTTAGTTACCAGTCTTCTTAATTCTATATATATCATATTTGAATTTGTTCAACCGTCACTTCTGAAGATGTTGTAGCATACGAAACGTCAAGTCCAAAGTAAAATGCGCTTTATCATTATGTTTGTAGCCGCTGTTTGTTGAAATGGCCAAACTGAGTACAAGAATATTTAGACTAGCTGTGTACTTCGTAAATAATGTCAGCTCTAAACAAAACGTCAGTTGATTGCTCAAGGGAAAGAACATATAATCGCTATCGAACTTTTTCCTCCTGTTTAAGTTATGGCTCTGCGTTATGGCTCTGCGTTATGCCTCATCGCGTTATCCTCTTTGCGCTATGGCCATTTGCGTTATGCAAGTTTGCGTCATGCCCTTTTGCGTGATGCCTACTTGCCTTATGCCTATTCGCGTTATGGCCATTTGCAGAATCGGCTACTTGCCATTCAGCTTTGGATTGATGCATTCATGATTTAGACGATTTTATTTCAAATTTTACATGTCATAGATATACCTCCATATCACTCTGTAGCCACGACAAGATTTTTCAAGTTTCTCGGTAACATAATGAAACAACTAAATTGCCGAAAAATGAAATTCCCATTGAGTTGGAATTTGTACCTTCGCGTTCCAACCGCAAGAAAAACAAAGTATATTCTTCAATAATAAAGGAAGTATTCCAGTAGCCACGTTGGGATATCTACGCCGAAATCGGAAAGCGCTACATCCGTTTCACTGAAGGTACACGGTTACTATAACCTTAAGAATGGCAGTCAGTGGTTTCAGTAAATTGCGCCAATTTACGAAATTATTTGAATTTCTAATTTTGAAAAATTAAAATATTTTACCAGTTAGTTAATATGAAGACTCTATCCAATCCAAAAGGAATTGCACGCTAAATTTTTGGCTGATCATTGTTTGCCATTAGCACTACGGTCACGGTTTGATACGTTTGTGTGACAGCCAATTAAAAACCCCCACAACGCACCAAATACCCGGAGGGTGTAATGTGCAGGTTGCAGATTGCAGGTTGCAGATTGCAGGTTAGGGTTGCAGGTCATTGTTTTACTATAACTGAAACAACCCAAACCTTTACAAAAATGCTAACCTTAGGCTAACATTGTTTTCTTTTAGGCCTAATGTTAGCATTAGTAAAGTTTTGGGTTGTTTCAGTTGCAACTTACATCCTCCACCAAATACCGTTCATGAAACCGATTGCTACGACAACATAAAAGCTGTAACAGGGACAAATCAGCAATTAACCTTTAGCGAAACCGGGCGATTGACAGTAGAATTTATTCCGTGTACCTCCCATTTCGGGAAACAAACGAAGATAACACAAAAAGTGAAGGGGAATAATATAAGAATAACGGAAATTTTGTGGGGTGGAATAATGGAATAACTACTTCCTTTGGAATCATCGATTTGTCGACCCGAATAAATCGATTTTTTCAACGGAATAATGAGTTCTTTTTTACTGGAATAATGGAATAACGAACATTTTCGAGAACGGGGAAAGCCCCCGAAAAACAGGTTAATTATACAATGGTAACGAAAAATGGCGAAAAGAGCAATAAAGAACACGGGAAAATAGATCTAGACTAATTCATGGTCATACGATAAGCAGGCTGAACTGGTTGTATGGTGAGCAGACTATTTATAAAAACATCTGAAAACAAAAACATAATAATTAAGGAGCTCTGCTTTTAGGCTGGCCTAAAGATACATCAGTATTATTCAAAAAATTATATGCTAAGGGCTGGAGCAATGGTGTATTAGGGGAGACGTCTCCATAATATGGCTGTCGCATATTTTGTACTTGTTGAATGTATGTGGTGTGCGAAAGAAGTCGCTAAAAAGCACCTCGTGAAAAGAACTGAACTGAAAAGAACAGTGGAAACTTTGGGTGGTACATCATAGGTTTCGTACATGTGCTCTACAATGTGAAATTATCAGTTCTTTCCTTGTAATTTGTCAACCTCGTTCTTAGGGTCTCTTTGTCAATGGCAATGAAGACACCCTGGGAACGAGATTGGTAATTTGTAATAATTAAGGGGTCCTCTATTATAAATCTCGGATTATTGAAGTGCATTCGACAGTTGATTTGGAAGCAAAGGAGAAGGGTAGGAATGAAACAATATTAATCTTAGGTCAATCTTATAGGACCGAAGATGGAGAATTCGAGCATGTACTTCTTGAGATGCTTTCAATAAGACCTGAGTCCTATGACTCGTGTGTAATCTGTTGAAAATAATCATTTGTATTTATTTATTTTAGTTATCAATAACCCTAAGAAGATTATGCAACATGTAAGCGAAAATCACCCAGTCGTCACGCAAGACTTTCGTGATCCATAAATAATGCTATTGATTGATGATCTATTAAAACGTGCAGCACCATACCCTCTGCTTTGAGCGGATAATATGTGGCTTTAATTCTGGAGAACTGTAAATCAAATGAAGCTGGACAAATCAATTCTGTTTCATGAAAAATGAAAACCGGCCGAGTACTTTGACCAAAACCTCTCGCGGGAAAGTAGAGAGCCGAAGAACTCGACCCCGTATGACATCGGGCATCGAACCCCACTTACACAAAGGAGATTGGGGAATAGGCAGAAAGAAAAATATTGTGCTGGGATTGAAATGGAAGCTCGATTTAAGGAAGAAGAGTTGAAATTCGGTTTCAGTTACCGGGTTTCTATGAGCATAAAGGTTCTCTTCAGTACATTTCTGGGAGCTCGAAAATGTCTGGTTTGTTTCACTGAAGACTTCGTCCTTGAAATCAAAGTTTCTTGTCAAATCATCAGCTGGCATATCATTCTATATATATATATATATATATATATATATATATTGACATATACCATTCGTGACGTTGTAGAAAAACTCCCGGCTTTTATCATCACGCCACTTTATAATGATTTCGTTGACCACGCGTGAAGAATTGTACACCCGTGTTTCGCCAGCTCAAAGACAGCTCACAAACCTATGAATTTACTCAAATAAAGCGTACAGTAAAAATAATTGGTGGCTGATTAACAGGGTTACAAAGGCCTGTTAATCAATAATCTATTGTTCTTGATACATCTGGTTATTTAAACACAGACAATTTTTTCACAAGGGAGTTGTACGGTTAAGCGATCCAAAATTAAATAGCCAGGTCAGGTGAGCGCAAACGGAGGAGGTCCTCTACTGCAAAACCACTAACCGAAATCGAAGTAGTTCTCAAAACGCTTCAGCACAGAGCAGCTAGCAGATAAGTAGTCACAAAAAAACCAACCTCAGGACTACGTCCTCACAGTCAAAGCTCAATATCGACCTCCCCCCCTCCCTCCCCCCAATTTTTTTTGCTTCAGTCCACCCCGAGACTCCCAACCAACTCACTCATAGTAAACTTTATCAACGATCGGGTGACATCGAAAAGCGCCCTGTGACATTCATAAGGAGTTGGGCGCATACTTCATCTAGCATGCATCTAAAGACTGCGAGTGTTCTTTAATAGATCTTAATAATATATTTCTTTGATGTTTGAGCCGCCAATGAACGAAGTAGACAATTACCAAATTTGTGTCAACATTCTAGATTGTTCTACTCATGAACAAAGCTCTCTTGGGTCTTTTCCTGGATTAGCGTGATCGAGTGAAGATGCTCATAGACTCTACAACTTGAGGAACTTGGATGACAAGAAATTTGGTCCACTCGAGCGAATTGAGCGAATTGTCATAGACGAAGCAAGCTGCAGGCTAGAAGTAAGTTGTTAACTCTGGCTAATCGAGTGTTATTGAAAAGAAAGTTAGAAAAGGAAGTCTTAATTCAGTGCAGTCCTAATTATCTGCTGGCGAAAATTAAATTATCAATCGTTAAGTTCACTGCCAAATTTTACGCCTCTCTTCTATTTGGAAGTCAAATCTTATTAGGGACTAGAACAAGGAGAGACGAGATTCAAAGCAGAAATACTACGTAAGGTTAGAGTATGCTTTTTCCTTTTCAGTCTGTGATAAAGTATATACTCTGACAAATTTCCGCCGAAGAGAAACTAGATTGCTTTTGCGCTCTTTTTTCCGGAAATGACGCGCGCAGCAATAAAGCTTTCTTGAGTTCGCTGATTTACTGATTTTTGTACTAACGACGTCGTTTTGACATCTACAAGACTGAGCTTCTTGCGAATAAGGGCTTACTTAGTTTAATCGCGCGAATGAAACCACAAATAAATCGCTGACAAGTTTGACAGAGGTTAAAAATTGAAACATCCTTTGAAAATGTCCATTTTTTGCTTTGGTGTGTGGAAATGAAGATTTATTGAAAAGGGTATTGTATAATGGTCTATGATGGCTTCATTACGTACATTGACCTTTGGGACTGCCCGTATTAATTTGTTATATCATCACGTAATTTAAGAACTGCAGGCCTTGCAGACTCTTGGCAAGAGTTTGAAGTGTCTTTTTGCCTTTCATTATTTATGGATTCATTTTCTTCACGACATTTTATGCATTTTGTCACGTAAACCGTTCATTGAAGAAGGCGTTCTGTTCAACATCAACCTGACAGCTTTCTCTTTAAGGCCTTCATTCAAGCTTTTCAATGAAAACCAAACGAGGTACTGAGCAAAGAAGGAGGCGGAGCTTGACTCCAGTTTTCCCTCCCCTTTAATTAAGCGCTTGCTATGCAGGCTTATAAGTAGATCAAGACGAACGCATTCTTAGCGAAGAATTCGTTTTCTGGCTGTTTGCCGCTTTTGTCATTCTTGGATAAACAGGTATCGATCAAATAAATATTGCTTTAAAAAACACTCTTTTTTTTTTCAAAATAAAGCGCTGAAAATTAAATGTGATTCGCAACGAATAGTTTCCGTTTTGACTCGGACCAACTCGGAAAAAAATCTGACCACTTTCTAATAGGAATTAACGTACCAATCACCATCATTAAGTCATTAAACTCAGACATGCTACCAGACATCACACCTCAGACATGCTAACACCCGTACAAAAACTAGTTTAAAATTAAATACGCGAAAACTAATGTTCTAAAAATTTCGTATTTCTTTAGAGTAGTAAAATCTTGAAACTCTCTGCATTTACATTTAAGAAAAATTGAGTCCCGTTATGATCGCTTAAAAACCTTTTTACTTCTGAAGGATATTCTTGTAATTCATTTTTTTATCACTCAATCATTTTTTTTTTCTTCATAACTTTTACCTACTTACGCTTTTTTTTTTCAGCTGTTTTATTTACTATTTATTGTGAATTTTTAGGTAACCCTTCAGTGAGGGAAGTTGTTTCCTGTAGGGTTTTCCTCTCAATATTTGTAGTCTTTTGTATTGAACAAAACATTAAAGTAAAGTAAAGTAAACTTGGGTTCGGGAAGCATACGAAAATACTTTCTGTTCGATAAGCCATCAAAAGTCAAAATACTAGCTTCAAGTTCTGAAAAGCTGTTCTTACAATATGTTTTCAACGAGATAAAACAATACCCAGGCCGGTAGGCAGGTTTTTTTTTTTTTAGGGTCGAGGGTGTGATCTAATGAGGAGACGGACCAAACAAGCGCCGAAGGCGCAAGCCTCAAGGGGGTCTGGGGGCATGCTTCCCAGGAAAATTTTGAAAATTAGGTTACGTTGTCTGAGATTGCATTTCGTGCCTTTTGAAGGCAATAGGATATAAAAACAGGAACTCAAAAGCGAACTAAAAAAACGTGGATATTACTCAAACTTTTGAATGTCGAAATGAATTTTTTTGGCGCAGAGACTACTTTACGCTGTCACTATCTAAAATGAACAAAAATAGGAAATAAAGTTGAAAATCTGTATTGTTCACTGGGTTTGCTCATCATGATCTTTCAAAAGTGTGCCAAGCTCAAGCCTCCTGCACAAAAAGTGAATCAGAACTGAACTATAATACCGATATATACATTTCTGTGTGGAGGAGGGGGAGAGGGTGGGGGCTGCGGGCGCACCTGTCGCATCCCCTTCCTTACGGGTCTGATACTAAAGTTTCAGTATCTTCCTTTTGATGGTACAGACTCGGAGTTATGGCACTCAAACCACTGAGCGTTCTCTCCGACCTTGGAAAAGAAATTCCTCTGGTACCCACTCATGATATCATAAAGGATTTAAATCTATTTGGTTCAGTTTTGAAAAACTGAATATATTCAATTTTGTGTGATAAAAGATCAGCTACTGTAGCATTTTCAGTTTTCGACGACGTATTTAGCTGATCTCCGTAGCCTTTCAAAATACACCCAATTATTTCTCAACAGCACGGAGACAGTGTAACGCTGCGTGCCGCTGGCTGTTCGATTACACTGGAAAGGAAGAACCTTAAAAGCACCCAATAAGGTAAGGTCCACTTCAGGGGTTGCATGGTAGGCGGGCTATGGTGGCTCGAAGAGATAAGATAGAACTGATAAAGCGTACTCGCGGTCAAATTATGTGTCATTTGTGATACGGCCCTATCAGCATAAATAGCTGTAGCAGAGGCCAAGCCCCAGTTGTTCAAAAGGTGGATAACGCTATCGTCCGGATAAATTACTATCGGCTGGATAGCGCATTTGGTTTCGCTATGACTTGACTTATCCCTCGGATGGCGCTACTCATCGTTTGAACAACTGGGGCCTGGTTGAGAGTTTAAAGCGCTTGGGGTGCCACGTAATCGCGGTTTGTATTTGGCGATCGTTACTCGAGTAAGGCATTCTACGGTCAGCCTTTGCTGCGTGCACAAAAATGGTTTTGTGCCTTCGTTACGCTGGTCATGATAGCGTTCATTTACATTGTAAATAGTGTCGCACCACTGCCTTGGTCGGGTCGGTTGATGTATTCAGTAATATTTTTGTACCTATTCCAATGCTAAATAAATGGCGCAGTGACTTGGCTGGCCAACGCGCCCATATATCATCTAGATTGAATTTCCGGTTGGGTAGTTGAGGCAAAATCTGAAAGACAACCTAGGGGGGAAAAGCTGCCAGAGGGAAAATCAATCGTAGACACCCACAGATATTTCGCAACAAGTCTTTAACCTTTCATTAAATAAAATTAAGAGGAACATCGAAGCTAGATCAACAGCTTGAGCAGGTTCAGGAGAGCCTTGAAATCCATGCTTAAAGGGAATTCAAACAGCGCATGACCATGCGATTGCCCTGCCCTTGCTGAGGCTCTCCCAGGGGTTTTGGGGAACAAGGGAATATGTCAGATAATTTGAAATGGGGAACGGGGGAACAAAGACAAAATATCATAGGGAACAAGGGAACATAACCATATTTGCTGAAGTAATTTCGAGAACAAGGGAACTAAGAGACATTTTTAAGGGGTACAAGCCTACTCGGAGCTTTCCACGGTCGTGGACTTTCCAACCTAAATCTTGGCATCTTTGTTTGCCCCTTTGATGTTTGTCGAGCTTCGAAACCAGTCCCCTTTATTAACTATGCTGTGAGCTAGTTAAATAATTGCGAGTTAAATGAAGGCACATCTGTTAAGTTGTGAATTTTAGCTGTTTTTCAATTCTTTCTTTCAGCAAATCCATATAAATTTCTTGGGGCGGCTACTTATACGGCGATGCCATTCATCAAGCATTTATGTGAAGAAACGTGGCCACCATTTGCTCTTTCTGTGCTGACAGCGTCCATAGCTTTTGGATTGTGTCTCATAACTTTACCTGGAAACCTGTTACTTTGCATTGCTATCATCAAAGATCCTTATAAAGAACTGAAGAATTCTTTCAACTGCTTCGTTCTGCAGCTGGCCATAAGCGACCTCGTGGTTGGCGCATTGACCGAGCCTCTATTTATCATGTTTCATACAAGAGAAGCCATGGGATATCCTGTTATGCAAAATGTTTGGTTAATTCATTTGTCGTTCTTCGTCTCTTACACAGCTTCGTTATTGAGTCTGGTGGCTCTAACTCTTGATCGATATTTCACAGTGATGTCGTACCACAAGAGAGTCTTATCCAATAACACTGTGACCCTGATATCGGTGCTTATATGGGTGATATCCATATCATTGTCGTGCTTTTATTTCGTCACTGGCTTTTACTTGTTTGCATTTATGTTCAACAATGCAGCCCTTATAATAATAGTAACCATATTGACGTTTACATATGTCCGTATTCATCAAAGGCTAAAACAGCAAATAACGCGCTGGAGCTGGCTTCACCAGACACAGGTGAAACTAAAGGCTATGTCCATGGAACGAAAACTAAACCGAGCCTTTTACACCATTTTGGGAATTTTCCTGGCGTGTCTGATTCCCTCCGCTGTTATGATGTATATCATCAGTTTCAGTGACACTTGCAGCTGTACGCTAGTTCATTGGTTCAGAGACTTGGATTGCTTATTTCCTTTGGTTAATTGTTCGGTGAACCAATTTCTGTACGCCTGGAAAAGTCGTAATTTCAGAAGAGCCGTCACCACAGTGTTCTGTAAAACAGCTTCATATGAAGTTACTTCGCCTCCTTTGACTCCAAATGGAACTGTGTCGACTATCAACTCTAAACGTGCCGAAGAACTGGAACCCGAGTCGATGATAGTTTTGGATCCTGTTCTTCTTTTGAGGGCAACCGCTATGGATGAAGATGTGTTATATGAAGTACACGACAACATTGTAGCGGAAGAGTAAATAGCATTCCTGGACTGGGAATATACCGGCAAAAAATTTTTTATGGCCATAACTGCAAAAACCTCGACCGTGTTGTTAACTATATTTTTGAAACTAATAGTCTGTCGTTTACTTAGCTGGATTTATTTTGCAAATGGTTATTAGCCTGCGTAGCTGGTAGGGTATTTTATCGCTGGATTATTTAAAACTCGCGAGTGCTATGTTTTTGCCCGCGAGTGCGTCGTGAGTTGGCTGCGACTGGCATGGGAACTAGTAATTTTGAAATATCCTATGGCAAGCCGTTACTGCCAAAAGCCCTTCAACTTTCTGGAAACCAGGTTGAAATCCATGTTGACACGATCGAGTTATAGAAATTGTAGGTTGAGTTACGTCTGGGGATGGTCGAGTTTCGTGGAAAAAGCTCCAGTTCTAACTACTGATTGTTGAGTTTCTGCGATCTTGTGTCGAGTTCTCGCTATTTAGTGTCGAGTTTCTGCGATCTAGTGTCGAGTTCCCGCGATCCAGTCTTGAGTTTCTGCGATCGACTGTCCAACTCTCGCTAGCGAGTTTTCATATTCTCGCTAGCGAGTTTTAAAATTCTGGCTAGCGAGTTTTCAAATTCTCGCTAGCGAATTTTCTAATTCTGGCTAGCGAGTTTTTTAAATTCTCGCTAGCGAGTTTTCTAATTCTGGCTAGCGAGTTTTCTAATTCTGGCTAGCCAGTTTTAGAATTCTCGCTAGCGAGTTTTTTAATTCTCGCTAGCGAGTTTTCTGATTCTCGCTAGCGAGTTTTCTAATTCTCGCTAGCGAGTTTTCTAATTCTCGCTAGCGAGTTTTTCAACTTATTCCCAGGACCTGCTCTGACAGCGTTACCCATAGGTCTATGCCTCTATGTATGCGTTCCCGTTCTTCGTTCTCCAACATGGCGACAATTGAGGAGGAACTTCGGAACTTCTCCATAGGCTTTAACGAAATTTTAAAACAGTTAGAGTCTTGAATACTCAGAAAGAAAACTAGAGAATTATGTCACTATTCTTTTCGGGATGAACTGCCAAATTGAAAGCGGTGAAAGATCAGAGCATCGAAGCAACTTACTGACGCTTCTGACAGCGCTTTATGAACTGTCGTATGGGAAGCTGGAGATATTATCGAGTCAAATACAAGAGCAGTCATGTCTTCAGCAGAAGTCTTCTTACTATCCTCAACTTGAAAAGACTGGAGGTCGGCCCAAGTTCTCACTAACTAAAGAGCAGCTTGTGAATCTTCGCGAGACTGGTTTAACGTGGGCGAAAATTGCCTTGTGTCTGAATGTTAGCGAAAGAACTTTATACAGACGAGTTCAGGAATTTGAAATTGATGGCAAATTTTCAGATCTATCAGACAATGATCTAGACGAACAGTGCTTGGGGTACCTGTGACTGTAGCCATCGATACACCCATGAATTACAAATCTCTATGCTATTAATTTATGATTACTTTTAATGTGCCACAAGCAATTTGGTGCACGAACATTATAAACTCGCCCTCGAATTGCACTACTCCTTCGAGTTGCTCTGCCCACAGGATCTATGGAATTAAGCCTTTCCCGTATCCTCCAACGCTGGATTCGCACGCCGCTGCCCTTCAAACTCCCGCGTATGTAGCTTTCACCCGCTCGAGAGGTTAATGCCATGATGGACTTGAGCACTGTTCGTCTAGATCATTGTCTGATAGATCTGAAAATTTGCCATCAATTTTAAATTCCTGAACTCGTCTGTATAAAGTTCTTTCGCTAACATTCAGACACAAGGCAATTTTCGCCCACGTTAAACCAGTCTCGCGAAGATTCACAAGCTGCTCTTTAGTTAGTGAGAACTTGGGCCGACCTCCAGTCTTTTCAAGTTGAGGATAGTAAGAAGACTTCTGCTGAAGACATGACTGCTCTTGTATTTGACTCGATAATATCTCCAGCTTCCCATATGACAGTTCATAAAGCGCTGTCAGAAGCGTCAGTAAGTTGCTTCGATGCTCTGATCTTTCACCGCTTTCAATTTGGCAGTTCATCCCGAATAGAATAGTGACATAATTCTCTAGTTTTCTTTCTGAGTATTCAAGACTCTAACTGTTTTAAAATTTCGTTAAAGCCTATGGAGAAGTTCCGAAGTTCCTCCTCAATTGACGCCATGTTGGAGAACGAAGAACGGGAACGCATACATAGAGGCATAGACCTATGGGTAACGCTGTCAGAGCAGGTCCTGGGAATAAGTTGAAAAACTCGCTAGCGAGAATTAGAAAACTCGCTAGCGAGAATTAGAAAACTCGCTAGCGAGAATTAAAAAACTCGCTAGCGAGAATTCTAAAACTGGCTAGCCAGAATTAGAAAACTCGCTAGCCAGAATTAGAAAACTCGCTAGCGAGAATTTAAAAAACTCGCTAGCCAGAATTAGAAAACTCGCTAGCGAGAATTTGAAAACTCGCTAGCCAGAATTTTAAAACTCGCTAGCGAGAATATGAAAACTCGCTAGCGAGAGTTGGACAGTCGATCGCAGAAACTCAAGACTGGATCGCGGGAACTCGACACTAGATCGCAGAAACTCGACACTAAATAGCGAGAACTCGACACAAGATCGCAGAAACTCAACAATCAGTAGTTAGAACTGGAGCTTTTTCCACGAAACTCGACCATCCCCAGACGTAACTCAACCTACAATTTCTATAACTCGATCGTGTCAACATGGATTTCAACCTGGTTTCCAGAAAGTTGAAGGGCTTTTGGCAGTAACGGCTTGCCATAATATCCCGCCAGCTACGTAGGTTAATTGTGATGGGCAGCCCTGGCGAAAGCCAAAAGGCACAAATAATGAATTTTCAATTGTTATTACAGTTGAGCCCACGTTTCACTTAAGCAAGACAAACCTTAAATTACTCGCAAAAATGCGAAGGAAACAGTCAAGAATCATGATGGATAAGAAATTCTTGTTTTGACCCGAAAGCCTCGTTTTCGCGTCTTGAGAAACTTACACCGTGGAAACGTGGGCTCAACTGCAAAAACAATTCGCCGCCAAATTTAGTTAGTTAGTCTTTGAAGAGGCCTTCCAAGGGTTCTTGGCGACAAGCGACATCGCTCCAAAATTGCAAAAAATTGTAGCGACAATCTTCGCGACAGCGACAATCCATTTTTAACTTCGACAAAGCGACACCTTTTCACTTCGTTATTTCGACAGCGACATGATCGACCAGGCCAGCGTGACTCTAAATCTTCTCTTCTGTTGGTGTTGCTAACTTATATTTCTTGTGCAAATTAAGATATCTTAAACAAAACATCATTCAACACTTGACGCACTTGTTATGCAATGAGCGTCTTATGTCGCTTATTTCCTTTTTTGGTACAAAGGTCGACACGTAGTCACGTAAGTCATGATTCTCTGTAACTTGATGACTTTTATCGCGTCTGTGCGGCTTTTCTGGCGCTTTTTGCTAACGTGGAATACGTGTAAGTAAGTAAGTAAGTAAGTAAACTTTAGTTACACAGGGTAGCCCATTCAGCTCTAAGGCTGGTCTCCATCGGGGTCCCGTATCTTAAAAAAGTTAATTTACATCAAGAAATTTCATGAACTATTACAATTAAAAAAGCCTAATAAAATACAATACTAGAATATAAAAACTACACTAAAAAGCCTTAAAATACAATGCGAAATCACATTTAAAGCCTAAAATAGTAATGAGATATCAAAGTTATGATAAAAAGAAATGTCTTGCTCGGCGACAGAACGTTTGAATGTTTTCACTCTTCACAGTGTTTAATTAAGGGAGATTGTTAAAAATCTTCGCGCCAGTAAAAAGAAAGGTCCTTTTCCAAAAAAATTTGCTTAACGTTTGGTAGGGATAGCCTCATACATTGCCTTGTAAAATAATTGTGAATGTTCGAAAATCTAGTAAAATATAATGAAAAATAACTATAGGAACTAATGAGTGAAGACAGAGAAAAACGAGTTTAGCCTTGTGGTAAGAGCGTCTGCTGGAAAGTGTCGGCCAGTGCAGCTGCTCTATTGCTTCACAAAAGCGAGAGCAATGTGTGATAATCCGTGCAGATCTATTCTGGAGGCGCTGTAGTCGATCTATATCTTGCTGTAGAAGGTTACTCCAGGCAATGTCACAGTAATCAAATAACGGAAGAATTAAAGCGTTGTGAAAAAGTGTTGCTGCCTCTTTTGTGACGAAACTTCTAACACGGCCCAGGATACTAACTCTAGATGCCACCTTTTTACACACATAGTCCGCGTGAGCCTTCCAAGTCATAAAGTTGTCGAACACCACGCCTAGGTATTTAAAAGTAGTTTCGCAAGATATGGACTTTCCGAGAAGATTAAGATTTAAAATGCAATCGCGCTCTTTATGCCTTTGAGATGTAAATAGTACACACTTAGTTTTTGAAACATTGAGAACA
>OX421445.1:9917771-9920271 GCA_949126865.1 Montipora capitata | reverse complement strand
GTAATTTGGTGTTTTTTTCCCGTTCTTAAAATTAGACGACGAGCCAAACTATCAGCTGTTGCTTTCAATATTTATTCTCGGGTTTTATGCTGAACACGTACAGGCGTTATTCGTCATTTCTATGTATTACTAAAGTCTCAATATACTGACCGAGTAATTCTTCTTTCGAATTTCAATAAGGCCCGTTTTAAACTTCGCATTTTACATCTGCTGAATCTAATGCAAATGAGCGAAAACAACAGATTTTTCTCATTTGCATTAGATTCGGCACATGTAAAATGCGACGTTTAAAACGGGTCTCATACATACTAATCATGCAATTATCTTATTTTCGATAAAACTCAAACACCAATTTCATCCAACAGGAAATTGTTTCATTTCTCCCTAAATATTACTTGCGGCGTTGAATGAACACCTGCGCTTTTGAACAGGAAAGCAGTGTGGTTTGAAATACTTACTGAGAATTTAAGAAAAGAAAACTGGCACCCCAAACAAGGCTTTTTTTGGTAAGTAACGAAATCTAAACTTTGCCAGACATATTACTAACAATTTCAAAGAAGAAAAGGTTAATCGCCGCCCTGGTATAAATCAATTTGTTGCAGAAATAATGCATCGACTTGAATGCGAGCCAATGGTAAGTTACTTTTGTGGTTTTCAGGTCGATTAGGCGGGCAGCATTGCGCACCATAGAACCACACAAAGACGGAGGCTTCATTTGAAAGCAGTCCCTCCTAAACGAGAGTGTCGAAAAACATAGCACAACTCAACAGGAAGAGAATCAACTAGGAAAGAATTACTACTATCTTGATTCATTGTTGGGGAAAGAGACTGAAGCTTGCATGGTTCGGCTCGGTTCGGCTCGGCTCTCCTAGCCGGAGCTTATCTTGAGCGATTGGTCGTGTTCACTTCGTCAATTCAGGAACTGTTGGTGGACACAAGAGTTCTTCCAATGAAGATCACTGGTGTGCCTCAAAAAATACTTTCATAATTTTCAAGTGGCGGAACAATTTGTCAACTTGTGTCGGATCCTCTTGACAATAAACAGAAAAGACGGTAGAAGTGTAAACCAGAAACGTGCGCTCGGATTTACCTCAAGTTATTCCTTGCACAGATGATCTATTTTGCGTAAAACTTAAAGGAGACGTTACATAGTTCTTTTTTCTTTAGAGAGAGAGAGGAAGAGATGAAGTTCGGCCCTAATCTTTGCAACGATGTCTGGGCCCCGTTCGCTACATCCGTGACAACCGCTTGTATTTCGGCCATTTTGTGTGTGATCACCGCTCCAGGCAATTTATTAATCTGTTGGGCCATCATAAAAAACCCCAATAGGGACCTGAAATCCTCATTCAACTACCTTGTCTTGAATTTAGCGATTGCTGACTGTTTTATTGGCACTGTGACCGAGCCCGTATTTGTGTGGTACCACAGCTCTGAAGCACTGCACCATGAAGTCTTGGAACTTCGTGTTCTAGTTTACATGTCCTATTTCGTGACTTCTACAGCTTCCATTTTGAGCATAGCTGCCTTGGCAACCGACCGATACCTTGCTTTGACTTCAACCACAATCAGAAAATTATCTTCCACCAAAGCCATCGCTGTGTCTGTGGTAATTTGGCTTTTCTCCGTGGTCCTGCCCTTGATATATTTCGCTGCTGGATTTTACACTTTAGCCTTCATTTACGCTAACACAGCAATCATTCTAACCTCGTTCCTTTTACTTTTTTATTTCGTGAGAATTATTCATATCCTAAACGCTCACGAAAAACAAATGAGAGCTGTTCTTGGCCTGGGTGATAAACGAAGGGGTCTTAGTGTGGAAAAGAAAGCTACGGAGAGCTTCTTTCGAATATTACTCTTCTTTTTTATCTGTAGTCTCCCATCGTGCATCATGATATACGTCATTAACTTGTGCGACACTTGCAGTTGCGATCTCATAAACTGGTTCAGAGACCTTCAATATTTACTGGTTCTTGTTAATTCGTCAAGTAACCAGTTCTTGTACGCATGGCGCATGAAAAGCTACCGTCGCGCATTTAGCAGGATCCATCCAATATTAATGGGAAATCAGGTGTCCTCTGTATCAAATGCCTCTTCTTCTGTCGCTGCGGACCACAATGTCTGTCGCATTGTTCCCAAAGCCCACTCCGATGATGGTTCTAAGGTGAAAGGCTAAAATACACCTCAAGTCCAAAGTGTGTCACTCTTTAAAACTGGGACCAAGAGAGTACCTCTTGCCCTCGCGCAAAACATTTAATAGCATAACATATGCTGTTTCTGTGCACGTTTGCTTCCGGATCTAATATCCTTAACCAAAAAGACTTGTTTTTTTTGGAAGAGATGACGAGAAGACCTCAGGCAACATCTATTACGGGACTTTCAAGTAGGAGCGATTGTCGCATCTATTTGGGCGCAAATTAATATATGGCAAATTAAAGGGGTGCTGGAGCCGACGGTTACATAAAAATATACCATCTCTCCTTTTTTTCTCGAAGGTCATTAA
>OX421445.1:9880271-9910271 GCA_949126865.1 Montipora capitata | reverse complement strand
TAACCAACCGTTAGCACTAACCAGTCTACGAGCAACCGGCCCCAGTTCGATTATAGGGAATTTAAGAAACGGTGACGCCTACGACTACGACATCGCCACAAAAGAATAATATCATTGGTTAAAAGAACATAAATAATCGTGCTGCACGTGCAGCACGGATTTTAGCAAGTATCTTAGAGGTCCTTTGCATAACGACGACGTGAAATCACCAAATTTGAGGTTTTGACGACAACGTAAGCATGCCGACAGACAATCCTTCATTCTCTATTTTAACTCTGAAACTGCTCGTACCAATTTATTTTTAGGACACTTTGCTCATATTGTAGGACGTGAACGAGACTGAAAAACTGCGAAAGACTTATGACAGGGGCAAGTTATATTTTGAGGTGACGTTTTCGTCGACCGTCGCCGTCGTAGATTTTCTGGCAATTGCGTTATGTTGACCGATGTTGAACGATGTTGAATGCTGGGGTGGGCAAACGGTTTCAACATCGATTAAACTTCGATTCAACATGTTTCAACGCGGTTGAAAGGTGGGGGAGGGGAGGGAGGGGGGGGGGGGGGGGAGGGCAAACAGTTTCAACATCGCTCTTTAATGTTCAAGCTGTTTGCCCGGGCCTTGACGAATTGTTTTTGCTTAAAAATTCAGAGGTTTGCCGTTACGTTCTCATAGCCTTCGCCGTCGGCATTGGGTAACCTCTTTATTTCATTGGTTAAAGTTATACTATGCTAAAATCTCTTCCGGGTCAACCTTTTACAGTGCAACGCGCCTTACCGTGGCCACTCAACAAACTTTCACATTTGACAATTACGTGTAAATACGTCAACTCAACAACCCATTCAACGGTGTTGAACTTACAACCGTGCGAACTTTGCAAGGTGGGGTGACTGTCAATCAAATTCGCAAACCCTTATCGGCGGATAATTTGTAAGAAACTTTGTTAGGTGGCCACGGTAAGGCGCGTCGCACTGTAAGTTCATATTGGTTCTCACTCTTCATTTATTTGGTAATCGTCTTTTCTTTGGTTTCTTTCCTCCATTCATCTGTTGTGTAGCTTGTTTTCTCAGTCGAATCCTTCTGTTTTGGAACCAGACCTTAACGTGCGTTTCTGTGAGGTTAAGCTCAGAGGCCAGGCGGCGGCGTTCTTCGCCAGCTACGTACTGCTGTCGGCAGAAACTGCTTTCTAGTAGTTCCAGCTGCGAAGGTGTGAAAATAGTTCGTGTCCTTTTCTTGAATTTGTTCCTCTTTTTGCCCCTTTTAACTGCCATCGGCGGCCTTTCATTGTTTCGGTCTGAAACAAAATGCCAAATACAATAGCTTGATCAGATTTGCCAATTCCACAAATTTCTAGTGAGTGTGTATGTGTATGTAAAGAGGCGGAAAGAGAAAAACTCAAACGTCGACGAATCATTTTGAAATCGAAGTTTATAGCCTCGATACCAAACGGGATAGCTTAAGTAAGATTCAATAAAGGTAATAAGGGAAACAATTTTCATTGGAAATCGTTCGTGACCGGCTTTACACACAACGTAACCGCATCAAAGTCTCATCTATAAGTGCTGTATTGGAAATAGTAATGTGAACGGAAATCCCTTGGAAGACAGTCATGGCATAAAGCTTCAATTATAAAACAGTAATGCAAATTTAAACAAGTTTACCCGCATTTGTCGTCCAGTAGACAGAGCATGCTCCGTGTGCACAGCAGCGATGGTATGACGGGTAATGTGCTGGTCCAGAAGCGATCCGGAGCTCAGGATATGGAAAGGGTGGACAAAAGCGTACTGCCGACGAAGATGTCGATGAGGAGGAGGACAAAATGGCACGGATAGAAAAAGGACTTGAAAAATGAGAGTTTTTGGTTTCTTCGTTGACACGACGCATTTGCGGTGACGTTTTGTGTGGCAACCAAAACATTCAGTCTTTTAACTGCCGTGGACAGAGTTGGATGAAACAGCCTCTAACTTATCGTTCGTAGGCTCCCTTAAACTGATTGAAGAAAAATGTCCGCTGAATTTGCACGCAGCTTATTTGAGTTATTTTTACTGAGAAAACCGAACCTGAGCCACGGCCTTAAGCCAATCACAATCTTGACAGAACATTTAATGAGCCAATCAAAGGGAAATGTATAAACGTGCAGCCGGCGCTAAACGCGGGGAAAACGTTCAACAATTGTCACACGTGGTTTCACCTTTGCCTCTGATTTGCTGAGAACGTGGCGCCAGCTTTTAAGCCAATCACTGAGAAGCGAAACACATGTAATGTAAAGTAAAACAATCACGAAATTTGGCTTCGGAACTTATTGGAACTCACCCTTTATACAAAACAAGTGATATTTCTCACAAGAAAACTTTGCAGCGCGCCATGATTATTCAGACGTCTTTTAATTGACGATAATTTTTGTTACAGTCTCCGAGTACCCCCTGTGGATGCATTGAAAAAAAATCCCTGCTATTAACAAATGACAATTTTTCGTTGAATGGTCATTTGTATGATGTGTTCAAACAGGCGTCGCCGTAGCCTTTTATTCTTTTGAAGACAGAAAACATCCAGAAAAAGCAACTGGTCCGATGTTCCACTGGCTTGGTTTAATTTAAAAGGAGGCGATTTTTTTATTGGGCAAGTTTATGGAACAATCACCGGCTTTTGGAACTGTGGTTTATCCCGCCAGAATGCTTGTCATTTTGGGTCTGTGATGATCCCAATTAAAAACATCAACGGTTTGAAAAGACTGTCGTCTCCCACCGGAAAGCAATAAACACCACCACAAGACACAGTGACTGTGATTATTGATCAATAAGTAAGCACGCCATGAAAGTGAATCAGTTTATTTCGGGCAATTTCCACTAAACATCATTTAGAACCCTATTTCGCCAATGCTAGTCTTCAAGGTCGAGTTCCCAGCCTATGCTGTATTCCGTTAGAAAACAATAATTAGGCGTGACAGAATTATGGCTGGTCCGAGGGAAAAAAGAGTGAGAAATATCGAAACAGGTGCATTAATCTCAGGCTATGTTATAACTTGTTTGAAAGCCAATTAGCTAAGCCTCTAAGCACCATTTAGTTGAACATTAAAAAATAATAGGACCCACTGAAGAGCTTTCGCCTTCATTTTTAAAACTCTGATTTGCAATTACACGGTAATCTATACTACTTTTTTAAAGGATAAATTAAGCATATTTTATATTGAGGGGCTATTTTAAGTTTAAAGTGGCTCAGTGCCATTATGACACAGTGTGCATGTAAATAAAGGGCTATGTCACGTTATTGTAGGGTGTTTAGGGGAAATCTTTAGTATGAGTTTAAAACTCGAAAATGGTGATGTGGAATTTTTTACTGATACAAATTATCGTTACATCACAAAGGAGATGATTTTGAGCAAAAACGACCTTTATACAGGCGATTTGCGATAAACTTGAAAAACGTCAGGCCGACTTTTTTTAAGATTGCCCAAATGCAATCCGATTCAATCTTGCCCATTTGTGTCCATTCTTGCTTCTCTTTCCTATTGTTGTATTTATTTTATGTTTTTCGACAGTTTTAACTGGTTATTGCAATGTTTCAGTCTCCTTTTTCAGGCATTTTGGGTGTCATGAAATTATATCATTCTGCGTGACATACCGTAGGCCCTTGCAGGTAAACTAAATGTTACTGTGACAACTGGGCCGTTCAAAATAAGCTATGATCAGAATCAACACGAAGTTTCTTGCGTTGCTGGGTAATAAAAATTTTGCGACAATTTTCTATTTACTACAATCAATCGGTCCACTTGTATTAAAAAAAGAAGAGGCTGCAAGTAACCTACACTCTGTCGGAAGGTTGCTTAGCTGACCTTTCCCCAAAAGTCAGAAAAGCGTTTACCCAATATTCCCGTCACGGGTCATGTAAAGTATTGCATTGCAGGTTTTCAACCCGTTGCTCAGATGCTCTTCCCATCGAGCTACAAGAATTTAAAGAAAGGAAGCTACGCCTTTCACTATTAGACAATAGGGAGTTAAAGCAAAGACGACGGCTACAGCAACGACTACGCAACAAAGCAAGAATACTTCGCCGAAGGCGAAATGATTATCGGTGAATATTCACCGAGACGAAGTTGAGGTGAATATTCACCGATAATCACTGAGCCTGAGGCGAATAATTGTTTTAGTATAAATACACAGGTGATTATTTCAAAAAAGAGAAAAAAAAAAAACATTTCAACGCGAAATCATCTTCACTTACAGTGGCTGATAATCCGAGATAGCGAGCCAATGAGAGCGCGCGATTTTGTGTAATCACCTGTGTATTTATACTAATATTGCTTAAAAGAGGACAAATACTCGTGTTCCATGCATTTCTTTGCGTTATTCCACAAAACAACAACGTTAAATCATCAAATTGTTGGTTTCGACGAGAACGCGAGAATATAACAATGAACCATTCATTGAAATCTTCTATAATTACTTTCAACTGTTCGTACCCATTCTGTTCGCCCGCATTGTACGTGGTAAACAGGACGGAATGCATTGGTACATACGGCATATTTAATAATCCTAGAAGTCGTGAGACTATATACAGGATACCAAACAGTCGGCGGCGAAATTAAAAAGGGGGCAAAAATAAATAAATATCTAAATTAACTTATTTACAACATATAAATATTATATAAAATACTCAAGATCTAACGAACTATTAAAATCTTTTTCAAGATTAGGGGCCAAAATATGGAACAGCATCCCACAAGAATTACGCAAATTACCAAAATGCGTATTTAAGAAAATTATACATAATCGACTTTTACAAGTTTTAATGGAAGAGGATGATTATGTTGGCATACCTTCACTAATCATCAGGTTTCAAAATAATTGCTAAAAGTAGATTTATCTAACCGCAAATTCTATGCCATTTTATTGCTTTATTTACTTATTTTGTTTATTTATTTATTTGTTTATTTATTTAGTATTAGTCTTTCATACCGAGTATTCAATGTGCATACATATTTATTTTATCTCTACTTATGTAATACTCACACTTAGATTTACTCTGTAAACAGTCCTACTCGCTACCCGCCTACATGTAGATTAGCTTTAGCTATTTGCGGGATGGCGTTGTTTTGTATTAATTTGACATTGACTTAATAATAAACTTGAACTTAAACCTGAACATTGCCTTGCAATATTGTCTTATGGTTGGCAAAGCATTCGCTTGTAGGGTAGAGGCAGTAACAGACTCAGCATTATACAGCAGCCATGGAAACATCATTCCAGAGGGGGATGACAACAGGAAAAAAAGAGACATTACATTTACATGCATTAGTGCGGGCAAAGACATGTCCGAACTTATGAAGGTGGTTGGAGGAATTGCTTTTATGAGCTAAGGTGACAGATGCTGGAAATGTTAAGTGAGTATGATTGTGCATTGCTTTATACATCATGGCAGCGGAATAATTGTTTACTTATGTTTTGGAGTGACGTTTTTGTTGACGTTGGCGCTGTTCTTATATAGCATACCTCACATCATTTATGCATGGCACTACCTGACGTAACATAGTATATTTAAAATAAACTGGGAAGAAAATTAGGAACAACCAAATAATTAAAATAAAGAAACATAATTAATAAAGATTTCTTAAATTACTACTGGCGATAGCTATAGTACTACGTACCACTACTCTTTAACTTAACCATTGAGGTTTAAAGTACGTGTCCTTGTCTGGCTAGTATGTGTCTCCAAACTGCTATTTCTTGAATAGGCACACATTTGTAAATCACTAGGGTTTTCGCCGCTCCTCGTAGAAACCACTGTGCGAAGAAAGCTCCGCTTGAAGGCTCTCACAAACGAGGGCATGCGCCATGCGTAGAGAAATTGATTGGCAGCGCAGTTGACTAGAGCTGTAAGAAACTGAAAATCCCGCAACCAGTGAATGACGTAACAGCTGCATACGTCACATAGTAAAATAACGTACACCATGGCACATGAAGACAGATTGCAGCAAATGAAGACGATAAGAACCAAAAGAAAAGACCTCGTCGCTCTCTTTTCATATCTTATTCTGCGATCCATAAATCGATCGTTCTCCGCTGTGACGTGGCCTTGAGCATGGAGGCTTTGATAGATGCGAATAAAAGCGTAAATTATGGCACAGAAAGTAGCGATTACCATTATATTGGAAAAGACGAAGACGAATTTATAAAAACCAACAGCGAAGTAAACAAACGACACGGCAATAGAAGAGATCCAAATTAAAACCGACCAAATTACCATTTTGGATTGCGAGTAAATTCTTCTGTATTTTGAAGTAACGCTAAGGTATCTTTCCGTTGCCAGGGATGAAATACTAAGCAATGAGGCAGTACACGATATGAAGTAAGCCACGTGGAGTATGGCAAAGTTATCCATTGCTTGCTTTCCTTGAAACTCTTTGATATGAAATGCGACAAATAATGGCTCTGTTATCAGGCCAGTGATAAGATCAGCGATCGCCAGATTCAGTACCAAGCAATTGAATTGCGAATACCTGAGTTCTTTGTTGGGGTCTTTTACTACCACCCAGCATATTAACATATTTCCTGGCACTGTTATTAAACATAACATTGCTGTGACGATCGCGGTTGTGACGGATAACTCCAAAGGCGCCCTTTGGTAGCAAACATGGCTGCCAAATACCATTTTTATGATTCGACCGGAACAAGAAAATTAAGTTCTCTGCTCGCCTTGAACTTATTTTATGCAAGTGTCAATTGATTTTCTCTGCAAAACATTCTTGAAAATGCACTAGTACTTTGATCGATCCGGCCCTGTCATTTGCCATAAATGCGCTTGGTTTTTAAAGAACTGTTAACACCGGCGGGTGATCGGCACAATCCGAGTCTGAAACCCCGTACGCTCCCTAAAAAATCAACATGTAATAACAATTAATTCCAACAACTAGTGACTTCAGTAATGTTGATGTCTGTTGCATAGCCTTAATCCTGCTTTAACGAGGAAATGAAAGACTGACAGTGAAGATATTGACAGCTTTTTGGTGGCTCCTCAATTTTATTTATTCTTAGTAACTAATAACTTCTCATATCGATGCCTGATGCACATGAGTAGACTTCCTTTAGTAAATAAGGAAATTGAAGACTGACAGCTTTTCCGTTGTCCCCTCAGTTCTCATGATGATGATTGTACTTCAATTAAAGGTTTGCTCTAGAATACATCAAACGCGATAAGGGGAAAATTTTTTTCGCGACTGAGTTTTCAATGTGTGAATGGTAGTCAACTACAGAACAACTACTCAGTACTTTTTGCAGTAGCCTCAGTTAATAACAACGTTAAGCACAAGAGTTGGAATTAAACCGATGTTTTTGTGGCATTCAAATGTCAACGTGGTCATGCCATACGGTTATGCGCGAGGGAATATCATATGCGGCCATGCACGCTGCTTTATTCAACTGTCTGGCGGTCATATTTTGAGGTTTCTTCTACTGAAGTCATTTCGTGTCACCATATTGCTCATAAGATAAAAAAGGAACATCAAAATCAGTAGCAACTGAAGATGAACAACAAACGAGTGAAAGACGAAAGACGTGCAAGCATGGAGGGACAAAGGACGGAATTGAAGCGGATTGCAGTCAAGGGAGGAATCGATATTTTGAGAGGTCAACTCGACGGTTTTCAGTATGATAATTTGCTTGGATTAAGGCCTTTTTGCTCAAAATTATCTTATTTTGATGTATGGACAATTTCATCGGTAAATGATTTTTTTAGTGTTTTAGGCTTCAACTGATGCTCATGATTACCTGCTGATTTCCTGGCAAAGCAGCAAAAGATCGTGAAAAAGCCGCGTTGGCAAAATAAAGGAACGCACAAAAAAATTAAAGAACCCAGAAGGCGGGTCATCTTGGCCCCGGCCATATGCTTTCCATAGATTTGGAACCTGCTCTATAGAATATCAGATTATGCACTTTGTCAACTGACTTCACTCTCAAGATATGGACAAATGTAAAATTTTGCTAACATCCGGACCCTTGCAGAAATTTCTACGAGTAAATTAAGCAAAAAGCTGTTTCGGCTCCTTAAATATTCGTCAATACGGCGCTAAAATCGTCCTTAGTTTTGTAAACAACCCCCAAACTCTCTGGACCATCTTGTATAAAACTCGGGCCTCTTGAAACGCTCCTGAGGACGATAACAATTTTACACTCTTGGGAATTTGTTCGAAGAGTTGTTTTCTTTTTTCCAGCATGAAACAATAATCGACTTACCTTTGAAAACTGGAAAACTAAAGTAAGAGGGTGCCTCTCTTGACTGATACTGGCGTTTGTCTCTTAAGTAGATGAATAATAGATATTTCCGACCTATAGTGTGTTTGCCTTACATGTGATACATGCAATGAGATATGACAGGATGAACGCAAGCATTTCCATTATTTGCATTGAACGAACTAAATATAACAAATTAACGAATTCGCATGTCTACATAGAGTCTCAATGAGACAGAACATTGGTCGCATTTGCGTAATTGTCAAAAGTTCTGACAGTTTTTTCGCGTCTAAAGTATATGTTGTATAAATATGTTAGTGAAGCTTTGTAAATTTTGTAACTATTTGCAAAGTGGACAAACAAAAACGTCCTTTGTGCGTAATTATGCGCATTCGATTTTACTATATTGCTACCATACTATATTTATGTCTTTATATTTTTATAACTACACTTATATTTGTATGTTTGTGAGTGCATTGTCTGACCCTACCAGTAATTCAGAGAGATCTGCGAATGGTGGAAATAAACAAACATTGTATTGTATTGTATTGTATTGTATTGTATTCTCTCATTTTTTAATTTACAGTGTTGCCACTTAGCTTTTGTAGCTAAACCACTGACACTTCAATAGAGTATAACAAATCCCATCTTGCTAAATCCTCACGTATACCGTTTAATCTGGAAGTTTATCTTTTCTTCTTGTGGGTGTGCAAAGAGCCCTTGAGTGGCGGATTCGTGAAGCCTGTAAAAAAACATCACTGACAACTATAACTGACCAAGGAATCGAATTGTACATGTAGGGCAGAATTGGACAGCCAAAAAGGAAATAAAGGAAATAGAATAGAAATTAAGGGTTGAAATGAAAAAAAATCCTGATTCATGTACATTTCACTTTCACTAATGCACCTGTCACTGTAAACCCCCAGCGCTGAAGCAAAGGAATAAAATCCCTAAAGATATCTTGCCGTTTGTGACACAGTATCACCCGGCAGTGCCAAACCTTAAACGTGCTTTCATACAAAAACAGCCTTATCTACGGAAAATTTTCAAAGAGCCACCATTCATATCTTTTCAAAGGGGAAAATCCCTAAAAGACATGCTCGTAAGAGCAAAGTTTTAAAGAGGTCAAACACTGAAAATACAGTACAAAATTCTCTTGTGCAGGCCTGTCAATCCTTACTATTTCTTACTATGCATATTCTGACCCCTTTCCAACCGGGTTATTAAGGTGTCCTCACTCCTTCTTGCTCGGACAAGGCAACGGACTAAAACGTACTAATCCCCCACCCCATAGGGAAAAGCAAAGACCAAAATGCACTAATCCGGTACGTCCCTGGGAAGGCAACGCAAAAAAATGAATTAATCCCCCACCCCCTCGGGCAAGGCAAAGAGTCAAAGACCCCACAAAGCCCCAGCCATGCCCCATGTTTCCCCGGGGGAGGGGTGGGGGTTTACAGTGACAGGTGTATGAAAGAGCGTAAATTCGGTTGTGCTGTTCTTTGGAACAGCCTGCCTTCTAACCCAAGGCAGGCTGATTCCCTTTGTCATTTCAACAAGCTAATAAAATCTGTATTTTAGGCACGACATTCATGGAAAACAGCTTTTTAGTAGCGTTTGCTTTTTATTGCATAATGTAAGATGGAATTTCTAGTTAAATGTATTTTCTAAGGTTATCTATTATGCTGATGAATTTACCGTGGATAAATAAAGTTTACCTACCTATCTGTACAAATACTACCCTACATTAGCGATCTAACGATAATATTGAGACGTCAAGTTCACGAGTAGCTTTTTAAATCAGAATTTATTTATAGGCTATACGCGTATACTGAGTGATTTTTCCCAGAGAGAGAGACCTAATAGATAAGGCGGTTTCTCGTATGTCACTGTTCTAAAGCTGGGAATAGGGAAATAGACACATCTCAAATTGTAATATTTATATTGTTTAAAAATATTTCACTAAGCTTTCTCGGGAACCAAAAAGTTTAACCTTCTACATCAATATCAAGACATCTTGTTATCACCTATTCGATACAGGCTTGGAAGTCCAGCCTTTTTAGCCACTCTTTCTGTTCTGCCTTTTTATCATAAAAAAGTTGCAAGTAAATGCTCTTTCTTGAACCCTTTCCAAGTTAAGTCTGTGCTTTTACTCAAATAACCACACATGTATAACCATGCACACAGTATGACAATATGCATAAGTAAGGTTAATTTAGGTAGTATGGCTGATTTTCGGACGGGTATGCTCGTCGGAAATATTGAAAAGAACCCCTAAGAGGTACCAAGATCCTGTCTTGCGTAACATGTAAATTTTTTCACCTCTAAGAGGTCCTGATTTCCTGGTTTTAATTAGACAAAATTAAAAATTGGTTAATTATCAAATGTTTCCTGTCATAATTTTTCGGCTCAATACCCTTAAAGGTACCTAAAGCTCCTGCTGTGGACCTTTTAAGGCTGAACACACTAAGAGGTACCAAAGCCGCTTTTTTAACCCCTAAAAGGTACGACCAGCACCCCCGTCCTTTTCATATGCCGTTTACCTTCTACTGACCTTTTTGTAGATAGTAATAAAGTGAGTACTGTATTCAAATTTGTCATCAGGAGTGAGTACTGTATTCAAGGTTGTTATCAATAGTCACAAAACTGGGCCTCATTGTCTAGAGCTGTTTTCAGTGGCAATGACAGTATTTTTAATTTCAAGTGCAAATGCAACCTCGTTCCCAGGGTCTCTCTTCTCTGCCTCCATTGTCGTTGAGCGTTGAGAATAGAACACGACAATGGAGGCAGAGAAGAGAGACCCTGGGAACGAGGTTGGTGCAAATGCCGCACTTGGTCGGAAAACGGCAGTTGCATCTTGACCTTATCTTTTGTCGATAGCCGTCACACAAATACTGCCCTGAAAAGCATTCAAAACCAGCGCTTTCAATCGCTCTCTAAGGAACTGACAGTCCGCCAGGATCTTTAGTTTTTGCTACGGACTCACGGGCATGCATGCGAAAGTGCAACTACCGACAAGTACTGATTTCTCAGAAAGGAAATTGCCTCTAATTGCTTCCCTTTTTATTTCCAGCGCTTTTAGCCACTTCAGAGTCTTTCTTGCAATGTATTCTTTTGTCTCCTCAAAGTTCTTGTCAATTTGTTGTTTTGCCTTAGGGGAGCCGGAAATTGGACTTAGATGTTTCTCGAATTATTCTGCCTTGAGGCTGAACGTGAACTTTAAAAGTTAACTTTAATCATGGCTATCTTAAATTAAGATGGTCAGGATTAAACTCCTGGAGAAATATTTACAACGCAAAGGCACGAATTCGCTTTAATTATATAGTTGGCGAGCGACTGACCAGATAATGAAAACAGCGTTTATACCAATGTGAAATTTATTGGGATACATTAAGTGGTGCACAGAGATATCAGTACGACATGAAAAGACGATCTCTAGAATTCTGTATAGAGCGTTCATCTTAAAGCCAAGTTCCTAGAAACCAGGTTTGGGTCAAGCATGGCTGCACTTACGCACTTACGACAACCCTTTGTACTATGAATACACACATGGCTAACTGAATGATTGTGGCTTAACTTGCATATTCTTGTTATTATCTTCACATATGCAAGCACTCATCATTTTTGGACAACTTCACTGCACCACCAGACGCTTTCTACGAATGTACATCAACTTCCGAACTCACGGTATCGCTTTTCTTTTGAAAGCTTTTCTATTTTTACTCCATTACTCACGTGAACTTTGGCACCTGCATTTTCTCATCTCCTTGTTTTGACTGTCGATAGGTACAAACATTGAGGCAAAGAAGAAGTCGAGATACTTGTCATAAATTATTAGCCGACCCTGCCAACAAGAGGAGCACTCAAGATCGACTTTGAACCGCTTTTTTGTTCTATCTATTATATTTAGATACTGATGAAATGTCCAGATTAAAAACAACTTATTTTATTTAGAAATAATACACAAACAGCGGTGACAAACATCAGATATAAACGCATCAATTGAAGTTAACTTTCGTTTCGTATGCTTCTGTATACCTCTTCAGATGTGACGGTTAATACAAAATTGGAGTTTAAATATACGGGATCACGAACTTGTTAATCATTAATTATTCAGTAACAATAGAGGTGACATATTCATTTAAGGTTGGCTCTAAATCTTTGACCAACAGTGCCTCCTTTATTTTACACTGAGTGTCGGATCGCCCTTTCGCTAAAATTTCAAAATGATCCCATTTTAAGCTGTGACCAGTTGCTGTAACATGGTGCACAAGAGCCGACGTAAGAAAACCATAAATGCTCATGCTTCTGTCATGCAATTGTCTTTTAGTTTTTCCCATATAAAAGTCATTGCAGTCCCAACAGGCGTTTATATCTGATGTTTGTCACCGCTATTTGTGTATTATTTCTGATAAAACTGAGATGGCCAAAGAAAAAGAGTATTTACCACATAATTTTATTCATTTCCGAAATGGTGAAAAAAGGTCATCAACCACTAAAACACGCATGTCAGTTCTGTAACATGAAACTAGATGGGAAAGTTATGAAAAACTATTAAATCACGATAATGTCAAATATTTAGTCATAAAAATGTTAACGTTGTGGAGAACATTTATACTACAGCACAAAAGTATCTTACAAGGAAGGGGACACTCACTTTTTATTGGCTAATCGTGTTAGTTACCACGATGACACCTATATCCTCATATCCGAAAGATACAAAAACATCCTCAAGTGGATTTTTATTTGAGCGCATTTACACTTTTTTTCATGACGAATCCTAACCATTATCACTGTTTAATATTATGAAAGGAAAATTTGACAGCTGACTCGACTTTGCTGGAACACTTGTATTAAAACGGCAAGAAAGATAATTTTCTTTCCAATGCTTGGATCAAGTCAGAAACCCAAGATTGTGAACATAATTTGTCACTCGCGTTTTATCAAAATTCTAATAAATTCTCGAGCACTTTGCCCACGGGTCCAAAGGGACTTCCATAATATAATATTTTTGTGTGAAATCACCACTGGTATGAATTATTTGTTCACTTGCGGGAACCCACACCGGATACATTTTTGTTAAAAAAAAAAAAAAGGAACTCCAATTCGTTGTCACCCACAACGGCGGCAACAAAATTTAATTGTGTTCAATTTAATAGTCCATTTGTTGTATCAGCAATTCGGAGGCTATTTTTAAATGCCAACACAGTGTTTAAAAACCCCGGTTAAAAACACTGTGTTGGCATGAAGGCAAACCAAGTTATCCATACCAAGGGTGTGTGAAACCACAAAGAGAGAGCAAACTGTGTTCAATCCGCTTTTAACAAACCAAGGTCCATGAAAAATCAGGTTTCATTTGTGAGAAAGTACGTCATAAACTTAAAAACGCCATTCTTTGTTGGAATGCGTTCTGGTTATTTGCACAAATTTTTGCCGATCTCAGCTGAATCTGAAACTCTGGCCTGGCTACCAAGTCTCAAATCACAACAATGGCAGTTTGGAGGTGTTAAACGCTTAGCTGCTGAAGGTCGTTTAATATAAGTGCTAATAACTCGCGGAATGCAGAATGATAAATGGAAATGGTGGCATACGGCGACAATTTCCTCTCTGGCGGGACTCCTGTGTTATTTAAACTCACTTTCTGCAGAGTTTGTCTACGATGACAGGCAAGTCTTTGTGATGCTGTCATGTATTCATATGCATGTTTTCTGAGGGCGGGAAGTCTTGTTCTTCAACGATGATCGCGAAATATACAGTGATTTTTTTTCCACTTACCGTCGAAATGTGTAGCGGTCATGAAAAGCTTTGTTAGTTCTTTTATCGCACTCTTTTGTAATATAATTTTTTTTGCAAAACGGATGTCGTTCACAAACCCACTTTAACTCATAAATTCTTAAACTACGGTAAGCTTATCATTGTTGGATCTAGCTGTACGCGTGGTCAAACAAATGGTTTGAAGTCTTTAATCTTCAAATTGGATACAGATGAAATTAAAGTGGAACGTGCAACGAAATCTGAAAACTAGCTAGAACTTTTGATCATGACGGAGTTCCCGAACTTTTCGTCGGAGTTTGACTTCCACCTGTCTTTGTACATTATTGTTTTTTAACTCAAAGTAAAACAATGATGATCTAAAGACGTGCATCGACATTCAAATGAATCCTCAATTGCCAGAGAATTGCATTGAGACGTGTTAAATTCGAATGTTACAAAATAAAATGTTTCGAAAACCTATCTTTCTCAACCTTATGATAACCTTTAGACTCAGCTTTTGACTTAATGTGAATAGTGTGCATTGAGGGCGTCCTTCATTCGTTATGCATGTATTGCAGTTAGCGCTTCTCTTTGTTATTTCTCTTTTTCGCAAAAGCATTACCTTTTTGAAACCAAAATTCAAGTTGTAAGTTGTTCATTTTGAGAGAAGTTTTTCGTCATCTGTTGCTCTTTGGCACTTTAAAAACAAGGTTACAGTAAATAAATTAGAGGCTTTTAAAAGTACATTATTTAAGGCAGATAGACTTTGAGATTGCAAATTTCCTTGTTTTTATGTTACAGCTGTATTTTTGTACCCTCCCAGCATGTCTTGTCAATTTAAGGGTACAAATACCACTGCTTTCATTGGCAAGTGTTTTGACAGTGACATGAAACATTAAATGTTTAAAAATATATTAAAAATATATTAGTGGCAAAAAGTTAATGTCAAATTTTGACATTAACTTTTTGCCACTAATATATTTTTACAACTTTGAAAATGAAAGATATCAACTTATGTTTATGTTACTGTAAATCATCAAAATGAGTTAAAAAGCAATTAAATTGTAGGTTTGCAATTAAATATAAATAATTGAAGCCTACCAAAGGAAGGTTCCAGTGCCTTTTTTGTCTTTAAATCTCGCTGTCTTATTTCATGAATGTCGCTGTTGCTGTCGCAGATGTAACTCTTTTTCTGTCATTTTCTTTTAACTGTGAGCGTCTTCAAAGAAGGTTTCATCATGTTATACCTGCAGCCAACATGACCTCTGATAATGGAAGCACATTTGTACACAGCTATCATTAATATTTTTATTGCTCTCAGCACCACATGAAGTCAATAATATAAAAGTTGTTTCATATTTTTTCCTGATATTAGGAAGTACATGTAGCTTTTACAGAAAAAGAAGAGAGAAGATCCACAACTTTAAATAATTGGTTACTCCTTAGGTGGTCAATGACTCACAAACAATAATTTAAAGGTGCAATTATACTTTAGTTTTGCAAATTATAAGTATGAATTATTGAGACCATACAAATGTACCAGGTGGGCAGGGGGTGGTCCTTGTGTTGCTTTGTCATTCAATCTACTCAATATTTTCTGTTTTGCTAATGGTAGGTAGAGCGTGTCACATTCACATTCATTTCTGTCACAGTAAAAAAAAAATGTGACTTTTCTGTAATAAGTACATACATACTGTATATGTACATACATGCAGTTGTTTATGCTTTCTGGGAAGAGAGGGCAGCTTTCAAATTCTAAAATTATGCTGTCCAGAAATACAGCATTCTTTAAATAAAAAATGACTTTTTATAATGTGTTACCAACATCAAGATGTCTTTTCTTGTTAACCAGTGTATTTTCCACTAACAACCTGTACATACCGGTACATGTATCCCTCTTGGTATTGGTTAGGAAACCTTATAATATAATATTATTAACAGTTAAATAATTTTCTGTTTTTAAACATTTACAGTGGAGTCATATTGTTCTATGCATAGCGAACGGTTTAAACTATCCTTTCATCAATTCATTGTCACATACATGTATTTTAAGCTCACTGGCAGTTATAATAATTTTGATCGTAAAAAGTTTAAGGTATTACAATAATATACATGTACAGGCAACAGTAGAACCAATTTTATTTCATTTCAAAATAAAAACCAATGCAAGTTTTGACAACACTGTTTTGTGCAAAATTGTCACAAATTATGTGCTAACAATAGATGTGCAAAGGTTTTGAGCAACCTAGCAATCTTGTTCTTAAGAAAAGAATTTATTACTGCTGAAAATAAGATCAAAACCCTGTAGCACTCATAAGTGAGGACAAGGGTTTTACAAATCTTGATTTGTAGGTCATCAGCCTGATGGTAGTACAACCAGGTATTTGTCATTTTTTGTCTAAAGAAAGGTTGAAGAGATGATGAAAGGCTGCTCCCCAGCTTATAATTAATTTTTTGTTCATCCATATAACAACTTAATACTGACAGTACTTGTTTTATTCAATTTCTCCTTCGAATTCTTGGGTTATTGTATGGAGCCTGCATGAAATGTTGCGTTCAGCTCGTTTATAAAATTAAGATTCAAATACCAAAGTTTCGTAGCAGTAAGATTGAAATCAAACATGATTAAAAAAAAACGACAAAACTTTTAAATTTGCAAGACAAAAATTGTTTCGGATACTCAGTATCCATCTTCAGTTAAGGGATGTTTACAAGTAAGTGCATGGCTTTATATAAAGTAGGTAACAAGTAGGTGTAAATTACAAACTGTAGAATAATTAATAGTTAGAAATCAGTGAAAAAGGTTACATGATACTAAAGGGATACAACGGAGTGGGAAAATAAAAGGTGCGAGTACAAAACTGTAAAAAATGTTGAATACAAATAGTAATTAAAGCAAGAGTGTTAAGAGTGTCAAATAGATTTTAAAATACTTTGAAGGTTGCCAATTAGTCAGTATAATCTACTAATGCATGTATCATTAATGTAACTTGTACTACAGGTGTAGATATGACAAAAATGTTATGAAATAAATTAAATATTACAATACAACTTATGTATGGTATGATGTGAAATACACCGGATATGTTACGATATACAATGTGATTTAAGTTTAATAGACAGTAGGGTAGGGTGTGTATAGTGCAGAGGCCAATTTACCTGAAATAAAGGCCACTTCTCAACCCCGCTCCACCACCCCACCCCACTCCACCCAACATTACGCTCTTCAGGAAGAAGCCCAAATAACGCAGCTCAACACTGTTGTGGAGGTACAATGGACACCATGCTACAAGTAGAATGATTTACAGTCACTCTCCTTGCATGTAAAAATGTTTTTAAGGTATGCAGGAAAAGTACATTCAAGATGTTGACTTCACTCTAGACTGTTGTAAAAGGATAGCAGAATCTGATTTATAGGATGCAGCAGATTACAATACATCTGCATTACTGTATGGATTGCCATATGCACTAGTACATAGTAGGGTTAGGTGACTGCAGGTTATGGTAAAAAAGGCTATGATATGGCGGACTACTTTCAATAAGATCATTAATATCACCAATTTTTTATCGCAATATTGATATTGATATTGATATTATTGAAAGTAATATCGTCCACAATTATAGCCTTTTTTGCTAATAATAACCTGTTGAGTCCAATCAGGTGAAGTTTTTGTGGTAGGGTTTTTTGATGTTACATTGTACAATTTTTATTTCAATTACAGCCGTGCTATCATCAAAAATTCTGATTTGCTCTCCACTACTCCATGGAGCAATGTCCTGTTCAATGATTTCTGGGGCACACCTTTGACTCACAGTGGGAGCCATAAATCGTACAGACCTCTGTGTGTTGCGACATTCAGGATTAATTACTACTGTGATGGCTTAAATCCATTTGGGTATCATCTGGTAAATGTTCTACTTCACAGTGTTGTTTGCTGGTTTGTGGTGATTTTATCATACACACTTCTTCATGCACATTTTCCAAGTTTAGTAGGAGGGCTTTTGTTTGCAGTACATTCAATTCATACAGGTACGATAATTTCTTGCCTTTATTTTGCTAATCGGTACCTTCAGTGTTACCTACAAAGAAAGATAATTTATTCAAATAGGCTGTTAAAAATAGACTTATGATAGTGCTAGCCATTTTTCACTCACAGTGAGGTTTATCTTAAAGTTTGTCTACATACATGTACTTTAATTAAAATCTCTAGTGAGGAAACTGCGAAAGTCCTTTAAATAGTAATGAATATAAGAAAATAGTCTGATGTATTTTATGGGAATAAACATACTGAATCCTTCAATAGTACTAATTACCACACAAAACTTTAAAAGGATGGCTAAAAATCAATATAATTATATATTTGTTTTGGCTTTTATCAAATTAGTATAATTAGCTTTACATAATAATATTATGTACTGATCAATAATTTATATTTAGCATTTTTCATTACATCATAGTACTTGCATGTACATGTCTGTATCAAACTCACCCTTAGCTTTTCTGTAACTTTCTCTTTGTTTTGACATCAGAGGCTGTGACAGGAGTTGTTGGAAGAGCGGACATACAAGCTTGTCTCTTTTTTATTTTATCTTTACTGGCCTACATCAGATCGCCTGACGAAGCATCTTCAAAGGATTCACTTCTTGGCTGGAGAAAGACCAAGTGGACGTGGATATTGTTATGTTTTGTTTTTAGTGTTGCAAGCACGTTGAGCAAAGAACAAGGTATCACTGTCCTGGGAACTTGTGCTGTGTATGAGATCATTGTCATCTTAAGCAGAGGGAGGAAATACTGTCTTTCTGGAGAACTGACACAGGCAAGTGTAGTTACAGTACTGTTACAGTATCTTCATTGATGTCAACCCTTTTGCCTCTGTTAGGGGTTCCCTGTTGACAAGTACATGTAAAAATAATAATATTAGTCTGCCTAAGACAGAATATAATATGTATAAAGAGGCCCTCTTAGTCAAGGGGTTGAACTTCATAAACTACAATATTGCATTTATTTAGTGTTTCAAAGACCTTTTGCAATGCAATATACATGTAGATAAGGTTTAATTTGAAAGCTGCCATATTTAGGTACATTCTTACATGATGATGTAGATAATTCTGGATTGCTAAGCTTGATTATAAGTTTCAGATGTTGCTGGATGGTGCAAGTCATGATTACGGTTTGTATAAACCCAGACATTAATAAGCTTAATTGTCATAATTATTAAATAATAATCATGGTTGATACACAGTCACAGCTTTCAACATAGAAGCCCGCTACCACCGGAGCTCTGGTGGCTGTGGGTCATCAAGTCACCAGCTACATGTACTTGGTCTACAACTTTTTCGAAAACAAACCTCTTAAAAATAATGTTGACAGTTGTACCCACTCAGTAGTGCAAAAAATGTTCAAATTTGCCTACACTATTGTCTTGAGAATTTGTGTATAAACCATATGTGTTCTTCCTCTTGAGTCTCTTTGTGATCAGTCATGATCAAAACACTTTACGCCATTTTCACGTCGGCTTTTTAGCAAAGATGGCCGCCAAGCAGGGCCAGACTGAATTGTTTGCATTTTTTCCAAAGAAATCACTTGAGGTTGTAGTACAATATGCAAGCCAGTGAGCCATCCGCAAGGACATGCGAGTCAACATGCAAGCCACGCAGTTGTTGAAAGCTAACTGTTTTAAATGGGTGCTTAGACCTTTAGAAATACTGTTTATCAGTAGCGCTATGTGAAATGGGCACTTAGACTATTTAATAAATTAAATGCGAGACGCGCATGGCTTGCTGGCTCGCCGTTTGTAACACCCAAATCACGTTCTGGAACAAGTATTTTGAATAATTTTTTACTTATTGTACTGAACAATATTTAATAACTCTTAATAAGTTGAAGTGAAGGTCTTGTAAAAATTAGAAGTACTGTTCCTTTTGTTCATAAATATTTTGTCATTACTGTTAGCTAATTTTGATGCCTGAGAAAGTTATTTCCGAGCTTCTAGATTTCAAAAATTTCTGGCGGAGTATGCCCCTAGACCCCCATATTGAGTGACACCGACACAGCCATGCACCTTCTCTCATATAGGTAGACACCTATTCAAAATTTTATTGAAAGCCCTGCACAGTACATATACAAAATACTTTGATGTTACAGTAATGAAAAATTAATAATGGTACACACTGAAAATTTAGATATGGTCTGTGAATAAAATTATTGACCTCAATCACATAATACCTGTCAGTGAGTACAATTAAAAAATTACCTTCAGTTGACAGAACCCCAATACAACCAATGTCTGATAATCTTCAAATTATCGCTTTTAAGTAGATTTACATGTAGTATAAACTTTTCAGTTGTTAAAGACACAGTGACTGTTTATGTTATAAATTGTCTAATTTGCTGTTTTGTTTGTCTAGGCTTTTCAGAAAGGAAGTGTCTTACGTCTCCTCTCAGTATTCTGCACTGGAATTGGGGTTTTGTTGTTCCGATTCTCCATTATGGGAAAGCAAGCACCGGATTTTTCTCCATCTGACAATCCGTCTGCAAATTCTGAGAACTTAGTGACACGACTTTTGACCTTCTTGTATTTACCAGCATTTAATTTCTGGCTCCTGCTGTGTCCAAGAACTTTGAGTTTTGATTGGTCCATGGATGCGATACCCCTGGTAGAATCATTACTTGATGTACGCGTTGTGATCATTTTCTTGTTTTACGGATTTATTGCCACTTTGGGATTTCGCTGTTTCTTTGGATGTATTTGTTTTGTTCCAAGCACAGAAGGGCCTGCTGAAGGAGAAATGTTTTCAAAGAACGGGAAGAAGCTGTTAAAGTGCACGAATGGTTCACTTGTCTATAAAAACAACAATTTTCCAATGAGAATTTTCAATCATAAAAGTTCTGTTCGTGCTGCACTTGTAGCACTTGGAATTTCAACACTATCCTTTCTACCAGCAAGCAACTTATTTTTCTATGTTGGTTTTGTGGTGGCAGAAAGAATTTTGTACATTCCTAGTCTAGGATATTGTTTGTTGATTGCTGTTGGTGTAGATGTCATCTGGTGTGCATGTAATCAGTGGCAGAAGAAGGTGTTGGGTGCCATGTTATTGTGTGTCATAGTGTTACTTTCTGCAAGAACTGTCATGAGGAACTGGGACTGGCAGAACGAGGAAACTCTGTACAGGTAAGTACGTTACTTTTAATTAAGATAATTCTTTTTCTGGAACTATTTTTATGCAGTGATGTGAGTAGTCAGTGGACTGCTATTAGACTGTGTTTATTTTTAATTGCTGAAGATCTAATTGCATTTGGGAGACTTGATGGGTGACTAATTATCTGTATCACTTAAATCAATTATTGAAAGTTTACTGAAGTGAGTAATAATGGAGCTGTACCCTGAAAAAAGAATATTTATTACTATATTTAATTTAATTATTTTTTATATTATTAATAAATCATATTGACCATAAGTAATCCTTAATATTAATAACAATATTATTATTGAGTAATACTTAATAATAATAATTATAATTAATAATTAATAATTATTGTAAAGAAGAATAACATTATACAGAGACAGAAAAAATGCAATCATGACAGCTGGCTATCGTTGCAGTTTCATAAGCAGTGACCTGGAAAAAAAGTTGGAAGGAGCTCTGTTCAAGCCTGGGTTTTTTTGGAGGGTTTCTTCATTACTGCTACGTAAGTTACTAGGTAATGCAAGCCAAAAGGAAAAAAAAAGCAAGAAATGCAAGCTACAGGACAAATGTTAAGAAAAACTCCAGGGGAGGCCAGCTGGCCACCATAGAAATATTAGCAAAAATGTACCTCTTTGATACAATGTAGCTGCATTTCCAGCCTAGCTGGCTGTCCTTAAAAATATTACTTATCATGACATCCTTAGGCTAGTATCTGGGGGAGTTGTGTTTCACATTATTGTTACTCATCATAGTAGTTACATCCCATACTCTCTTGCTTTTGTCAGATCCGGTATCCCTGTAAATGCTGCTAAAGGTGAGAATGTTGAACTTACGTACAGCTCTTACGCACTGTATATTTAATAATTAAAATAAATTCACTGAAACTTTTTTCCTAAATTTTTGTAAAATTAATTATTTATAAGTGCTTGTAGTGCATTTCAAAATGCTTACATGTACAATGTAATACTGAGAACACACATTTTTGTCCTTTTTGAATTTTGAATGCTGCTTGAAAAAAAAAAAAGAAATTTTTGTTACTACAGTACATGTACATGTCCCTGGTGAAAATCTTTGAAGGATCTTTGAAGATCCTTAAAGACTCCTCAAAGATCTTTTTGAGGATCTTTCTAAGGATCTTTTCTCAAATCCTCAAGGATCCTACCTAGGATCCTTAAAGATCCTTAAAGATCTTAGCCTTTCTTGCCAAGATCCGTGAAGGATCCTCATAGGATCTTTCAAGGATCCTAATAAAGTTCCTTTCAAGATTACTATAAGGATCCTTTTAAGATCCTTGAAGGATCCTGATAGGATCTTTCAAGGATCGTAACAAAGATCCTTTCAAGATCACTTTAAGGATCCTTTTAAGATCCTTGAAGGATCCTCATAGGATCTTTAAGGATCCTGATAAAGATCTTTTCAAGATACCTCTGAAGATTCTTTTAGGATCCTTAAAGGATCCTCATACAATCCTTGAGGATCTTTCGAGGATCCTTTTAAGGTTTCTTTCAAGATCACCATAAGGATCCTTCAAAGATCCTCGAAAGATCCTAGTATGATCTTTAAGGATCCTGTCAAAGATTTTATTAAGATCCTTTCAAGGATCCTTTTAAGATGCTTGTAAGATCCTCAGTCACTCTTTGAGGATCTTCAAGGATCCTTTTGAGGATCTTTCCAAGACTTTGTGTGTGGATCTTGGTAAGATCTTTGCAAGATCCTGATAATGTCCTCAAGGATCTTGATGAACTATCCCAAGAGTCCTCAATGTTAGAAAATCTTTGAAGATCCTTTAAAGATCCTTCAAGGATCCTGTGAAGATCTTCATCTTTAAAGATCTTTGTCAGGTCTTTGAAGATCTTTGAAGATCTTTAAAGATCCTTTAAGGATTTTCACCAGGGGTATTTGATTCAAAGATGTTATTAAAGTCTACAAGGTTATTTACTAAAACCTCTTCTCTTGATCTGTACTGTGAGTTAGTGCTAATAGTTACAGTGAGTGGCCCTTGAACTCTGTTAATAATAGGTGTTTACTTTACTGTCGACAGCATTGTCAAACTTAGGGAATGTACTGAGCTCACAAAAAAGAACAAAAGAAGCAGAAGAGGCCTACAGGAAAGCTCTCTCGTATCGCTCCAATATGGCTGACACCCATTACAACCTGTAAGTCTTTAATGTCTTGTTTTTAATTATATTGCTTTTGTAATATTAACAGTTTTGGATGAGATTGGACTTAAATGTTTTAAAATTTTCTTACATGTACAGGGGTATTCTCTTAGCTGAGGAAAAACGCTACAGTGAAGCAGTCCAAAGTTACGAAAACGCCATTCATTTCAGACCAAGATTAGCTGGTTAGTGTTAATCTGAAGGTTTGTGAGTTATTACGGTAACCACATTTTTGTTTAACAATTTCTACTGACCCATTGTCGCCTTGGCTCCCTTAATCCCTAATGTCCCCTGGGAGTGTCATCTAATCAACTTGGGGTGTCCTTAAGGGCACCTGAAGAGTGAATAGGTTGCTAAAAGGATTTAAAAGATTTAAGTCTTAAAATGGAATTTATTAGCACCATATAAATTAGTTACCGGTATTGTCACATATGCATGCATCACAGTGCCGTTGCTTTTTGTTTCCCTCATGCCTACCTTTGTTTTTGCTTTTGTCCCACCCACCCAACTTCTTTTGAGGGCAAGAAATGACAAGTATAAGTTATTTCCAGTGTAAAGATCTAGTGTGACAGATGCCGGGGGTTGACCTGGCTAGGTTGCCATGGTTACCTCTTGCTAGTCACTAGGTCATTTGTTGCATGGCACCTGCTCTCCCATTAAGTATCAACATAGCAAACAGTATGTTTCTTCACCACATTCAACAACAACAAAAGTGCTGCACTTTTATGTACAGTTGTATGCATGTTTTCTTTGCAAATGGGCCATTTACATAATTAACATTTCACAAAATAAAATGAAAATCTAGTGACTCTTTCCAAAAGATCAATTAAGATTGCCACTGTACTTTCAAAATTCTCAATGTCACATGCAACCTGATTCCTGTAGCGTGACGCAAATCGTATCTGGTGCAAGAATGATAACTGCAGTGATTCATTTTGCCCTGCGTTTTGCGTATTTTACGCATTACATTCATAAAATACCCATTGGTTTCCGTCGAGCGCGTCCCGAGTACGCATACCGTAGTTATTCGGTTATAAGGCGCACTCGGTTATAAGACGCACCCCAAACTTAGCAGTTTAATCAAGCTAAGTTCTCAAACTGAAAATTACGCGAAAATACTCGGTTATAAGACACACCAAAAAATTGAGAGTTATCAAAAGGATGTAATGAATTTGAGAACAATTATCCTTACACAATTAATAACTGCGAACTCTCTTTGTTAACGTAAACAGAGTGAAAAAAGCACGCATTTAATGATATACGTAAAAACAAAAGCTAAAAGTTCACACCTGAAATGATAAACATACAACGCATACACGTTTATTTGAACCTTCCGACTTAATAAATAGTCAGAGTTCAGACTTCAAGCGAAAGCGAACAGCGCAAAAACTCCCACGGAAAGTCATTCAAAGGTGTTCGACAGCTGAATATCAACACGCCACAAAGGATGCAAATTTTAGTGCACAAGAAAGCCTAGATGAACGAAGAAGGTATGCACTGTTTGTTCAGAGAAGAAACTTTTCATGCGAGCGACAAACACGATTCTTGGAATAGTTGTCACGGGTATCACGTTACTGAGCACGTGCTCTTAAGGACGTATGCAAATTTCCGTGTGTTTGCTTTTCTGTTGAAGTCATTTAGTGTTCTAAAGGTCTCTAAAAGCACTATTCTTTTTTAATAGACAACTAGAGTCCTTTTCTTGTGTTGTTTAAACTGCAAGTTCTTCTCAAATTGACTTCCTGAATATTACAGTGATTAGACACTAAATGACAGTTTTATTTGTTCTGTTTTACAGTTGTAATTTCTTTACAAGTTTAAACACAGGCATCTGAATTTTAATCAATAAATACCTATGCCAAGAGAAAAGACAAAAAACCCTCTACCTAATAATTGATATCTATAAATATACACTATATGTATATTCATAGATAGGTAGAGGACTTTTTTTCTTTTCTCTTTATATAGATATTTATTGATTAAAATTCAGATGTCTGTGGTTTAAAAAACATCAATAACTATATGATTGAAAAAATAAAACTACAACTTGTCTTGGTTACAATTTTGACCCATTGCATTTGAGTTGTGACCCATTGATTTCTGCCTGAGGGGTACACTGTACCCATTAACACAATTTTCAAAATGAATCACTGTAACTGTTAATTAAGCAGTACTGTATATTAAAGATTGTTGGGTGATTTTATAATGTTTTTAATTTAATTTATTTTAGCTGCTCATCTGAATTTAGGCATTGTCTTGTCTGACATGGGGCATCAAGAACAAGCAGTTAAGGTCTGGAAAATTCTGAAATTTGTAAAATGACATTATGAAGACATTCTGGGTAAATCTCTAGTATGATTTAAAATTAATTTAGTGTATAGTTAAAGGTCAGTTAGGTGCAAGAAGTCAGATTTAATTTTTTTGCCTGACATATCTTTGTCTGCCTTACATGTATATGGACTTTACTACCATGATCCAATGTAGAACAATACAACAGTTTGTAAATTAAAAACCTAGTTGAATAAATTATTGAACCAAAGAATAAGCATTTACCTTATTTGTTATCCAATCCATATTGTTCACTTTAATTGCTGACGTGTAAATCTGGCTTTATCTATAGTATTTAACATTTTTACTCAAATTTTAGGTTCTAAGAAATGCCTCAAACATCAGTGGGCATGGCTTGAAGGACCCCAAACATCACGCACACTCTAGTAAGTAATAAACTGAAATTGGTGAAGCTAACATAAGTAATTAAGGATGGTGCCTACTATTGTTATTATTGCGCACATCTCGGGATGCTCGGGTTTCCTATCAGTGATGCTTACTTTTGCGCGGTTTAAAACTATCTGGAGAAAGTAAATCTCAGTAGGTACTCTTGGTATCCAAAAAGAAAATTGGGGGTAACCATGCATTTTTGAGAGATAAGTAAGCTTCAATTTGAGAAAGAACGCCATGCATACATTGCTTAATGCTCCACACACTTACAAATATTATTCATCAATTATCTTTGAAAAATGGGTGGTTACCCCCAATTTTCTTTTTGGATCTCAATAACACTTGTTAAGATCTACATTTGCTGCATAATCATAAACTGGGACAAAAATACCTTGAATTAGTAGCCACCGTCCTAATAACCACTGTACAGATTTGTGAGGTAATTAACGTTTCGAGCATTAGCCCTTTTTCAAAGCTTTGTCAACCTACATGTAGGGCTCAAGATGTCACTGCACAAATCTTTCATATGGTGTTATGAATTATGTATATTTATATTATACTGTATTATACTATTATTATTGTTATTATTATTGTTATTATTATTATTATTACTATATAATTAATTATTTTATAATTATATACTTAACAAAATATTAGGTTTCTGATTGGTCAATGGCAGATGCATAAATTATAAGTTATAGTGTGCAATATGGAAGTTGCTATGGAAACAAAGGGATAGATTAAATTTGTTGAGTATATAATAAATAAAAAAATGTATGAACTTGATCATGCATTTCGTGACTTATGGTCCCTCGTGATGTTTCAAAAGTGCTCAAATTGTACTGGTCTATGGCGCGTGGTGCCCATACATTTCGAAATGCACTCGCCTTTCTACGATTTCCTACACTTATAGTTACTATTATATTATATTATGTATATTTAAAATTATTATTATATTATAATATTATTATGTATATTTTATATGTATTTCACTATATTAAATTACACATGACTTGTACAGAACTGTATGTACCTTTATCAACAAAGTTCTGCTTCCCACCAATGGAGCACCACAGTTTCTTTAGAAAGTAACCCATTCATAACCCTTACATTTGTAATAATAACACAACCCTTCATTGAGCCTGGGTTCGATTCCTAGACTCGGCGTCATATGTGGGTTTAGTTTGGTGGTTCTTTATTCTGCACCAAGAGGTTTTTCTCTGGGTACTCTAGTTTTCCCCTCTCCACAAAAAGCAATTTCATTTGATTAGAGTTAATTTCATTACTATAGTGCTAAATCCATTGACACTTAAATAAAGTTGTTATAATAATTATTATTTTATTATTATTGCTCTGTAAGTAAAGGAACTTTATTTAAGTGCCTCGTATTTTTTAATAGTGCTGTAGCACTATAAATTGGGGACACTGTAAACTGAAATCAACAAATTATAGCAAATCAAGTCAAATGTTGGTTTTTGAGGAGAGGGGAAAATTAAAGTACCCAGAGAAAAACCTCTCGGAACAGAGGAGAGAACCAACAAACTCAATGCACATACTGCATGATGCCGAGTCTGGGAATTGAACCCAGGCCACATTCAATTTGGTGGGAGGCGAGTGCTCTCACAACTTAGCCAGCCCTGTACCCAGTAACAGACCAGGAGAGTTTTGTTGTAAAACATTTTGACCAAATCTCTTTGTAATAATTTATCACATGCAGTTGTATCCATTAAGTACAACCTTGGTAGAATCTTGGCTCAAATGGGAAGACTAGAGGTCAGTACACAATATTAGTATTACCAGTAGATCCTAATTAAATGACAGATTATATTTTTCTATTTTATCGGGAATTGCACAGTACATCTCTTCAAAATTCTTCATGAAATAACTGAAGTCTACCAAAGAATAAGCCAAGTCTTTCTTATAAATGAAACACTTCTGAGAGCCACCACGATCATAATGAGCAATAGAAAGTGAACTGTTAGCTTTTAAAACTTTTGAGTATTCTCGATAATTTGGGGCTTGGTAGACATCAGATGCCAACACATGGGTAATTGGATCAGATTTGTTATTGAGCCAGTTTTTGCATGGCTCACTTCCCTTGCCAACATTTTCACCTAGACGATTTTAGATAACGATTATTATTTATACCTTAACCAAGGTGTCCTTGCTTTACTTTTCTTGAGAACAGAATACTTTGCAAACTTTCAGAGCCTTTGGGGGGCTCCTATTTTTGCCTGGGGCCTTAAAATATCGATATCCCATTTAACTTTTTTACTATGCTTACATATATATGCATCATAATGGGCATTTATTTTACATTGTATAAGTATAGTAATAACATTATTATTGTTTTAACAGGAAGCTATTAGTGTCTACTTGGATGCAGTGGAAACTAGACCTTCTCATTATGAACCTCACAGTTTGTTCAACTTGATGGGTAATTAAGTTATGAATTTAATGACGTGTTAATTACTGTATACGAGAAGAATAAAATACAAAGTTATTGTCAAAGGAGCTGACTGTTAATTGAGGTAAAAAGTGTTTAATTAAAAGGTTGCCCATGTTGGTTGTCCATTCATGCAAACCTTTGAATTTTCGTGATGTCTGTGTTCATAAATGAGAGTATAATAATTTATGTTATCACAGTGAGAAATGTGAAAGGGAGCATCATAAGATTCAACATTAACTTCAGTTGGTTCTCGGAATCTCCAGGGGAGGCTTACTCTGCAGCCGGATATCAAGAAGAAGCTGAACAATGGTACAGGGAGTCATTGAAGAGCAAACCAGATCACTTGCCTGCTCATCTCACATATGCCAAGCATCTTAATAAAGTTGTATGTACATGTATTGTGCAGTGATTCTTGCTTCAGTTGAGTTTGGTACAGTGTTATATCCTCTTAACCTTTAGAACAAAATGCCTATAATTTCTCTCATATACATTTTGTTTTGGCACCAACAAGGTGAATCTGTTCAGAACCTGGGAATTGTTACCTAAAGTGATGATTATTTTATTTCGTTCTCATGACCTTTATCTTTGATTAACTCTTGATCAGTGATCAGTTTAGACACTCTGAGGGGTTACATTACTGTGGTACATGTATGTCAGCCTCATTTGCAGAGCAGAATTACCTGGCAATGAACAAGAAGCTATACACATAGTTTCCCTATGGGACAGTTTGCAATAATTCTTTATTCATTAACAGCAGATTTAATATTAAAGTAATTGTAACGAAATGTAACATATAAGATCAAAGAATAAGCAATTTTGACTGACTTGTGGCAACCAGAAATGGACTCTCCTTCAGTTATTCATTAATTTTGATTGTTTTGGCTCCATGTTTGAAGTACATGATTGTAAATAGAAGTTTGAACATACATGTGACAAATTATACAGTACAGTGTAGCTGCGAGTCCTGTTCAGAGTCAGCAACGTAGGTGGTATTTTTTTTTCTGTATTAAAGGCAGACTCTGTAAAAACAATTTGTTTCATGATCATTCTTGCAACTGGTTTCGGCTTGGTCTTGGAACACAGGGCTGCTATTTTTTGTGAACTTTAACTTAACTGGGAGAAAATGATGACAGATAAAGCCTAAATTTATCACCAAAACCGATATAAGAGGCTCCGCCAGGGTAAGTTCTGACAAGCGACATGGCCTAAAAAGTAGCGACTGCACGTAAAGTGAAATCGCGACAAAGCCTTTCTTTAAATTTCCTTTAATTTCCGCGACAGCAACATAAAACATTGACAAAGCACCAACACGAGACCTTTTAATACAGGGTGCATTTATATGCTTTAATTTACAGTATGTGTTGGTTTTCCTGGTCGTTGGACAATATTATTAAAGGAGATTGATCTTAAAATGTGACTTGTTCATTAAAAGGAGTGGGAGCTAATACGAAGCATTTATGTGTCTAAGTCAAAAAGAATTCTGTGTGGAGAATAAAATTGTTGTCACAAACATGC
>OX421445.1:9860271-9875271 GCA_949126865.1 Montipora capitata | reverse complement strand
GATCTTTCGCCTGACGCCATAAAATTAATGTACTCTGCGATGTGATGGAATCTATGTGCGCAGTAGTTATTGACTTCGAGGCAGCCAACTGTTGTGGTGCCTCAGCTCTAAAATCTGGCATGCCCAGACCCCCTTGACCCGTTGTTAAGGCGACAAGTCGACGCACTTCGTTAGGGAGAGGCTCTGATTGGCCGAATAAAGTTGGAAGAAGTAGGTCGTCAATCGTCTCCTGGATTGGATCGACATAATCCTCAAACGATTCTATAGTGCGCATGAAGTAGGTGAACTTTGACTTGTACCCTTTTGTGAAGGCAATGTACGCTGTGTGAGGCTGACTCTTTGCAATTTGGGAGAGCCGTTCGATTTCCTCTTTCCATACCCGAACTTTCTCGTCACAATACTGATCTTTGTATTCTTGCGACGCAATGACTGCTCCTAGGTGGCGCTGACCTTCAGTTGTTATATTGACTTAATCTCCAAACACCCTCTTTTGCATCATCTGCAAGTGCCTCAGACTTAACAATCAGCCAGCTCTTTGCGGACCCGTTCACGATATATCCAAACTTTTCACCCTCTTTACTCAATTGCTTGTACCAGTCATACAACTGCGTGATTCTCCCTCCTCCAGCAGAGTCGTCTGCAAGCCACACCTGTTTAACTATCGGACAGTGCGCACTCAGATTCTGAATCATTATAGATGTATTGACTGAATACCATGGCATCGCTAGGGGATCCCCCTGTGCCTTCTTGTGAAAGCATTTCACCACCACCGCAGATACACAGTCTAGATGGGCTTTTATAGGTGTTTATTACATAGAGCGCCATTTCTTTGCACGTGATACGATCTGGATATTGTGCAAAGCAGCTGACCTGTTCATATGGTTAAAGGCGTTACTTGCATCGATCAACAGAATCCCATCTGTTCCTTCTTCTTCAAACACTTAGCTCATTGCATGTATGGCAGCCTCCACTCCTGCATTATGACCAGCACAAACTTGTATGGGACCTGCCGCTTCTTTTATTTCCTCCTTTAAGAAACTGCTGACCGCTTTTTCCACTATTCGCCTCAGGACCTCTCCAACACCGATTGGTCTGATTGCAGGGTTCTTGTCGAGAAGGATGAGCCTGCAAGATGTAAAGGCTTCGAGTAAAGATGGATGGTACGATTTCTTAAGCACATTTCTCGTGAACACGGCTATCTCTTCTCTTAGAATTTTACCCTCAGTCTTACAGTTCCTAGAGCACAGGATTCTCCTATAAAGCTCCGAGTCCATTCCCGATGGCCCTGCTGAGCCCTTGGTTTTGCTTGCTTCGATCTTTATCTATGAGATCATACAAGTTTGGTGGAATAGAATCAACAGGGCACCATCAATCTTCAGCTCACCAATAGTGACGTCACAGTAATGTTAGCTAGTTTCCATTCCTCCTATTTCTATGAGCGGCCATTTCAGAAACGTTTTCTGCTCCGTTTGAGTCCGTGCAACAATGATGAGAGAATGATGATCTTAGTTGCTGATCGGCTATGAATGAAAAGACATCTGAAATATCAGAGTCCAAGCAGGATTTGAACCTACGACCTCCTTAACACCAGACGGATGCTTTCTACCCATTGAGCTATTAGAACTCTTAGGGAGCTACGTGCAACTAGGTCGCTTATCAGGTCCTCTATAGACAAACTGTTGCTCACCATGTTGTGTACTGGTTAATGGTGTAACAGTATGCTGTTGTGAGAATGATGATGATCTAGTTGCTTGGTAACAGGTGAAAAGACATCTATTATAATTATAGGCAGGATTTGAACCTACGCCCTTTGTAAGGGCCTGACCAAACATTCACAACATTTCAATGTAACATATCATGCAACATTGTTGCATGATGTCGCGACACATGTTGAACAGGCTGACAAAACGCAGTGGACCTAGCATGCATGCCCTAGTGCAACAATGTTGCGTGAACGTGGCCAAACAAGTACAACATCAATGATGCAACATCCAAAATGTTGCCCGAAAATTTTGACCACTTTCAAATTTGATCCAACAAGTTGCAACATATCGCAACAGGGTGGCCAAACATATGCAACATGTTGTACCCAACAATGTTGCAGGATGTTGCGTTGAAATGTTGCGAACATTTGGACAGCCCTTTAATAACACTGGTCATTTATACTCTTCCTGTTGAGCTACAGTGTACTGTTTAGCTAGAATTCTTAGGGCACTAGCTACTGTAGGCCTCTTATCATGATTATTTCTTTATAGACAAAGTGTCCCACTGGGTGGTGGGCTCTACAATGTTGTGCTCCTCAAATTTCTGCTGAAGAAATTACTATCCATTAGATAACTCAGATGCTTTTGATAATAGAAAGGTTTAGCATAGCGTTGCAGCAAAATATTTAATAGTAAACCTCAGCATTTTGCCCAAAATCAAATAAGCTCATTTCATTTATTTTAGCTCACATCGTGCCAGTGTTTTGTAGACAGAATCTGTAGAATCACTCAGGCTGGTTGAATCTTGGATTTGGCTCTGTTCACAATAATATTGTGAATTGCTGCCTACCCTTCCGACAGCTTTTAAGCCAATCCAAGAGAGGACAAGTTCTAAATGCAAAAGTCTCATTCTAGTTTCGTTTCCCAAAAATTTTAGGACAAGACACAATATCCAAGGCTTTTTAAAAATCTACTAACCTAAGGCTACTGCTACCACAAAGCCTGAACTCACTTCATAATCCTCCTTGTTTCTGCAGGGTATCAATTATAATTCGGTTGAGTATCCAGAGCAGTACGCCCATGCACTATCTGTCTTTCACTAAATTTTCTTTGTAGATATAATTTATGATAGAATCTAAGATTTTACTTGAAATACTGAGCAATGAAACCAGTCTGTAGCAATTTTCACTCCATTACATACTCCTGTGGGTCACTCTTGGGAGTGCCCTCTGCAAGGGTTAAACAAGTAACAGTTTCCTTTCCTTTTTAAAATCACTATTTCTGTAAACTTGCAGAATCCTGCTGCTCACATGAATCTTGGAGCCATGTTGCATGTGCAGGGAAAACTGGATGAAGCAGAGAAGAGCTATATAAGAGCACTGGAGCTGAGACCAGGAGACACATTGACTGAGGAAAATCTTGGTAAACTGAGGTCTTTAAAAGCAAGGAAAAAAAAGACCATGATTCACAAGAGTTAGTTTTTTTTAAACTATAACATAAGGCAGTCAGTCGGAAAGCTCTACGTTTGGTAAAGTATGCAGTGCAGCCAGATATAAAGCACCTGAAAGGCATTTTAATGGAAACTGCAACATCGTAGCCCAGGCTTAGAGCCACTATAAGAAGGTAGCACTTTCTTCAGGCAACCAACTATTTTTGGTAAGGCTGTACATGGGATAAAAAAGACATTAGGTTATGCATTCTTCCATACAAGATAAAGGAGAAAGGATGGAAAATCTGAATTATTTATTTACCTAATCTTGGGGTCAGTTCCAACATTTTTCAAGATTCCTAATAATAGCATTCATATCATTCAGAATAACATTAAGAAATTTCAAGCAGCTATAACAAGAACTTTCACTGAAACATTCACTTTTTGTGGGTCATAAAATTCTCGTACATCACTTTTTTTTACCTGTAGACTAAGTTATTAATTTTTTCTGCAATTGATGAAATTTTATTTGCAGAACTGGGATGGCGTCAGCCTTAAGATGTACATTTGGCAATTGGCATGCATTAGGGTTCCTTTCCTAATTTTGCCCATAATGACAGAAACTTTTAAAGGAGTGGAGGGTGGAAAGTGCAGGTTGCAGCTCATTGTTTTACCATAACAGAAACAACCCAAACCTTAACAACAATGCTAACCTTAGGCTTAAACATGATCTAAAACATAGTGTTTAGGCCTAATGTTTCAATTGGTAAAGGTTTGGGTTGTTTCAGTTATGGTGAAACAATTACCTGCAACTCTGCAACCTGCAGTTTACACTCTCCCGGTCGAGTAAAATTGTCTGGCCTGAGACATGAGACAGAGTATAATCAGAAACCCATAAGGGTTGAAACGTGTAACGGCCCCTTGTGTGCTGGGAAACAAGCTTCTGAATATTCAATTTGCTAAGTACCATATTTGGAACAACAAGAGCGAGGGGTTTCCAAATATGGTACTTAGCACTGAAACATTCAACCAATCAGTTGGCACTGAATATTCGGAAGCTGTGAACGCGCGTTACACGTTTCAACCCTTATGGGTTTCTGGTATAATTTATTAAGGTAGCTTACTACAGTTTTCCGAAGAAAAAGATCAAGATTTTGAAATCTGTGAATTAAAGCAACAGGATGTCTCTTCGGAAGTGCTAGTCACTGCAATTGATGTAATATTACCTAACAAATAAATGAAAATCATTGAAAAATGCTAAATATAGTGACTGAGCGCCTGGAGGGGGGGGGGGGGCTGGAAACTATACATTTCAAAGGTTTTTCTCAAAAACTAGCTGTATGACCCCAACTTAAAATTTCAGGATTTCCTTAGTGAGAAAAAATAATCATGTGTAGAAATAAATACTTAAATCTGTCAGGTTTTTCGCAAATGACAAAAGCGCGGTTTTTGGACTATTTTGATCATAACTGAAAAACTGATAGATCCTTGAAAAAAATGTTGACGGTTTTCGTCTTCATATTGTTTACTAATTCCCAAAATTTTAAACCTGGTCGTCGGCTAGGTTTTAGAAAAAGGCCTTTGAAATGTCTAGTTTCCAGTCCCCTTTCCTGGAGCTCGGTCACTATATTTAGCATTTTCCGCTGATTTGCATTTATTTGTTAGGTAAAATTACATTTTTCATCAATTGCAGTGACTAACATTTCAGAAGAAACATCGTGTTGCTTTAATTTCACATATTTCAAAATTTTGATCTTTTTCTTCGGAAAACAGTAGGGAGCCACCTTAAGTCCTGAATCCCAGTTGTCAATGGGTTAATTGACATTATTTTCTCGTTTTTTGTGTGATTTGCATTATCAACTTCAAGTTGAAATAGCTATTATTTTTTTAGTTTCATACGTGAATTTTGTCCATGTGGTGGGTATTGAGCTTTTTTGGGCTTCCTCAGGAGTAGGGGGATGAAACATTTACAGGAATAAATAATTAGTTTTGTCGAAAACTAAAAGTAAATTCAAAAGAGTAAAATGGAACTCTATTTAGTTATTACAGTCACTTGTGTAGAGATTATGTTCTTAGACTGATAGATGTACTGTTAGAGTTCTTAGAAATTATTTTTTTGTAGAAACCTTTATAATTTCATAGAAATATTGATAGGGTTCAAAAGTGTTCTTTGAGGAAAAATAGTCTTATTTAAATGTTAAGATAAGCAGAATTACAAGATCTGATTTATTTATTTTACTTTTATAGCGAGAATAAGGATGTTTATTTTCTTGTCATCTGCCGTTTATTTAAATTATTTATTAAGCATGATCCCATGCATGCACACCTAGAACACGTCCACACACAGCAATTTTTAATTTCAATTGATAGAGTAAATGACAAGCAAAACTGCAATAAAATACAACTTAACAGAGAAAGTGGGTAAATGTGTTTTTGTTAACTTAAAGGCAAATTGTAAGGAAGAGATAATCAAAGACATCTTTTCCAGACTGTACTCAGTCGTTCAAAGAGTGGACAATGAGATCCAGTTGGGAAGAGCTCTATATGGCCCTGGATAACTTTTACTGGTTTTGATAGCACTTACTACATGACTGGATTGCGATGAGAACGAAGAAGACCTGATAATTAAGTGCATTTATGTAGGGCCATAGAGGGTATTCACATACACTGTACCAGTTCTTTTCCCCTTCAATGACCGAACAAAGCTATGGAATGAACAATGCTTTGAGAAGAAGTAGATAGCCTTTAGCACGAAGTGTTGTAATAACGCATGAGAAGGACAGTAAACAGCCCCTTGATTGGATGAAATGGGCTTAAATGCAAAAACCTTCTCAAAGTTCAGTTAACTGTTAGATTTGAAGAAAGTCTTCTTGTGGGCATTAAATCCTGGTAATGACAGGAGCAGACAATAAAAGGCAAAGTGATACATCTGCATCAAGACTGAGGCAAGGGCAGTTTCACTGTTTCACTGAGGATGTTTTCAAAGCGAAATGTGCAAAATTAGGTTACCGTTTGGCTGTAAGATTTTGTTTGCATCTACATCGCCTATTCGCATTATAATATGAGCAACATGAACAAAGACTCAACCAAAAGAAATTCTTTTCTCTTTTAATCTGCATTTTAGGCACTTAGAAGGTTCGATTTTAGTGAAATGCATTGACCTCCAGACAGTGTGAGGATTGTCTTCCCCAGGTACCGTACAGTTACTAACTACTAACTACTACAACCGTTATGCGAAATCATAATGGATGCCAGTCAGTCCTGTGAATGCGTTACCACAATATTAATCCAAAAGCCAAAATGAACAAATACCAACTGAAGGCAGTTAAATTTCCTACATTTAAGTTTACTCATGGGTCAACCTCAAATTGCATCTATTCGAGCAATTTGTCAGACAACATTTCGCCAAATTTTCCCAATGGTTTAAGTGCTTGAGTGAAATACACGTAGAAACTTTCTAGGACAACATTAAACTTAAAAAAGGTTGCTGTTATTCATCGTGGTGAAGTACAATAATAATACCCTCTTCCTTTGTTGAAGAAAACCACCAAGACCAGGAAACCGAATAGCAGTGCTGAACCCACGATCGAGTACAAGTCTACTGCGGCCCTATTTCAAAGGCCTATCCGAACAACTTCGCCTCCGCCTACAGCAACAAAGCATACGCGCTGTTTTTAAGTCGGAGGCTACATTAAGATCACATCTTGTACGAGCGAAAGACGCTGTCGAACCGACTAAACAAGATGGCGTGGTTTACAGGCTGTGAATGCGGTAAAGTCTACATCGGCGAGATTGAAAGACCTATGCAAGATAGAGTCACAGAACATGAGCGAGACATCCGACTTGCCCGTACCCAGACCTCCGCTGTTTCAGAACACGCTAACAACACCGGACACAACCCGCTTTGGAACGAAGTAAAGTTTACTGAACGTGATCCTCATTGGTACGCACGCAGGGTCAAAGATGCGATTCACATAAGACTTCACCCAAACAACATCAACAGGGATAGTGGAATAGATATTCCGGAAGCATGGATGCCCACGATCAAGAAACACAACAACAGGAGAACCGAAGGAACAACACACTGAAACAGCGAGGATCGAAATGCACCAGTCACAGCTGCTGAAAACCAACCAATCACAGCGGAGCATCCTTCTTAAAAGGTGACGCGTAACCAGTCGACCTCATCGCCTGATGAAGACTAGCAGTATGCAGTCGGAACGTCGCGATGTACATCACAAGTGACCACATCGTGAGACAAATTTAAACGAGAACTTAAAACAAGTCCATGAAGAAGTTTACTGTCCATTAGACAAAATTTGAATACACCTATTTCAAAAAACGTTGTCGGAGAGAACGGCGAATGGCAGTTGTCGAATGGAGATTGCATGACCGAAAGGAACTGTGGTTTCCATATTTGGTATGCAAAATTTCAGTCGTATGTATGGAGCCGGCATCATGGAAGATTATTTCCTATTAATATTCAATACCCACATTTCTTTTCAGTCATGCAACCGCCGTTCGACAACTGACATTCGTCGTTCTCCCCGACAACATTTTTTGAAATAGCTGTATACTTCTTCTCATGAAAACAAGCCACTAAACTGTCACAGCCTTTGCCCAGCGCAATCGCATCAATTGACATTTTCTTTTGTGGGAAAAGAGGAAACTATCATTGAACCACGAAGATTCACGACAAGGACTGATTTCAGGAGCAGAAGAAATTGCGGCGAGACCACGTACCCCTCCTTCCCCACGTGCCCTCTATGAAAAATTATTTGTATCCAGTCTTCCTCATCATTTCGCCTCAATCTTGGACAAAACTCGTTGGGAAAATGTGACACTCTAATTTGTCTGTGTGATAAAAATTAAATTCTTCCTACTTTCCCCCCTCCCCCCATTCCAATGTTGTTTTAAAAAACGACCAAAGGCTTGCACAGTATTTTGCGTCAGATTGTCAACATTGGTTTGGGGGGAGGGGGGGAAGGACCAATAACAACAAGCTGGAATTTTTCCCAAGAGTTTTGTCCAAGATTGCTGTTACATTTAACGCGTCGCTCGGATTTTCGAAAAGCAGTGAGGTTATCATAATTTCAGTATGATATTTGATTTGCATTACACATCAATTTTTCATACGTGATGTATATCTATCAAGGCAAAAATTTGTATTTGAAATAAGAAAAGTTCTGAAACTGAACTCATCATCATGTAAGGTAAAACGCCTGATGCACACTGTACCACTTGAAAGTCGGTTGGTTACAGAAGCTCTGTACAGTACAGGGGAAAGGGGGTTTCTTAATTCTGTTAAGTTAAATATATCACTACAATGGACGTGCAGTTAAAGTAAATTTCTTCTTAAAGCAAAGAATAAATCTCTAAGAATAATTGTTACTTGCTGAGTTGAAGATACATTTACAGTACTGTTGCAGCCGCTGCATTGGTTGCTTTATTTTCTTCGTTCATTTTGGTTTTTCACTATTAAGTAGGCGCTTTGCAGAACCGAATAGCCTAGATCCTATAGCGCAGTGCGGCCATCGGCGGAGATAAAATGTGGCTAAATAGATCTAAAATTGCGTATATTGTAACTTGCGTAGAAATTGTCTTTTAATCAGGAAGGCGATAAAATGAAACCTACAGTTACCACTCACCTTGGTTTACGAGTGTCAATGGGATCGTTCTCTTGACAATTGCTGCTTTCTTTTCTCTTTTCTTAAGACTCTTCCTTTACAAAGCCTACCTTCACTGGTACAACTGTATGTATAGACTGTTCACAGTCCCCTATTTTTCCGTTTGATCGTCGGGATGGAGCACAAACTTCCGCCATCTTTGTTTTTAAACAGCGAGCGCGAGCTGGGGAGAGCAGTTCTCCCTAGTTCGCGCTCGCTGTGTCGGTCGCCCTGTCGCTCGCTGTTTAAAAACAAAGATGGCGACAGTTCAACCAACGGTGAACCAAGTCTCTCCTACCCTGGGTGCCAGAAGGGTGCCAGAGGTTCTATTTTTCTTTCGCGAGGAGCGAGCGGCTAAAACGGAGAGGCGAAAAATACGAACCCCTGGTCACGGCGGTTTAGAATCTCACTTCCATGATTTGTAATTGTGAACAAGGTCGCTGATTGGTTTTCATAGTCAGTGCCAGTTCTTTACGAGTAAAAACTATCTAACACTCAATTTCACTGGTTGAACGGTGATAGCCACAAAACCGGTTTTGAGCGCAAGGACTGCTACGACAAAACTGGCGGTGGAAGGCTATGAATTCGAGCGAGTATTTAGAGGTTTGCATAGTACAATACACGGCAAATTCTGGATTTTTGAAGATTTTAGAATTCAAACCTGTTCAGGAATTTCATCAAGCGTGAGGATGTTTGTGGTCATGCCAACTGGATGCCGCAAATCTTTGATATTTCAACTTGTGCCGAAAGTTTGTTCGCTTTTGCATGATCTTGGATTCATTATCCGAAAGATACTATCGTAGTCGTTATTTGTCCCTTGAATGCCTTGATTGATTCGCATATCCTAGAGCTGAAAGAAAATCCGAAAACCGTGAACACTAGAAATATCGTGTTTCGAGTAAGAAACTAGTCACGCGTGAGAAAACTAAACCGCAGCCACCAACAGTAATTAGTTTGTGTATTCATGTCGCTTTTGATTGGTTGCTGCACGATGGGGCCTGTCAAAATCAAACGTGAGAGTTCCACGCTTACAACTGAAGCAAAAACTGAACTTGAACCTTCAGCCATTTCTGATTTTCAGTATCGCTTTGCACACTGAGTTCTCTCCGCGAGATGGGAGACTGGGGTGAGCGAAGAAGCAGGCTCTCAGGCAACCCTCTGGCTACACAAGGAGGGAACAACTCCTATACAGCATTTTACGGACCGATCTATTTTCAAACTACCTTTTCCGTAAAAAGACAAAGACATTTCCGGTTCGTTGACGATATGACGTCAAGTTAGATTCTTGTGATTGCTACTGCGGGAGTCTCATTCGCGGAAAATTCAATCTAAAAATAAATCGGTCTTTGAAAACGTCGTGACAAGCCTAGGAATGTAGGACTGTTGTTCGCTGCTGGTCATGGGTTCCTGGCTAGTCACACTGGGAAAAACCGGGTAAGGAATCGAAACCAACGAAAATATTGGGAATACCCCACGTGTTTCCTGAAGCTCCGCAACAACCGTACAATCGCGTCCCGTTAGTTCATTCATTGCAAACCGGTAAATGAAAAAGATTGTGTGCAAAGACGACTTTTTCCGACCTGAATTAAGTCTTACTAAAATCAGTTCAAGTGCTAGTCTCGGTGTTATGTGAACAGACATTCCATAAAGGAAATAAAACTTGTAACTTTTAGATAAGAGCACGAAATACATTTGCTTGCGTTCCGCACTTCCTTTTTGAGCAAATCTTTTCATGTTCAAATTCATGTTGTCCTGTCCCGGGACTTCCTCTTTTCCTACCCTGCACGGACTAAAATGAAGGCACTTTGCAAAGTGAAAAGAGAGGGGAGTACCTGAACTCGGGCTAAAATTTAACATGTTCTTTGCTGCCCAGACTGAAAAACCCAGAGAGTTTAAGAAACCTCGACGGCTTCCTCGTCGGAAACCATGGCCAACAATTTCATACATCATGGCCCCCACGCACGCGCACAAGAGCCATATTCAGTCTTAGAATTAAAACGGCGATCAATTTATCAACAGAGAAATAAATGGAATTTTCCCATACCTTGATTTATTTGTCCTTTCTAAGTCACAACAATGACAGATTTCCAACGCCCCCAAATCTTATCATAAAGTCAAATTATCATAGTAACAGATCAGCTGTATTGTTAATCCTTTTAATGTTTTCTCGCGGTTCCCACACAGCTTTATCATTCACAGTCAATTCCGTCAAATTCGCCATACTTTGCTTCTTGTCAGAGCCGCTGAGAGCCACAAGGTGAGTAAAACATTCTAAAACTGCCTTCCTCTCAGACGAGCTGGTCAGCGTCCCCAAATCGCTTTCAAAAGTTTACACTTTAAGACGTAATGCACTAGTCAGTGGAAAGCCCCGCACCCCCATACCCGGGGAATGCGGGGCATTAGCGGGGAAATTCAGCGGTTTTGGACTGTCACTTTTGCCACGGTATGCGGGGTTTTCGACAGCATTAGGCGCAAGTATCGACGAGCGGGGACCTTGAGCGGGGCTCAGACGGGGATTTGCTTTTTGACGCCAACTTGAATAGGCACGCAAAGTTCACTGGGAGAGCATACGGTCTGAAAATGCCGGCTCAGTCAAGTTAAAATCCATTCTTTTCATGTCTGTAATGGGCTCTCAGTTAAATTCTGGGTTCAATCTGTAAATCTTATCATTTCTTGTAGTGGAATTAGACAAAGATTAAAGTTATGCTTGATTAACGATTTATTTATAGCGTTGATCTTTTGTCTCAGTATTTCCATTGGAATGCAAAGTGAACGTACGCGTAGAGGCTGACAGTAACATTACTTTATGATTTTGTGAGATGAACCTTGTAAATGTTACCTCCGATGGGTTTCGTCTTTTTGAGTTTCTACATTACCATGGTCTGCGTAATGGTGGAAATTCAGAGTAGTTTCAAAATTTGTTAGCGATGAAGGGTTATTTCAAGAGATTATCAAGGTAAGAGAGAGAAAGGTAATCCCTCTTAAGTTATTTTTAGACATGATCCCTAGTTCTTCCACGGATCTTACTCGCGCGTTGCGTGGATGTTTTCGAGGAGGATTTGTTTATGTTTCGTTTCTTTTAGTATCAAATCGAAGGAAAACCTTCAATGCTCTGAGGATGTCTTCTTTGATATTTTAACGACAAGTGAAGTAGCTTCTGCTCTCGAAATGTTTTAATTCATTTCAAAACTTAAATAGGAGTTTAAATAAGAGCCACATTTACCCTGCACAAACAATAACAACTGAATGAACGACAGAGAAACGAGTAGAAACACGAGTGCTAAGCGAACAAACGCCAAAACACCACGCAACCAGATGGTCGAAAGTGCAGATAGACGCTCGCCGCTAAGGCGGCAAAAAGCAGTTTAAAAAGAACAATGGCGTGAACGCCAGAGACAACGTCGTTTAAAAGACGACTTTACATGTACATTCAACCTACGAATCTAGATGCATTCAGTTTATCTACCACTGTGAGAAATATCCCAAACAGAATATGTGAGACAGCGTCAAAATTCGAAAAGAAATTCTAAAAATTGGCCGTCGTAGTTCACGTTTTCTCGAAAAAAACAGAATGTGGTCATTTCGCATTGTTGTTTTGTAAAGAACGGCAATGAAATGAACAGAATTACAACCCTCGCTTACACAGCCATTGTACTCGTTGCCGTTGCCGTTGAGGTTTGCTTATTAAATTCCCTAAAACCGAATAAACTGCAAAGTAATGAACAGCCAAAGAGCACAAAGCAAACGAAGGCCCAGCCGAACAAAAAGACAGCTGAGAGTGCAGAAAACATTTATCTCAGGTAGTTTTTGAGAAAGTCTTTTGTGCATTCCACGCATCGCGCGAGTAACATCCTCGGAAGAACTGGGCACCATGTCTAAAAATAACTTCAGAGGGATTACCTTGGGTATAAGGCCTATAGAGCGTTTTCACATGACGTCACGGCGGCCATGTTGGTGTTCCAAAACAAAGGAATGGTGGCCATGATGGTGTGTCAAGCTAATCCTCTGGGATTTGAACTCTATTTGTATGCAAATACTTTCTTTTGTTTCAGTAATCCAATATGGCTGCTGGTCACGTGAGTGAAAACGCTCGATGTAGGGGTCCTCGGTAATCTCTTGTTATTTGCAAAATGTAGCCGGATTATGAGTCCATAAAATTTTGACAATAAGCCATTTCCTTAGTGAAATTTGTATGGCTCTTTGAGAATTGTTGTAATAGTGAACCGTTGTAGTCGGTTGAGTGTACTTTAGATTGGGTATGCTTATGCATAGAAGGGAAATAACTGGAATATTGTCAGATTAAGCTGCTCGTCAAATGCATGTTTGGACTTATGACGTTGTTATTTTAATGGTTTTGACACCAAGGAAACTGGTATTTTTTATTGCCATTTTCAGGGCTGTGCTAAACCCAGTGATTAATATTACTGTTTTTGGAGAGATTGTAAAGTTTGGAACTCCAAATCTGTAACTCAAGGAAGATTTATTTGGGTTTTATGAGAAATGGACTACATTGTTGATTTTCATGTTTGTCAAAGTTTAACTTGAGGTAAAAATTCTTGAAGTATATTATTTTGGTCAACATTGGGCTTTATAGTTTTGGAAGCACTGTATTGTCCCGGGTGCTGGGGGAGAAAAGTGTGGTTTTGACGTACGAAATTGCCCCGCATAGCGGGGAATTTGCTTCATTTAGAAGGCAGGCCTGGTCTAATGCCCCGCTATTCCCCGGGTATGGGGGTGCGGGGCTTTCCACTGACTAGTGCATAACTTTAAAGAACATATAGTGCCTTGCAAGTTGTTTTCGTGGTTCCCAAAAAGATTAAACATTGGTTAAAATGTGCCTCTTTTCCAGAACCCGTGACATCTTAAAATAACGACGAACTGAAGGGTTTAAAATGCTTTCCAAGGTTGTAAACATCGGCTGCCATTTTGAAAGCCTTCGGTTTTGTGTTTGGCTTACATAACAGGATTCTCTTTCACTTACAAGTCCGCTGTTCTGTTCCAAGAGGGGTTTCTGGTTTGCTTGTGACCTCGCGTGACGAAGTGGTGTGACAATAAAACTATTCATTGCGCGATCAGAAAATAACAAGACAACTTGGGTTATCCTTCTTTTAAGCCTGCTCTTCGTTAAAATTTGCGTTAGATATTATAATTTCACCGCTTAGAAGTAAATTCTACCGTTTTCCACCAATTTTAGCGAGGAAAAAGAAAAATTGCGTGAGCCCTCACATCGAGCCGCTGACTGTATGAAATTGTTGGCCATGGTCACTTCAAAATATAAGTTGGCGCAGTTATGTACTTCATGATCATTTCATCTTGTTTACGTTGTGCAATGTGGGCGAAGTATTCTAAAAATGGATTGGTGCCGACGCATTTGAAGTAGAGAGAGCATGAAAGATTCACGGTTGCATACCCACTTTGTCGTTAGAACCTTAAATCTGGTCATTTCAAGTTGTTGTTTTGACGAGTACGGGAGAGAAATCTACTAAAATGCGTGCCGCACGATCATTTTTCCTCATTTAACCAATAATATTATCGCTTTTTGGCGCTGTTGTTGCCGTAACCGTTTCTTAAATAGGGAGTTTTAGCAACAACGACAACGCCACAAAGGAAGAATATCATTGGTTAAGAAAGGTTAAGTTATATTTTGAAGAAATATGTCAAAAACGAGTGCGAGTGTTTCAGCAGGGGCTCCAAACACCAGGAAGCAGCTTTCTCGTCACTAGAGCCTCGGGTCGACCCAAGGCTCTGGGAAACTGTATCTAAGAGAACATGCGCTGTAGGTTTCTTATAGCCAAAAATTGGCTATTTGTACCGTACGGCGCCTGCTCACTCCTATGCACCAATTAGAGACGCTTTTGATTGTTCCTCACGCAAACAAATGAGAAGACACTTTGTTTCAAGGTTCCCGAGAGCTCTTCTCTCCCTCAGTCAAGAGAAGAGCTCTGGGGTCGAGATTGCGAGAAACAAATGAAAGCACGACGCCGAAAAGCGGAGTGCTTTTATTGTTTCGAGGTGTTTGGAAACCCTGATGAAACACGAAGCACGAGTTTTTGACATGACTTCTCAACCTACTTTTTACTAAGTGTGAGTGTAATGGGATAATGTTTTGTTTTATCAGACAAGTGATAGTAATTTGTAAAGGAAATGAATATTCAATATTTGGGTGAGTTTAAAAGGTAGAACTTTTGAATAAATTGACATA
>OX421445.1:9820271-9855271 GCA_949126865.1 Montipora capitata | reverse complement strand
CCTACCCACCAAGACCTTTCCTCGGACGAATCTTGAACTGAATCTTGAATCTTCGGCTTTCCGACAAGTCTTGCAGAAGCCACTTACTCGACGATCTTCCCGCTTTCGTTAGTCTGTGCATTCTTGTATGGTCTCTCAGGTTAATGGACAGATCTTCACGGAATCTTCTTCGGAGCATTACCATTCGAAGAGTCGGGCAAAGAGGTGGGTTTAGCTGCCAACCTTGAGATAAGCGAAGAGTCTGGGCCTAGCTGTTCTGAAGAGGCCGCTGAGCGCATCTGAGCCAAAACCGAGGTAATGTCATCGGTTTGGGTCTTTGAAACTGACAGACCAGTAGGGGAAACGGAATCTAAAGTTTAACGAAAACAAAAAACGTAAATGTATGTTTGAAAAGTAAGCTCAGGGTTAAATCACAAAAGTGAAGAAGCTGGAAGGGCAACAACGCCATGAGACATCAGAGACAATTGTCAGAGACAAATTCATCAATGATGGAATGTTGTACTGGCGCCCGTGGGAATTATGGAATGTAAACTTCTCGAAAGGGATAAAGGACAACCGAAAAATCAGAGTCCAAGGCAGGAATCGAACCTATGACCTCCATAACACGTTGCTAAGCAACTTGTATCTTATCAACCAATAAAATAAATCATATATTGAACTGCTGATATGAAATCAAGTGAAGCTATGATCCTCATACCTTCACTTGACTGTATCATATCCTTCCCACGGGCCCATTACACCTTTCCATCATTCACGTATTTGTAAAATTGAGGCGCTTTACTTCCTAGAGCCCGCAGACTAGCGGGTCACATTGTCCATCCAGGACTTAGACAAACAACCGTCTCGTAGATCCCTAGGAATTTTAGTAGACCAACGGGTAGAGAGGTTCGATCCCTGCCCAGGACTCTGATTTTTCAGTGAAATCCTTCCGGACGTTGAAGCAATTTGCATTCTTCTCAAAGTCCGTAAGACCGCACGACGGATGCTCTACCCATTGAGCCTCTAAAACTCCTGGGGACAATGTGTCCCGCTGGTCAACGGGCTGTACAATGCCACGCGCATCAAATTGCAAAACGCATTAGCAAGATAACAGTATTCTCTAAGCATGCCCTAACAGAAAAGAGGCAGTCTCCATCTCGGCATATTTTATTGGCATTTTTGTAATCTGCACAATGATATTTGTTTAGCTTTTACCGATACCAGTACCAGGTGATCTGGTGACGTAATTCGGAGGACTAGGGAGGAAGATTTTAACGCCGTATCCCACAACCTCGCGCGGCCTTATTTTCGAATTCAACACGGCAGAGGCGAGATTAATGCTCGTCGGGTCTACTTGAATGTTCATTCAGTAACAGGAAATGTGGTAGACACGGAATGATCTGTTGAGTTTTGGCGATGGAAATACTGCAGGGAGTTTGGAAACAACACGTAAGGCCGCGCGCAGTTGTGGGATACGGCGTTAAATTTTTTCTTCCCAGTCCTCCAAATTACGTCACCAGATCACCTGGCAGTAAAGAAACGTCGTTTGATCACCTTGACCTTGGGCGGCCGCTTTCTTCTCCAACTGTGCAGTGTAGAATCCATTATGATCAAGGCGAGCTATAATGTTCAACATCTGGTGTTCGCAGTCAATGGTTGAGTAGTGGCTCAGCTTCTCCAACAAATCCATCAGATGCAGCGAGAAGTTGTTGTCGAAATTCTGAATGGTGCGCTCAAAATCTTCACCGCTGATCATTTGATCGACGTGCTCAGAGATAACCTTTAAGCAGAAACAACGAAAAAAACGCAATAATTTTGAAGATGCTGAATATCGTGTCCTCAAAATAAATTCAAGAGATTTTTTTTTCTTAAATTATGGATTATGACTCGGGCATGCTCGGAAAAAAACCCGAACGCCCGTAACGGAAGTCGGAAGTGGAACCTGAAACCTGAAACCTTCCGACCCCTCCCCACCGAGCTGCAGGAGACAAGTGGTATTTCAGTTGACGTCCGTCCTGTATACTGCCAAGACCGAGATGTCGAACGAGTGGTATTTCCCGAAATGGATAAAAAGGTGACGGAGAATTTCAAGCCCGGTAAATGACTAAAAAGATTTTAAATATCCAAACGTAAGGTAACGAAACGAAATAAAAAGCTAAATAAAGGGCGCCTTTGTACATGGTTGGCTTTGGCCCAAAGGAGTCACCCACGACATCGGCAGTGATAATTTGTTGAAAGAAAACGGAGCGTAGCGTTGGAAAATCCCTCCTGATGTGCTCCTGGTTAAGAATAATCCTGTATAAATACACCTTTTTGCATTAATGGTTTTGGTGGATAAATTGTCTAGTTGCAGCTGTTTGAGGTAACAGGTAAAAAGATTGACAAGAACTGACCTTGACAGTGGTTTTCTTTTTCTCCTGTTCATTCAGCGGCGGACCTTTCTTGTTCATAACACTCAAACCTGGCGCATCAGTTTCCTGAGACTCCACGGTTGCACTCTGGGTGAATCTCTAGCCAAAGAAAGAAAAAATAAATAAACAATATTGCGAAGGAAGTGTCCCCCCGAACTTGAATCCAAAGCTCCAGGGTGAAACTGGTCCCAAGGATTTTTTTATCACCGGGAAAATGAAAACCCCGAGACGAGATCCCGCGCACGGGGCCCGCTGTGATCTCGGCGGGATTTCAGCGCGGATTGCTAGAGTTGGAGCAACATGATAAATTTCCTTCGTTTAATTAAACAACGTTCTCGCATTTCTACAAGACAGAGTACCTCACCTGCATACAATTCGTAAATGTTACGCAAACCAACATTAATTTGCTCACAACCTGATGACGAAAAAAAAAAAAAAAACAGAGAGACAGATAATTTACTTACAAAGTTCTACCATCATTTTTGCATGTTTTATTCACAAATACACGAATATTACACCTCAGTTAGTTAGAAAACACTGAATACTTGATGTGTCACTTACCTTCAGCAACTCTGGGTTTGTAAGCATGCAGTCTTTAAGACAGCGGTCCAAGAAGTCATTATGATTTTCTAAAACACCATCAATGTTGGTTACCTGGAAAGTGTCAATGATTTCAGCATTTTCGAAAACAAGAAAACCTCTGTAATCTAAACTTCGCACCGAAAAACACTTTACTCGTCAATAGACTCTTCTTTTCGCGCCAAAGGAACATCCCAATAAGTTGCAGCGAACTTACACACTTAATTTAAGCTTAATTTGACATAAAATGCATTTTTTTGCAAATCGTGGAATATAAAAACACACTGTCACACACACACTCAAAATGCGAGACGGGGCCTACGATTTATAGTCCTTATCCCAGAAGCCAACTGGTCAGCGGTTTGAATTCACACAACAAAAGAAGGAAATAAGGCTATTATCAAAACGAGCACCAGCAACTTCGCTTCTCTCCATGGTACTCAGCCTCAATTGTAAAGAAAATGTCATTGAAAATATGGTTGTTACCGTCTTAAAGCTTTTCTCCATCACATGCCAGCTTGGTTCCAACACCTCAAACATCATGTAGTGTTCGTATGTTTGAACGAAGTGCAGCATTCGCTGACGTAAGGCAAATGCAGCAGCGTACCTATAGTTAGAAATGTTAGAGCAAAACGTATAAGAACTCGAAAAACACTTGAGAAAATTATTCAGTTCTGATTGGAGGAGTGCGGTATAATTTCATCCTAAATTGCACTCAAGGGGGTCCAAATTAAGGTTACTGTTGATTTGCTGTTAAAAACTTATAAGTAATTTTAAGAACTAATTCCCTTCACCAATATCACGTTTTACAAGGACAGAAAGAAAGAATCAGGGCAAACACAACTAGGCCAAGACCGAAGCCTTGTTCAATATCTGTAGTATAAAAGACCAGATGCCGCCATTTACTACCAAGACCAGAATGCTTAACATGGCTTTTATTGTCAGGCAAATTTTGGCAATTGCTCTCATTCTCTTTAATCCTTTCACTATCAAGAGTGATACTTACACCAGAAGATTTACTCTTAATGTGGGACAGAGACTTTACTGTCTAACACCTCAGTGGTAGAGCTCGAAATTAAAAAAAATTCCAGGTTGTCCCTGTTTCAAAAGCCGGACAACCAAACCCGTGAATTAGGTTGCCCTGATAAATCCTTGGTTGCCCATTAGGAAATCCCCCTACGATAAACTGCACTAGAGATGTAATCACAAGGCGATGGAGCTCGAGTATCACGTAGTTCTTAGTGTGTGCCTGTGGTTTTTTTTGAAAGTCTGGGTTTCAGTTCTCCATCGCCTAAATGTTTGTGATATTGTCTCTTGCATTCCTCCTATCTGACAATATTTTGTAGAAGCCACAGATATTCAAAACACGGGAAAATGCTCAGCTGCGGCTAATTTATTATTATTATCATTATCATTATCATTATCATTATCATTATCATTATCATTATCATTATCATTAAGTTCACACTACTATTGGATATTGTCAATAGACCAGCAACAAATAAGTCAGGTGCTGCTTGTGATAAATTCGTTTTCTATTTTTGGTTGGGTTGTCCGTTGTTTTTTCCTGGAGCAACCTGACTTTAAATTCTACCCAAAAACTGTTTACTCTGTGGCCTTTCTGGTCGTCTGGAACGACGGGACGACCGCTAATTTCGAGCACTGATTAATTTAATTTACTGTTTGCGTGGTAATACGGAGTTTGCATGGTAAACCGCCGGCGGTGCTAAATCTCTCCATTAAGCATGCCCAACGTTATAAAAGAGTGCGTAACCTCAAGTCTTCCAAATCTCTTACAATAAAGAACAAATCCTTAGCTAAATCTTACCAATGAGAAGAGTTGAGTGTAAACAACTTCGCCCGCTTGTTACTAACCCAGACACTGGAGAGAGAGAAAAACAGACCCACAAAAATAATCCGCCTTTCTTCAAAACAAATCAAACGGGAAACAAAATGTGATGTTTAGGCATGTCCCTCTACTATAACTATGACAAAAATAACGGGAAGATTAAGAGCAAATAATATAATGCGAGATTTTTTAAATAATTGCTAGCGGTCTTCGTATAAGAACATACTGAAATGCGCTATGCAGCTAGGCCAGTAAGAACGACCGCAAGTGTAAATGACAGTTTCTCATATTGGTTTTCCTGTGTAATCGGACCAGTCCGTCCGCGCCTTTAAGTCCGTGATTTTACCGAGGTTGATTCTGGTTTACGTCAAACCTCGGCGCTGAAGGTTTTCTTTTCGCCTCCTTGACATTTCGCTTGTATACAGCTAAAGAACGCCTGCACAAAGTCGATCTAGCCGAATGAAGAATGGCTTTTTTACGGTTTTAACAGCAAGTCACACACAACATGCTGAAAAACGGAACCTGACAGGTGGCGACCAGTGAGTTGGCTATTTAAAAAGCGACACCGGAGTTGAAAAGACAGCTCCAGTTGAAGAGCGGGAGGATCAAAGCCACTCGCAACACCCAACGCCTTAAAAGCCTGTGTACAGCGAGCCTCTCGCCTCGGAAAAAAATTCGGTGGGGAGGGGGTGAATGTGCACAGGTCAACGCCATGGCCAGCAAAAAAGAAACACTAACGCATTTAAATAACTTTTTAGCAGGAGGGATTCGAAACAACCTACTTGCACAGTTGTCTTTCAACATGCCTTGCGTAGAACAAATGTCTAAACAGCATTTGGTACTTAGTTAGGGCCTAAAAAGGAGAAGGGCACATTTCAGAAATTGTCAGTACCTTATTAGCGTAGCTAATTTTCATGACATAACTGTGTAAGAAAGGACCAGCGTGAAAAAACAGAAGCTCCGGATCCCGACATTATAAATATTGTAAAAAAAAATAATAATAATAATAATAAGCAAGGCTGAAAGATATGATCCAAAACCAAAATTTCGAAATTCACTGCCTTTCTTCATCAGGCTTTTAAGACTAAGGCTTACGGTTTACAGTCATTGTTTGTAAAAGCCTGATAAAGAAAGGCAGTGCCTTTCAAAATGTTGGGTGATATAACGGCTCTCGTGAGTAGACGTATGCGATTTGCTCGCCTCGCCACCCTAGCCAAAAACAAAAGACTAAACAATGGGCCATTTCCGAGTAGCTGTTTGTCTCGGCTTCGAAGCGAGTCTTGGTGCTCAACTATTGTAAGGGAAATGAGATTAGTTTGCATAAGAATACGCTACTCATTTCCATTTGAATGGTTGTGCACCAGGACTCACTTTGAAACTGAGGCATGTAGCAACTCAGAAATGGGCTATTGAAACAATGACTTAGACTTAAAAACAATATGAGGCTGCTCACGATACCATACAATAGCAGGTTACGAGAGCTACTACACTACTGTAAATATTGATCATTTTCGTCAGTCTTGAAGGCCCTTCCAGTGAGATGGTCAACTACGTAAGTTAGAAACTTTGGCCTGTGCCAAGAGAATCCGATCGATGTAAGAGAGTGAATCCGAGTGCCCCCATAATAATGATTTGAATTCTATTTTTAGATCACGCCCAGGCTGCGAAGGTTATTTTTATCTGTTGTTACTACCACCAAATGACCAATAAGGAGTCTCTTTATTCCACTATTACGCCATTTTACTATATTTGGTTTTAAAAAAAACGCGCAAAATGTGAAACGGTAATACATTGTAGTGTCCTGGTTTAGAACACAGCAAATACGGACCGGCGAAACGGGAGTTTTCCCATTAAAGAAATTGTTTTCGACAGGATGCAAAGGCCGGGAATTTAGCTTGCCATCGCTTGTCGTTCGTTATTTCGTTTATCCAATCAAATAAAGGACATTAGAATGGTTTCATCTGTGTTGTTCTCGTCATTCGCACACGCCTTATTATGCAATCGATACGATTCTCAGTCAATGCAGGAAGAAGCCAAAATACCAGAAAAGGCGTAATAGTGGAATAGTAAATCCCTTATTGAAAGGTTTAACAGATAACACGTGCGGACAATTTAATAGTTGCTCGTATTTTTCCGAGCCCCGAAAGGTAAAATACCACGTAACTCACAAAATATCCGCGCATATTATATGTTAAATCATTCAATAAGGAGTATATCGAAATAACCACGCATTACGACACGGAAGTAATAACAGATTTCAAATAATCTTCCCTGGTATAGGGCCAAGTATGAGGGATTCGCTCTCTCACCTCACATTCTTGCCTGTGCATAAAAACGCTTCCTTATCAAATAACGAGAATCTCAGTCTTTAGCTGCCGCATTCGTAATCGACACCTTGCATAAGAACAAACTTTCTTACCTTTTTACTCAGAATTAACGATACTGGCCATTTGACCACGTAATCAAATGAGAAAGCTTCCAGCCCTGAAAAATTATGAGTAAAGAACTGTCGACATTTCATTTTTAAGAACTTGAAGCTACACGTCAGTCAAAGAGTCGTCAGGAAATTGGGCGCTGACCTTGAAATCAGGGGTTTCTATAGGCAACGTTCATTTCCGTTTCGAAGTTGTCTCTGGTTTAGCTATTTGGCCGGAGTCAAGTCCACTGGCCAACTGGTCTTCCTCGAGCAAGATGGCCGTAACGCTTAAATCTGATTTCAACCGACAAAGCTTAAACTGTAAACTACAAACTGATTATACTTTTTGAGAATCAAAACTCGGGTGCATGTAGACTTTCGAAAAGTCCTTCGTCTAATTCAGATGGCTCGCTCATCCGCTTCGCGTCCGAATAATCACGCTTCACTCGCCAAAACATTTTCTCAAGGGATTCTCGTGAGCTCGACTTGTGGCAAGTGTAGGGTGCATGTCATGATCCCAGCGATTCTGACTCGAGCAGCCGTTGAAAGGGAACGAAATAGGTTACTGGGGATGAATTGAGTGAGATGGAATGAGATAACATATTGGAAAATTTTCCTCTGTACAGTGGGAATAAAATCTTTAGCTTCATTGTCGACAAGAATATTACATACTCAAACGTCACTTTAAATGAGCGAAGTGAGAAGATTGAGACGCGAAAACCTTAAGTTCGCGAGCAAAAATTTACACTCTGGACACAAGACTGGGCATATGGCAACCTCGTTTCCAGGGTCTCTCTTCTCTGCCTCCCTTGTCAACGACAGGGGAGGTAGAGTAAATGAACATTGTTTACAACATTACAACCAAGTACTCGTAAACAAAAACCTGATATTTGGAGTTCAGTTGGATCTTGATTGTATGAAGTTGTACCTAAATAAGGAAAGAAAACTTCACCGAGCAGCAACAACATACGACCTTGGGCGTTTACCATTTGTTTAAGGATGGTGCCTACTAATTCTTTTGCATTTCAATTGTCCTACGATCACTACCACTTGTCCAAAAAGTCTCCCCAAAAATTTAAAATAAGACTCATATAGCTTTCCCCTCTCTCGATTCGTGGTCACAGACGTGTAGATTGCGGAGGAGAGTGTATTTGAGACTTGCATGCAACTAATTAGGTATTTGACATCGAAGTGTAACAATGACAGGTTTGAAACCAAAGGCGGCGGTGTGCCCAATCTGTATGGACGTTAGATTTGCATGCCTTAGTGACGTCTCTATATCCCGCTTCTACCATGATTGATTGTTCCTCGATGGTCTCGATTGTTCAATTCAACCACGCTTTGAAGACACCCAACTGGTAGCCTTCTTCCACCAGAAGTTCTCCATCATATTCCGTTAGTTTCAAATTATTAATGAATTAATTAAAATTTTAAAAATAATGTATTAACCATTCATTATTTTGTTAGTTTCAAATTATTAAAGTGGCGTGCAAGCTAAGAGCACTTTCCACGACCGACAACGGATATTAATCTTTATACATTTTGTTACAAGACTTAGAATACGCAAATAACTACTGCTTATTCTTTTTATCGTGTTTTATCTAAAAAAGCCTCTAACAGTCAACTACGTGTATAACTAGTCTTTGGGGTCTTAAAAAAAAAGAGCTTTAGGGTGATGTTAGGATAGAAACATCGAGGGACTCCTTCGCTTGAAAATTGTCATTGTTGTTAAGCAGGACCCCAATTTTAGGAAGGCCTATTCTGTGCTATTTCAATTATCTTTTAAGATGAAAAATTTCATGGAAAACTTTTCAACCTGGGCATTTCTGAGAGCCTAGTTTTGTGCTTCTGAACTCAATTTTCCATGTCTTGTCCCTTTAAATTTATTGATAAAACTGACGGATTGTTGTCATAAGTTGCGTTACAAAAATTAACCTTAGGTTATCAGAGAATTCACCCAAATCTTTATCAATCGATTATTTTATTATTATAAATGTTATATCAATGAAGTTAGCTGCGTTACTTTACCTGGCAATCCGGATCTTTCAGCAGGGCGCAATGCCTCAGCCGCGAGCACTTTTTTCATAGCTCTTGGAGGCATTGCTGTTTGATAGTACAGTTAAATATGTTACGGATTAACATAGTTACATACATTATTTGAGAAGGTAATGGTTAATAATGTTAATGAACAAATAATAATGATGATGATGAATTTTACTTGAGTGTCAAGTGTGGGGGGCACTTCTCAATCTGGTTTTAAAAAAGAGTACTATTGAAGCGAACTATTAGTTTGCATGGATATAAATGTTTTATATAAGCTTTATATAAGGATGTTGACCATTAACTTCATAATATTTTTTACAATGACAGCAAAATTCTCATTGGCTAATTTTTATTGTCAATAAGCAGACAGACACATGAATTTATAATTTATGCGATAATGACGCGACTTTGCTCGCGTCTGATTGAAGTTTCTCCCATTTTTGTCTCGCGTTCTTCTCGTGTTTTGCCTTAATTTTGCGGATCCACTCGGCTATCGCCTCGTGGATTCACAGCTACTTTGACAGTGTTATGACGAAATTCATGATTAATAACAGGACAGACGCATGGAAAACTGACATCAATTTGTTAAATTTCCCTCCTTAAACATACATACATGCTTAATTGACCACTCCCCATAGGGCCTTTTCAGGGCCAATGAAACACAATCACGAAAGAACAGAACATTCAACAACAACTATCAAGAATCCCAACTGGCCAGAGGCAAACCAGTGGGCTATTTACAATTGCAGCTGAGAGGTTGAACCAGGGACTACCAGGAACAAATTCAACTAGTGGTCAGAACGTGTCTTGAACCCAGGATCCCCGGATCCCAAGAGAAGCATAGCCCCTGGGCCCTACTGCCTTCTTCAACTAAGCATCGAAGGCGATGCTTTGGAGAAAGAAAATGAACTTAACAAAAGGTTCCCATGGTCGAAAAGGAACAAAAAAAAACAAAAAATGAAGTTGATGGTCAACATCGTTACAGTAGCATGCGTGTCGTGCATGTGATCGTTATTGAGTGAAGGTTTATCTTGAGTTTCCACAGTCATGATTAGCTTTAGTTTGGTCTAAGTTTGGTTTTCGTTTAGTCACGTTTTGGTGAGTATTTGTGATTTAGGTATCTTTACTTGTGGTAAACAGACCTGATTAGCGAACAGTGGAGTCTGCTATACTTCAAGGAAACGGCATGTGTTCACGACATTTCAACCAGCTTGGTCATTTAAAACATATTTTATTTTTCACTATCACGGCCACGGCGTCCACGTTGGATGAGAAACAAAATTATCTTACGATGCATGCGCCATTTTCTCGCTAAGTAATCTGGCCTTTGCATGGAAGCCGTGAGGGTACATAACACGCAAGGCTCTCTTTGCTCTAAAGCGAGCCGGCAGCAGCCTAATTCCGTTTGACATCAAGGCAGAAATGTTCTCGATCGCACTTCAATTTTTGATGTTTAATATAGACTTGGTTTGAACCAATCAGAATGCAGACCCTGCTTTTTCTGAAAAGGGCTTACGAAAGGGCATTTTATCTAGTTTCGAAACAAGTTACGAAAATACATTTTAAATATAGTGTAGGCAGATGATGTAGATGATGTGACGAGGAGAAACGTGCGGCTGTATGCATAGCTGGGAGGACTGTTTATGGCTTACAAAGTTCACATGTATTTTATTCGGCGGCTATATTTCTTGGTATTTTGGACTGATTTTCCATTGAATGGTAGGAGAAAAACCCTCAACATCTCAGCATTGCTTGTGGCTCAGTTGGGGACTGAACGATACGATGCGAATTTCGGATCGAAGATTGGCTCCGCGCTTGAGCTCCTGAAAAAGGGATCCACCCGGCTCTTATCCTGTCTCATTTCAATATTAGGGACTTTCAGCAAGGCCGACGACGACGACGACGGCTAAGAGAACGTTGTCTAAAAATACTATTTCCCATTACTGTAATAATTTTGCGATTACTCCGAATCGCTCGCCTTGGAACGTGTGAGTACACATTCCAACTGAAGAATAAAATTGGTGAGAACGGTGTGGATATTTAGAGAGAACATTGAAAATTTATCTTCAGGTGCTCTCGTCCTCAACATTGACCTCAAATTTGATCATTTCACGTCGTTGTCAAGACGAGAACGGCAAAGAAATGTATCAAAATGTAAAACGCACGTGCTGGGCGTGCAGAGCTAATAGGGAGCTTTAACAAAGACCACGGCCACGGCAACGAGAACGTCACAAATTTGCTCTGCACGTGCATTTTTCATTCGTGTCCATTTCTTGACCGTCGTCAGCAAAAACAACAACGTGAAATAGCCAAACTTGAGGTTTTATGTTATGCGGCGTTCTAGTATCCATCGTTGTCGTCCTTGCTTGCCGTCCGTCTGAGATCACAGACGACTTAAAAAATTGTGGTAAGAACAAAAGAGTGGTGGACGAGGCGACAGCCGAGTGTGTCATGCACTAATGTTCTTTGCAAAACTTGTGAGGGTTCTTCGACATATCCACAGGTTTTAGGATCGTTCAAGTGTTGTGGTTAGTATTTCTTTTATGCCAGGCTACAGAAAAGTTTCGGGAAACTTTAAATTGTAAATTGAGACTTGTAGTACAGTGTTAAGGAAATTATTACTCCGTGGACATTATTTGACACGGTTGTTCAGAAAACAGAGAACTAAAATTTTACCTTTACTGTCATAAGCCACTGACAAGATGCGAAACAACTGTGTGATGAGATCGTAAGGAAGCAAATCAACTCTGTCAACAAAGCAAAACAAAAAAGACAATTTAAATGAGATAAACTAAGAATAAAGCCAGGATCCGAGCCAGGATTCGAGCCAGGATCCGAGCTAGGATCCGAGCCAGGATCCGAGCCAGGATTCGAGCCAGGATCCGAGCTAGGATCCGAGCCAGGATTCAAGACCTAACCGAGACCTAACCTAACCTAACTGAGACCTACCGTAACCCTAACTAGACCTAACTAGACTAGAAAGCAACCTAAATAGACCTAACCTAACCGATTCGAGAGCTAACCTAACCGAGAGATTCGAGAATAAATAGCGGAGAAAGCTCATCTTAGCTCGAATCCTGGCTGGAATCCTGGCTCGGATCCTAGCTCGAGTCCTGGCTCGGATCCTAGCTCGAATCCTGGCTCGAAGTTTAGGTATCCTCAATTTACATTGGCTTTTATTGATAATATCACGCAGTTTCAGAGTTGATTACATACCAAAAATGTTAAAGACCATAATGTAATTGACACCTTGTTCTTTTTTTCAGTTCAAAAAAGGGTTCAATGACTTCTTCCATGGAATCAGAAAACGAGGTAAATAAAATGTTTACTACTTTTGGCAATTATCAAGCGGGAAAGTATATCGAGAAATTTTTCGAATCGTGATGGTGTAGAATAAGGCCCACAGGGGAAGTTCGCCAATCATGGCGGACAAAGGGTATAAGAGATATAAAAACTGCAAATTACGTCACTATTATAAACACATGAACCGTACATGTCTTTACAATAGTGATGGCATCAACGTTTTATGTAGAAGCTTTATTGCAAAGTTTGCCAAAACAAGAATTTCGGGAATGGATTAAACATTGCTACCTGCTTCTCACGTTAATGTTTTCATGCAGGGGTTCGAGTCTTTCTTTTAAGCCAAGTAGCACAAAGGCATTTGCAATCGATTTGTTATTTGTGTTACCTCAAATCATCCTTGTATGGATCGTTGTTTGCTGTGCTTGTTCGCAATGCCAACTCTAACAAATTTTCCAATCTAGAAGGCATGATATCTAAACGTATACGAAATCAAGGAACAGCTTTTGAAAAAAGGGGTTATTAACTAAGTTTCCTGTTAAAATATACCGTTTGGGGTTGTGACAAAAATCTCTTGCAGATGGATTGTGCGGAACAGAAAATATGGCCTTAAAGTGTGACTAAAAAATCAATTCTTACTGTTCTTTGGATTACAAAACTATGTTAACTAAACACAAAGTGACCAAAGTTTATTTTAAATGTAATTTTCCTATTTGATGGTCTGCCATTACTAACATTAACTGGATCGAGGAGAAAATGACGTCAGAATGCAGTGGGTGTGTCGGAGTTTTGAGAATTCAGACTTTTAAACTCGCGTTTTGCAAATATAACGAGATAAATTAACACGCTGAAATTTTATGTAAATGACGTCACATTTCCCTGGATCCAACCCTCTGAGGATAGTACGCGCACTCCATTGGTCAATAGCTGTGTTTAGATGAGAGTATGGTAACACGGTTGTGACATCTCACCACTTTTGATTGGTAAAAATCACAAGACTGTCACGATGGCGCAAATGATAGTTTTCAAAAAGCGCTGTTGACGTTGTGGTTGCTAACGAGTGAACTGTAAGCGAAGTGTGTTTTCGAAAAACTCTCAAACAAAACTTGCTTGTCCCAATCTTTGAGAATCTCCTGCCCTCGCGCGTCACAGTCATTACAAATTTCGTAACATCCAAATACATCAATTAGGAACCTTTGCGCGGGTTTTTTTTTAACACTTATATTCATCAATGGATACCATCCATGTTTTTTTTCATCTCGTCCTCAGCAAGATCCATAAACTGCACAAAGAAATCTCCCAGATCCATAAGAAAGTAATGCTTGATCGACCTGAAAGATACCCGGCCTAAATCATGAATGTCACCTTTTTATTGAACTAGTTGATTCGGCCATTAACATGCTTCTGGCCGCAGTTGTTGAACATAACGCCCTTCATTGAATAACTCACTTGGATCTGATAGAGATATATCTAAAAAATGTCACTTATCCGCTGTTTTATTCATCGAAGCAAGGAGGTATGTAACACCAGATCAAGATAAATCGGACGCATACAAATCACTGACACAAGTCAAGAGCAAATGATTTATTAAAGGTCCCCTACAACTTCTACTTCTACTTTATTACTCTTCAAAACTTTCGTATCCAGAATAGACAGAAATTTAATTTTAAAGCAGATTTAAAAAGACATGTAAATGGTCAAAATACTAATATACACAAATAAATTAATTAAGTTAAATATCAGATATAATAGATATAATATCTCAGATATAAATAGTTAACATACTATTACTAATATACTATAAAACTAAGTTCGAGTTTGGTCAAGATATTAATTGAGACGCTTTAAACTTTCACAGAAAGCAGGACAACCTAGTGATCTAACTAGGTAAAAAAAGGTAAATAACTCCAGTTTCTTTATTGTTCTTTATTGTTCTTAGGGAAATAAAAAAGGTTTCACAAATGAATTAATTGAAAAACATCTAGTAGATCGTACTGAATGTTGAAAATATTTAGGAAGAACACGTGAAAGTTGGATGCTTTGTGGGCATAGGTAGAGTAAAGCCTAAAAATAAAATAATATGAAAACTGAACATGCAAAATGACGGAGTTCTTACCTTAATCTATCCATCAAAGCTCTATCGTCCATTAGCAGATCGAGTAAAGTCTTGCTGGCATAACTATAAGCCTTTTCAATTTTTTCCACATACTCCCTCTCGTTCAAGGTGTAGATGATTTCATCTGCATTTGGACATTGCACGTTTTGCCCTGCATTAGACAAATGAAGAAACTTTGCTTCAGAGGTTAAATGGCTAAACAGATAGTTGATGCAGAAAATATATTTACCGCAAGGTTCATTGTGCAAGAAAAGTATAACTTAACACTGGTGCATAAACGTACCGCACTGGCGAATGACATTCAGGTACTTCCCAGTGCTAAGGATCTTGTGAGCAACCTGGCAAAAAGAAGGTGACAAGATGTATTTGTTATCTTTTTAAAGGCACATTTGCAGTATCAAATCAAAATAACGGAAATTGAGTCAAATCAAAAGGAATGAAATTTTATGAATTATAACACCCCTATAATTATAACTTAGTTAAAAAATGGGAAAACACCCAAACTTTCGGTCCTTTTATACACAAAAAAATAGTGTAGTTACAAACAGATGATGAATGCGACACAGTACCTTTTCTAAGAAGATGGGAATGTTCTCTCTTACAACTGTGTATCTTTGTTCCCAGTATTTAAGAACTGTTAAAGAACATAATAATCATTATGATGACGAGAGGCATTTACATACCACTTTATTCCAAGAGACTTAAGACCTGAAGCGCCTTACAACAGTTCATAGGGGACTTCTATAGTGGGGCACAATGCAGCTGCATACATTACAATCGTACTGAAATTACTTGTCGGAATAACAGGTACCCGTGATACAGAGTTCCTTGCCCTGCTCTTTGCAAATTTTGGGTGGGTTCCACTGGGCACGGTTAGGAAAATATAAAGGTTGTGAGATGAGGCCTGCAGTATAGTAACCGTCTTCATCCGCGGAGAAAATGCGAAAATGCAGAGAGTCCACTGAGGCAGCAGATTCTCCTCATTTATTTTAAGACCGTGAGTGTTGGTCAGGCCTCAGGCATGCACGGTAGTCCAGTGCACAACCAACAGAACGAACCACTTAGCAGTCAACAACAGTTCTTCAAGAGAAAACGAAACTTTTAACTAAAATATGCTCTCGCATGAGTGACCCGCCATTGATTTATGGGTTCAAACCCTTTCCAGGCCATAACTGAAGGAAAATGCTACAACAACCTTTGAAGATCTTTGATTATCCTGTAAATGAATGAGAGCACAAAACATGCTCACAACCAGAAGTCAGGTTATAGATGCCTAGCTGCAATCGTCACAGCTGGAAAGCTCACACAGAAACTCCAAACAACTCCAAACTTCAAAAGGATATGCATCGTTGTAATCTTCAGTAAGCTTTTCTTTTTGAACAGAACCATGCTCTGCGACAAGAAACTGAAAAAACAAAACAAAAAAAAAAACAAAATGCACCAATCAGATTATTAGTGTCTTAAAGAGCAGCGAGAAACCTCTTATGACACACGGTGATAGGGAGCATGGATAGCCCAGTGGTGAGAGCACTCGCCTCCCACCAATGTGTCCTGGGTTCGATTCCCAGATCCGGCGTAATAAGTGGGTTGAGTTTGTTGGTTCTCTAATCTCCTCCGTGAGGTTTTTGTCCAGGTACTCCGGTTTTCCTCTCTCTTCAAAAACCATATGTATATATTAATTTGATTTGACTTGATTTCATTTCATTTGTACACGACCCCACAAGCTATTCAGGTTTAAACATTATCGTGTGAAAATAAACTTTATTACTATTCTATTATTATGTCACCTTTTACCTCAGAATATGGATCATTGATTATTCCCTTGTAGATCCATTGTTCAAGAATGTCAAAATAAGGAACACAAGCCTAAAAGGGAAAGAAACATCATTCAACTAACTACAGTGTCAAACTTCATGCATTGGGTGTATTTTACTCAATTTCTCTATAGACTAAATATTTTTGTCAAATGGATATACAGAGCTTCAGAGCACATCGACTTTTGATTGATCTGAAGAACAGAAAATAACAGGCAATGTGGGTGCACTTCTATTGTTCACCAGCCATTCTCATTCTTATGCACCCAAAGCCAATACAAGCAGATAATCAACTGAGGAAAACACTAACAGTAACCCAAAAAGTAATCATGCTGCAATAGCTTCATTTATAGGATTGTGATTAATACTTTGCTGACGTTACTTTTTTGTCCCGGAAAATATCTCAGGATGCCGAAGCGGAATTCAGAAAAGGTATCAACTGAGCCATGAGTGTGACAGTACCTGATCAACACAACGATTTTATATAGTTTAAACAAAGGGCTAAAATTGAGTGAATTAGAACATTTTGCTCAAGATATCATCACTAAAATAGTTACCTTTACTCAACAATGAACAGTGTTTCAAAAGGCCATCTTAAGGGGTCAACAACTACATTTTAAGGCTAATTACATGTACGTATGGGTCTTTAGTTACAATTCGACTGAAGAATTGTAAGGATGGGTAGCAAGCTTTGTTTACTGTTTGGCATCTGAATACAATCATTCCAAGCTAATGTTGCAAACTAGAAAACAATGAAATGTACAGTAATGTACATGATCACTAAGGGTGTGTTCGAATTACCCTATTCCAGAATAAGAATACGTGGAGTGATGATTGAAAACGGTATGTCTGGCGTTTTGAAGAAACAAGTCTAATAAAGATATGTTAAAAATAGCATTTTAGAAGGTGTTTGACAATTTTAATATGAATCTCTGTAAAAACGAAGGATTTCTAACTTTTATTACATGTATTCCTATTCCGGAATACGGTCAATCAAACACACCCTAATACTCACAGCTTGGGTGAGAAACAAGGAAAGGTCCTGAGATTTGCTGTCCCTGTATAAAATGATGAAATTAATAGCGTCTATTGTAATTAATATGACACATTCATAATTAATTTTGTCAATAAAGTGATACATGTACTGTTACCTAAAGACAAACTTTTGGTGTTCTGAATATTAATCTGAGGTACATGGCTTTCATGTGGGAGATTACAAACCCTCATACCAGGGGTTTCAATAAGTTTTTTTGTAAACGGCTGGTTTTGTGAAGTAGGCGGCTGTGGTATTTAAGAAAGGGGCCTTCCCTAGAGGGGTCTGGAGGCATGCTTCCCAAAAAATTTTGAAAGCTAGGAGCTCGGAAATGGCATTTCCAGCAATCTGGGCATCAACGTTAGTCACAAATATTTATTAGCATGACTAGCTGCACATGGCCAAGTTAGAGGACATTTTTTTGCACTCTCGATCTCTTGTTGAAATACGACAAAACATCGCCTCCAGCTGCACGCTTTCTAGTTTTGTCTTCCATTTTTAATAAACAACACGTGGAAAACCAGAAGAACGTATGTGTAGTGAATTACATTGTATGGATCAAAGTTAAACGGCAACGAGGATTGTGTAATTTAAGCTTATCGAAAAGGTAGGCAGCAATAACTTAGGGAGTAGCCAGCGGAATTCGCCGGTTGTTGGCTTCTAATGAAACCTCTGCTCGTACTGTTTGTGAAAAACACATGAAAGGGAGAGAAATCATGTGCATGCCTCACTTTTGGAGCCAAAGCTAGCGTACCAATAGTTTTGCTGTTGCTGCTGCTGCTGCTGCTATTGAAGCATATACATTAGGAAAAATAAATCGCCTGGGCATAACGTGGTAACAGAAATGAATCTTTAGATCTCCTTTTTCAGTCGTTAGTACGGAAGCAGATCTTTTTACCTGGAGGTTTTGGAAGACAGAGGTTTTTGAAAACGCATTAGTGTGGACGGGCCACAAAAGAGAATTTTTAAAAAGCAACAAAAAAGTTGCAAATTCCGTAAACTGTGCATGCAGCCAACAAAACTGAGAAAAAATACACATACAATGTAATAACTCACTAAGTCATACCCAGTAAATCCTACGGTCTTTTCATGCAATAACGTCAACACAGCTCCTCCTTTGCAGCTTCCCTTTAGAAGAAAACGATTTTTAGTTCAACAAAATAACTCAAAACCATGGCAAAGGCTTAGACTTAGAGGGACACTTTGTGTTGGATGTCAAAATTGGGTGCACATCTAACTAGGTGTACTGTATTTCTAGACATCTGTGCCTTTAACATACATGCCATACAGTTTAATCTGTCTTAATTTTTCAGGGTACTCTGCATACACCTTATTCCAAAATGGCCGCTTATTTATGTGGATACAAACTGGCCCTTGTTGCCTTGTTCAAGATAAAATATTCTCTTGAATTTTAAGCTTAAGAACGAGGCATCAAGGGCTTATTTGAATAAAAACAAAAGAATATTTAAATGGCAGCGATTTTGGAATAAGGTATTCCAAGATGCAGCTTCATGATGATTATTGAAACCCATGTGCATCTTATTCATATTCTCAGTATTGGATTGGAACTAGCGTGCAATAGAGGCTAATGCGGGAAAATATATTAAAAAGTATTTGCATTTGAAAAGTTTTTTCTGCATTAGCCTCCATTGCAAGCTACATAGTTCCAGTCCAATACTGAGAATACGAATAATGGTCTGTTAGGGACATTTCTGGACATACACATGTAGACCTAGCAAAATGGAGTGGTGGTGTTCTACTAATAGGCCTTTTGCAACTAACAATCACATGGTACAAAATCTGCCATGCTGGAGGGCAAGCTCATTATTATTCCCCCACTGGGACATTAAAACAAAGAGACCTGAACCAGTCAAGTTTGACTTGCCTTTGTTTTAATGTCCCAGTGGGGGAACAATAATGAGCTTGCCCTCCAGCATGGCGGATTTTGTACCATGTGATCGTTAGTTGCAAAAGGCCTATTAAGGAAGGTACAATTAAAGCAAGAAAGGGCTCCTTGAAAAACATTTCCTAGAGCTTAAAGGAAAGTTGGGGGAGGGGCACTAATCCAAAGCAACAAGTATTAAGAAACCACATAAAAGGATTTCAACAAAGTTTAGAGTCCAAGGGAAAAACTTCTTCCTACTAAAGTTAAAAACGAGATGAGTACATGAGTGCTTACGTTATTTTCAATTTACACTTAATGTCTGTTTATGTCAAGTCGAATCATTATGTTTGACTTAAAATACAATACTAATAATATCATTCTTATTTTGGTACCTTATCAATGGCCACTACAATAGATGACAGTATCTCCATTGTTCTTAAGCAAGGTTGGACGTAAAACCATAACTTTTGCAATGACAACTGACCCTAAAATCAAAGTAACAAAAAATAATAATAGGGTTAAACATGGGCACTGATTCAATTTGATTCATCACCGGGTTCATCTATTAAGTTTCTCAGCTAAGAATCCCACATTAAATACATGCAATAATTTTGATATCTCGGCACAATGATGAGATCAGCAACTAAAAAAAACTGTAGCAGTACTTATAAGTTATGATAATTTTGATAATAACTCCCAAGAGTGCCACTTATAGATTTTACTCTGTCTAACGCCAGACGATTTTACTCGTCAATGGGGAACCCCACGGGGGTGAAAGGGTTAACTGACTAGAATTGGTAAACACCATGATCCTCTTTCACCTTTCCCTGTCTTACATTTATCTTGCAGAGCAGGCATACATGTATTTTTAAGAGGATGTGATACAGTATCTAGTAGTTAATAACATATTGTAGACTTCTTCCATCAGGCTAAAAGAGGGACCATCTGCCACCATGCATTTTTTTATGTTTCAGGTAAATCAAGGAAAAATTGTCGCTGTTGTTAATGGTTGAAAAAGCTGCACTAACATGTTCAATGAATGCAAAACCAGGCACTCACGGTGTTACATGTAATTCGATCAGACGCTCTAAAATGACCTATTTGGTTATTAGATTTTACCACATCAGCTCACGCTGCTCTTACAATGTTTCACATACCAGTCTGAACTGGTGCTCCAATTGGGCAACAAGAATAAGGTATTCCTTTAGGGAAAGAAAAAAAAACATAATTATTGCGTGTATTAAACAAACATGTTTCTGAAAGGCAATAGAATTATTATTCACCTGTACCATTGGTTTAGGATTTATATACTGCACACACATGTATCGCAAAGTCTCATGACAGTTTATCAAATGAATATTATTCTTTCTCCAGGGTGGGATTGGACATCAACTTGTAAAGGCACCTCTAGAAGCTGCTATCAATCTCATTCGTCCACCCAACCCACAGCATCAGGGGTCTACCCCTATTCCTCAAAAACAGTGTGTTGGTTCTTTAACTAACATCCCACAGTGATGATTTACAGGGAAGGTTGCGAGACAGCTAGGGCCTATGGTCTATAGTGTTTAATCCAAGAAGACTTGAAAGGCAACACATTTGCAGGTGTAATAAAAGGCAGCCGTTTCTCCTCAGTTATTTTAAAACCCTGGGTGCTGGTCCAACTGGTCAGTCAAACTTACAACTTCGCGCATGGCAGCCCAGTGCTCAACTAACTAAGCCACCAGTGTGCAGTGGCTCTGTTGGTGCATATTGCCTTGGCATGTACATAATTTACATTTTATCTGCAAATGTAAAATTAATGTTCTTGCAAAATGAAAAAATTCCCTTGGCATTAAAAGAAAAATCAAAGAGCACAGTTGACTAAACTAAATTTAATACATAATTTAGAATGGTTACAAATTTACAGCTGTATTCAAGATATTAAGCAAAATAGAGAGAGATCCACGGGTAAATGATATTAACAGGCGTTCTGATAGGGTGCGATTAAAAAATGCAAATTATGCGATTTTTTCAGGGCAGATTGTGCGATTAGAAAGGCCAATTATGCGATAAATAATGTAAATTATGCGATTTTTTTCTCAGCAATTTTAAGCTTGTTTTATGAGATTTCAGGTTAAGAAAAACACTTTTTTGCTGCCCTAAAGACATTTTGAACACAAAGGAACAGTAATTATGTATCTCGATCGACAATAGTTGGGATAAAAATAAAAAAAAAGAGGTCTTCTGCACTACCGGTAACATGCCAAATGAATGATCAAGGTGCTTGTTAACCACGAACTTCCGAAGATGGTCAATCACAATAGGGCCATACCCCCATTTATACGAGAGAAAATAAGCCGCGGCTTTCTCTGGCCGCGGCTTACAGAAGACTCGAATGTTCACCCGTATAAATGGTACAAAATCTACGTTCACGTCTTTTTCAAGCCGCGGCTTATATTGACCTGGGAATATATATTCGTATAAATAGTTCCTTTTGCGTACACCGTGGCCAGAGTAAGCCGCGGCTTATTTTCTCTCGTATAAAAGGCCCTAATATTGCACGACGAGAAAAACATCAGTCCATCGTCCACGAGGAGCGTACCTGTGAGGTACTTTCTTGCTCGATCGTGAGCTGTCAGATTGGGCGGAAGGTGGGAACTTCCTTCTTCGTCGAAGAAAAAGCGAGCGTTTTCACAACAAACTTGAGTAACCATGAGTAAGTTTTTATCAGTTTTCAACGAAAGAAACTACATTTTGCCGAAAAACTTACAACTTTGCTTATTTTTCACAAATCTCTTCTCTAAGAGAATTCAGTGGTGTGTATATAAGGGCGTGTTTGTGTTGCACCAATAGAAGGAGACTCGTACCAGGTCCCCGACATGAAAAATGAAGCCTTGAACTTCGAATGTTTACGAAATCGAAGGTGACGAAGGCCTTTTAGCCTTTTTCCAAGATAAATCATCTTAGAAATGGCGTATTCATGCAGGAATTTCTAATAAACGTGTCGATTTATGTTTCATTTTATGAATTTTGTGCGTCCTTTTGTGAGTTATGCGATTTTTCGTGAATTGTGCGATCGGATGCGATTTGAGGTCGATTGTGCGAAATCGCACCATCGCGTAATATCAGAAGGCCTGTATTAACTACATTTAAGATAAACACACAAAAAGAAGAGCTGAAGGTATTGTAAGTTTATCATGCATTTGTCAGAGATTGAGCTACTGGATTTAAGTTTCAAAGAGCACTGGTGATCTAAAGTTCACCAAACATTAATATATGATGATTCTCTATCTAACAACTTAAACAACATAAAATAACAAAGTTAACATGTTTATTTTGTTTTTAGAAAGCTGGTAGAATCACAACCTTTAGTAATGTCCGCATTGCTGCACACAAGGCATGATTTACAAGGCCATGCTCAAAAGAAGACTTCCCTGAAAAAGAATGCAAAACGTTCAAGAAAGCTTGACTATTAAATTATATTAACTAATTTAACAGCAATAGAGGTCAACATTTAATGTACTTGTCTTTTGATAATAAATAATTATCATATAATGTCTACATGTAGTATGAGGAAAGTGATGAGCACTTCTTTTAAATGTGTAAGTACTTACTAAAGCTTGCAATGGGTTATTCCAGAAAAAATCCACACCCCCCCGACGGATGGGGTCGTTTTTTAACCCCCCCTCTCACCTGGATTTCCAAGACAAAAGACCCCCCCCCCTCCTGCCTGGATTTCCAGGAAAAATATTAGGCTTAAATTCAATTTATTTTTAATAGAAAATATGCACAATCACGTATAGAAGATGTTCTTTTTTAATTTCTAAAGCTTTGGCTAAATTATATAAAAATTCTGTTGTGTGGAACTAACAAAAGAAAGGAGCAAAAATGCTAAAATGCGAACGAGTGTTTATACATTCTTAGCTCATAAAAATCAATTGCCCTTGTTCTTTCTTTGCGCTAAATATGGTCCAAAAGTAAATACAATTAGTAGAGAACATGACAAAAGAGTTCAATAGTCATTCCTTTTGGAGACATAACGTCAGTCTCGTCCACTCAAGATCAAAAACTAAATCAAACATGATCAAAAATTCTTTTGAAAAACGAGTCTAAACTTGTTTATCGTTCAAATTCTTTAATTTATATCTTAAAGACTGGATAATTTGAGTCACATATCCTACCTTCAAGAGCCTGTAGTTCTAATCTGCAGTGGAAGGAAAGTTCAAACTCGTGTCGTGAAGAGCTTTCTCAGTCCGACATACTTTCAAAAAGTCTTTAGGCTTTTGTTAGTAAATCGGAAAGACAAAATGTGTGCTATAAAGAACCTATCCAAGACAAAAGCACTTGAAACAGCTCCCATTCACGAAAATGAAAGTTTAACATATATTTTTTATTTTTCAACTTTCAACTAATTATTTTAAAACCGGCTACAGATGGCTTTCAGATTTCAACAGATTCGTCCAGTGCATGGGTTCTTCACCAGGCTCTTGCGGATTGGGACGCCTATTTGTTTTGCTTTCTCAAACTTGACTTTCTAAATACAAAATGCGAATACAAAGTGCGAGAAGGTTTGAAAGTAAATCAATTGTTTACTTTCTTTACTAGTATCATTACACGAAACAATGGTGGCACGCTGGGTCTGGGTACGAGTAAAAATGTGTCAGGCATTTCAAACTCTTCGTTGCAATATTGTTGCGACGGCTCTTTCTTTAGTATCTTGTTCGCATTTTCTGCTATAAAAAGACCTGCGAAGGAACTTAGATTATCATTTATGTCAGGTGAAAAATATGTGAACAAAATATTTCTACTATTTTCAGGGTCTGAGAGCGCTAAACTGTCACCGAACTAAACGTTTGAATCGCGTGAACTATCGCTTCAGATGACCCCTGCAGAAGACTTTTTCGAGTTCAACCCCCCCTCCCGCCTGGATTTCCAGGGTCCTTGACCCCCCCTCCCGCGAGAATTTCCAGAATCCCATCCGTCGGGGGGGGTGTGGATTTTTTCTGGAACAACCCAATATGCAGAAATCTTAGCTGATACACAAAATGTGGTAAGAAATTCAGCGACACACTCAGACAGATATTGCTTTCAGTCCCACTTTTCTGTCCTTACCACATTTTGACGTCATCTGTGATTTATTTTTAATTGAACAAATGCACAGCAAGATGTTGAAACTAGGCAAGTGAAAGAGCCTGAAGCCCCTTGGGAGAGAGGGTCACAAACTTTGCTTACCAAATGGGAAAGTTAGAATAATAATTTATTTGTAATGTTACAGGCCTTAATTTACTGGTAATTGTATGTATGTCCAGTGTACTGCTGGGACTGACATAATGAAGGGGTGTCTCGAAAACAATGACCCTAAGACCCAAGACCCCAAAAACTCAGGAAAAGTAACCCAAAACCCTCAATTTGGCTAACACTAGGCCTATAGTTGGTTTTTTGAGTTACTTCAAGTGAAGTTCAAATCCTTCATTCGCTACAACTTGTTTCAAAGTGAAAGCTGGGTGATCCACCATAATCAGAGTACCCTGTAACCACGCTCTACGTGTGACCGAACATCTTCACTTCCTGTCGGATGTATATATTGGCCGAAAAACCAACTTTTAAGGCCTAGGGTTAGCCAAATTGAGGGTTTTGGGTTACTTTTTTGGGGACGAAAATGAAGGGTAGAATTTTTGCAATCTTGGAGATGGTGAATTTTTATGCCTGGCCCAGTAAAAAATGTAATAACAGATGAGGTGCAATATCAATAGTGGATCATAATGATGGATCAGAATCTCTTTGCTATTATACTAAATGTTCCAGGATATTGCCTACTGTACTGTTACATTTGTGGTTTTAATTAAATCAGTTTCCTATTATTTTTTTTAATTTCAAGGCAGAAAAAAATGCCTTTGTAATGTACATATTAACAACCCCTACTTTCCAATAAAAAAACTATTGTCCCCTTTAACAACCCATTGACTCCTATGAGTGAGACGTAATAGACTTAATAGAGCATTAAACACCAGGGCCTCATTGTTCCAAAGCCGATTAACTTACTCCAGGATTAGCATAAACTCTTGTTTCATGTTTTCAACTTTCTTTTGTTTCTATTGCTTCTTTTTGCTTTTCAAGATTGACTTCTTCTAAATTATGTAACGTTTTTCTGAATATCAGCATTGAACAGCATTTGGGAGTAGAGAAATAAACTCCTTGTTTAATTTTTAACCTGGGATTAGTGTTAATTGGATTTTGATCAACTGGGCCCAGACTATTTTACTCATCAGTGGGGGCTGGTTCAGAAGTCAATGGGTTAGGATTTTGCAACATCTTAGTTATGAATGTTTTGGTGCCAATATATATATCAGTTAAATGAGAGGGAAGCCCCAAAATGTTTACTTAGGTTTCAACAGAATCTGAGCCCCTCATCTCTGTGATAGTCTGGTACTGTGCGTTAAAAGTTAATTTTATTAGTAATGAGTTACAGTACCAAGCAAACTGGGATCTGTTGACTTGATACGGGTATATAGCTTGATAATGTTGGCAGAACACTTTTTACTGTATCCACATGCAGAGGTCATGGGATCAAATCTCGTTCAAGCCTAGACTATTCATTCAATATCCTTCCGTCACTGCTAATATTAAAGAAAATTTATGTTAACCTAACCCTAACTGAGATTATTTAACTTGCTTCTTTCCACAGTTCAAATGGTGTTTTGTATGTCTTTTAGGGCACGTTCGATTGACCCTATTCTGGAATAAGAATACGTGGAGTAATGATTAAAACAGTATGTTTGGCACGTTTCGAAGCAGCAAGGATAACAAATAATTATGTTTAAAATAGCATTTTAGCAGATATTTGACAATTTTAATGTGAATTTCCATAAAAACGAGGGATTTCTAACTTCTATTCTGTGTATTCCTATTCCGGAATACGGTCAATCGAACGCACCCTTAGTTTCTTCACATTGGCTTATTGATCTAACAGTAGCATAATCTGTATTTCTGAAATTCAAAAGAATGATTGGTAGTAAATTACATAATTATTATTTGTACAACTGCTACATGTAAGCTTGAGACAAACAAATACATGTACCTTCCATGAATCTGCAGATGGTGGAATAATGTGAGCACACAGGCAAGATTCTTTGTACCAGCTCCAGCATTGACATTTCTAACAATTAAAAACTTAAGGTGATACATCTGTAAAACTTTAAAATGAAATCTTAATGACTGTCACAAACTCTCATTAATGGGGACATAGTTTTTGAGTGAATCTAGCTGTTGTTAACCCTTTCACCCCTGTGGGGTTCCCCATTGACGAGTAATATCGTCTGGCATTAGACAGAGTAAAATCTATAAATGGCACTCCTGGGAGTGAAAGGGTTAATATTCCAAAAATAGAACTTAAAATAGAACATTAATTTTCTGTATATCTCCAAAAAAAAGGAAAAAAAAAAAAAATAATAATAATAATAATAATAATAATAATAATACTGTATAAACAGTGCTCAATGATCCAAAATCTTCATAATACATGTATGTAATAATTGGAAGATAATAACATAAAAGACAGTGTAAGCAATACATTACCAAGAGTCTTGTCAATAGTAAAACTCCTTGGGTTAAACTTGTCTTTGAGAGGCTTCACCAGAAGGTACTTCCCTTCCACACCCTAAAAAGAAATTATTGCAAAGAATATTCTAATGATGCTAAACTTTAAAAAGGTTGGATTTACAGTCACATTTAAGGACAGTGCCTACTAATTCAAAGGTACTTTTCCCCAGTTTATGATTATGCAGGAAATTTTACAGTATTTAAATCCAAAAAGTAAATTTGGGGGTAACCACACATTAATAATTTTTTTCAAAATAAGATTATTCATGAATAATAATTATTTGTAAAAAGCTCTAATTAAAAATACAAAGCAATGTATGGCGTTCTTTCTCAAATTGAAGATTAATTATCTCTCAAAAATGCATGGTTACCCCCAGTTTTCTTTTTGGATACCAAGAGTACTTAGTACTAAGATCTACTTTCTCTGAATACATGTAGTTTCACACCATGCAAAAATAATTAATATCCCTGTATTAGTAAGCATCACCGATAGGAAAGCCGAGTATCTCGAGATGTGCAGAACGTATGTGCAATAACAGTAGTACTAGGCACCGTCCTTAACAATAAACTAATAATAATAATTATTCTGACTTTCGGCTATGAGCCAAATGAATAAAGTCTCACACGTAAAGTACAGTATCCCTGCATTGTGCATACTGAACACAATCTGAAATGAACCAGATTACTGTACGTTTAAAATTAATATTATTATTATTATAATTATAAGTTGACCATGCATTGCAGCTCACCATCATTAGAAATAAAAGATCCTCTACAATGGCCAATTCTTGCATAGGTAAAGGCAAAGTTCCCACTGACATAGGCTACAAAAAAGCAACACACTTTTTTTAATCCAATGGAAGATGAATTTGGACAATGCTACTCAAAATAATTTTTAACTATCCAAGAAAATTATTTACAACAGTCTTGGAATATATCAACTCACAACTGTAGAGGAGTTTATGACACTTGCTTCAGTCACATAATCTCTGCTCAAGTAAGGACGCTGACTCACCCAGGAGGGTGTTGGTGGTAAATTTCCTGTCAAAAGGCAAAGAAAGTTTTATAATAATTGCAAAAATAATACGACAAAAATATAAATAAATTATGTTCTTTAATTAAAGTGCAAGTGCTCAGGTAACAAGCTAATGATTATTATAAGAAAGTTCATCGGCACTCCATTATAAAAATTAATCTGAAATAAACAATTCAAAGGAGTCACAAAATGTTTAATGTACATGTAAGAACCCATAACCAGGAAGCAGTTCCTTGGCCTTCCAAGAGGAGGACCATGGAAATGTTAGTTGATGTCTGAGAAGGCATGGAACCATATGCACTGAAAATGGAGGAAGCACAAGACAGGCACCAATGGAGAAGGGTGATACAGAATCCCTGACCTACCAGTAATGACAGAGTTAAGGCAGCTAGTTGGCTTGTTACAAAGCATGGCAGAGTTCAATATGCGAGCAATAAAGACAAATCCAGCTTAAGATCAGATTAATGGTTAATTTAAATTTAATCTGAATGCAACCACAAGCAAAATCTAATGATCCCCCAAAAGCAAAATCTAATCATCCCCCAAAGCCTGTTACCATTGATACATGTACCTCACAGGTCAAATAAAATTTTTATCTTTTCATCATCTGACATGCACTATAAAATTCTTGCTCAGAATTTGGCAATATTATTCTTTTCACAATGTTACTAAAAACCAAATTTTAAAAATAGGCACATATTACTGTAACAGTTAATGCACAGAGACCCTTCATCATTTGATTATTTTATTGTTAAGACCGCACACTGGTGGCTCAGTTGGTTGAGTACTGGGCTGCTTTGACTCAGACTGGACCAAAACGCAGGGTCTTTAAATTAACAACATCTGCAAATGGTTAGACTTTCTAGCTATAGTCTTCTCAGCTAAGGATGATAAACCATTGGCCACGTCTCAACCTGTGGGACGTAAAAGAATCCACACACTATTCGCAAAGAATAGGGCATGGAGTTCCTGGTGTTGTAGTATGTCTTCTGCTGTGTGTCATACAGAAACTCTAAAATCAAAGACAGTGTAAGATAAACTCATAATTATGATATTATGATATGATATGATATGAATGATATGATGTAAGACTGAATCAAGCGTATTTTTTAGAGAAGTCTGTCCTCATACCAGCTCTCTTTGCTTGCTTCTCTCGCAAGGCTTTCAGTACTGCTTCTGGGTTTGAGCCAGACTGACTGGCACTACTTGTTACCGTTGCAAGTTTGGTACGAAGCTATGGGGAGAAGACAAAATTAATACAAAAAGATCATACATACGAAAATATTATGATTTTTCAAAAACAAAGAGGTACACGTATGTACTTATTCGACTGCAATTTTAGCCAATAATTATTACAGTACCTGTTTTGTTCCAAAAAGCATACCACATAGAACTAAAGGGGTTTTGACTATTCATGTCAAAGCTTGCCAGCTGGTCAATTTTCATTTTAAAGGCTACAGTGAGTATCGGTATTATTTTTCTGAATTTACTTCACCCAAGGCAAGCAAATAATTAATACAGTAGTTCATATTTCCATCAAGAGTACACAACCATGAATTCCATGACACATACAAGTACAAATTTCTCTCTTGGGTACTCACCTCATTAACTTCGTGCTGTGACATAGTTCCCGACGCAGGCAAACTATCCAGTACAGCTTCTGCAGCTGCTGAAGCACTTATCTTTGCACCACTGGTTATGGCCCCAAGACGCGCCCTATAACGGTCCTTTGAGTTCTTTTCAAGAAAAGTCAACATCTAAAAAATTAATATGGCAATTACTTATTAGAATAAAGGGAAGCACCCCCTCTAGTTTGCAGGGAGGGTTAATTAACTTTTTTAGTGTATTACAGTACCACTCGAAACTATTAGTGCATTTGCATGCAGTAATACCTCGTCTTTGCAGATAGTGTTTACCGCAAAACTGTCCAAACTGTTTTTCACTGTCAGCACCGACGCAACACAACGCACTGTCATGAAAGCCTGTTATGTTTGTCTCATTTTTCCGTGACAGCTGAGAACAGAGAATGTTGATAACCTTTCATCGTGCCTAAATTCTTACATCTTTATGTTTAATAATTTGTCAGTTTTTCGCTATCATGACGAACAGTTCTCCCAAAGGGGTAAAAAGGACATTTCTTTAAAAAAAAACTGTGTGAATTATTGCGTAACTGCCAGTGCAGTCCGACAGGAGATATATTTAGAATAAAAAGTGCCAGACTTCTTCAGGGAGTTAACTGGCTGAAGAAGTCCAGCAGTGCCTGACGAAATATTGGTCAAACAAACACTATAATATCCTTACAGCCGCACAACCCACTTTGCATACTCATTTAATTTGTTTTTAGTCTTAATAAATGTAGTTTACAATAAAAATATAGTTTAAGGTGATTCCCTAGTATTGTATTGCGCATCCTGTTCTGCGCATAAAAAAATGTAGGCCACGCTCGTATTCTGGCATGGCTAAGAGGCTTTTTGGTTAAATTTCACGGCTCATTTCTGTTTTCTATGTCTCAGAGGTCTCAACGGATATTTCTAAACAAAGCAATGTTTAAATTTAACCGTAAAGACTCGTATCCATGTGTGAATATTGATACATCGAACGTGGCCAAAAACATTTCTAATGGCGAACTTTCGTGCAGGAAACCTAGCTAGCTATAGAAAGAAGAACGGTAGTTTTCAGAGCACAGCAGTAAAGAGCAAAACGGGAAACTTTTTAGACTCTCGCAAAACAAAAAGTCGAGTCATAGCCTTGATGATGCTAAAGTGTCATTTCAGTCCCTGAGTGAAAGTGAAACCGCGCTATCGGGGAGACGTGTTGACGAAGGGTCGAGCTTGGTTTGATTTCTGTTTTCTCCTAAATGAGGTTGGTGACCTATCCTTTTTTGGCATAATTTTATTATCTTACTCCTCCTCTTTGTATTGTAAAAAAATTTAAACAATTTTTACATTAGAAAAAAAAGTTGCAGGGAAAAAAGTATTTGTAGCCATCACTCGTGGACACAAAATGGTCTCCTCGAGATCACACAACCGAGGAATATTATTTTGTAGTCAGTGCCTTTTCAAGACGTGTGCCTGTGCCATATATACAAACATTAAATTTTTCCTTTTGAACAATACTTAACAATAAACCTGCTTTCTTTTCAAGAATTACGTCAAAGCTGTGCTTCCTGTTCCTGCAAAACGTAGCGTGAATGGATGGAACAAACTTGTCCTTGATAGATGAAGTTGCAATGATTAAATGAGTAACTTGAGCAAGTTATTATATCTGCCAAACGAGCTTGGTGACCTATTTATTAATTGCACTTTTCGAGTCACCACAATGTAGGGAACAATCGAGAAAAGTTTAAAGAAAATCTTACGACAACTTCTATTACTAATAAAGGAATCACCTTAACCGAGTTTTCCTTTTAGGGTCAAGAGCTGGTAAAACTTGAAACCACCGAGGGTTCTTCTACTGAGTTTATCGGGTATCGAATGCCGCAGCACGAGCACAATGACTTCACAAGCCATCAACGAAAGTGTCTCAGGTGTTTTCAATACTCGGATTGGTTGTGTAAATGGATGCCACGGCAAAATATTTTAAATATCGGCATTTCCTGACAAGCGTTTGTTGATTGATGCCTTGTGAATAACATTGTGCTGTCATTTTGCTCGTGCTGCGGCATCTGATACCAGATAAAATCAATAGAAGACCCCTCGGCAGTTTCACGTCTTACCAGCTCTGTTCCTGACACTTAAAATTGCTTAAACAAAATTTTTTTATCATAAACTACATTTACAAAGCTTTCTTCTAATGTATAGTTTGTTAGCATTTTATTGAAACTAGCGCGCGTACGAACTTTTTCCTGAAGGACTCTCGCGAAGGTGAGAAGTAACCTTAACTGGTGACCCAGGGATTTCATTTGTCTACTTTGGGCGGGAACATTGTTATTGATCCGGTCTGAGTTTTGTTGATCCGATCCGATCTGCTCTGGTCCGGTCCGGTCCGGTCCGGTCCAATCCGATCCAGTCCAATCCAATCCGGATTTTGCCAACGGCCAGAATATGCAGATTTCTTTGATAGCATCTGCTCCAAATAAAAGCATACCGCGTCCTCTCTTAACCATGTAAATCAACTGGAAAAAATCTAGGTGAAACCTCGGCTTTCGGTTACCGTAGACAAGGTTTTACCTTGGTCAAACTGGAGATTGAATCTGTGATTTCACCTAGTCAGAACCGCGGCAAATGCACAAATAGTTGCGAGTCGTAACGTAAATCATCCTAGGGTTTAATTTATCATTCCTGTCTCACTTTTTTTTCTGTTGCCTTTATCCTGGTAGAAAAGTGGCGACTAGTTTCGCCAATATAACGGGAATTACAACCCGCACAAGAAAATTGGTAAACTACCATGGATTTTAGAGCAACAGGAGTACGATCTTTAACACTGAACATGTTTTTAATTTTGAATGAAGTGAAAACTAATTTGATAGTTAGGTCAGATTTGCAAAAGCGCTTAGTAAGTTGTCGGAGTTTAAGTTTCGCTATTTTGGAATAATGGCCAACAAAAGGGAGTTTAAAATAACATGTATTATTGTCATCATTAGTGTTCCGGCTTTTTTGAGAAAAAGACCCGTCAAGATACCGCTTGAAAGTTCTGTCAATAATGTGCGAGGGAAATGAATTACGTTTCAAGGTGTCAGAAAGTTTATTAAGATCGTTTTGAAGGCTGGAGGAGGTGTTGTTGATTTTATAGATTCCGTCGATAAGATCAGTTCAGATACTGTAAGGCCAATTTTATAGCATGATGGAGTAAAACTAAAGAAATTAGTTAAGAGACCAGTGTAAGTTTTTTTATGAAAAACTGAAAAAACACAATCACGCGAAGAGTTGTCAACAAGTATGTCAAGAAAGGAGAGTTTACCATCATTCTCTTTCTCAAAAGTGAATTTGATGTTAGGGTGCTGTGAATTGATGTAATCAAAAAATGACATAGCATCCTGTTCATTGTGAAAGACACAGAAGGTGTCACCAACATAACGCCTACAGTGTATAGAGGAGAGGGTGATTCGAATGGTTGAAATTATTTAGCCACCTTTCCTCGTGGAAAGAAAAAGATTAGCTAGGATGGGTGCTAGTGGAGAGCCCATCGCTACCCCATCAACTTGATCATAAAATTTTTTAAGCATTTCAACACATCTCCTTTATGTAAGAGCAAAAATTAATACTCCCCTTCGTGCTTTAGTATTCTGGATTCTGCCAGCAACTCAATTGATTTAAACCTCAAAGAAGCTTTTCATATAAATAAGATCAAACCGGAACTTAACAAACAATTGCAGCATTACAACACTTTTCTCACGTTTTAGTTTACACCTTGATGTTTGGTGTCACGCTGTAAATAGTACCCGCTTTTGTATTACGTCATGTTGTAATAATTTCTTCATCTACCCGTAGACTTTATAACTGTTCACACTTAGGAACTCATTAAACTGATGATGGCATAAGCATGCTGAAACATGTCTTTTAAAAAAGTTGTCTGTTTCCTACAGCCTTTACTTTTCCCGCAAATCTGCAGATTTGAACCTACTATTGCAGATTTTACCCCAAGTATGCCTTGCCATTGTTGGAGGTGGAACTATCACAAACATAGCTGATATATGTGACTGCAAAAATTAGTATTTCTTCAGTAGGGGTGTAACGATTAATCGAATTCTCGATTAATCGCGATTATGACCGTTCGGTTCGATTCACGATTATTTGATTCCACGTTTCGATTTTGGTTCGATTTTTTGCATACCTTCCCAAACGTGCCCTCAGTGAGTCATTATATTAGGTGCGGTTACACGGGGCACTTTTACCGTGGTAAATTGCTTTTTTACCACGGGAAACTGTATTTAGTAGTGTGACCGACGCTTCCCGAGGTAAATTTCCCGTGTTAAATATCCATGGATACGTCAAAAAGATCAGTGGAAGCGCCCATGACATTTAACGTGGGAAGTTGGAAGGGTGTTTTGATGCCCGAAGTACAAGAGCCAATCGCTAGGCTGATGAAGTTGTGATTAAATTTCCCGCCAATGAATTCCGTGAGATTTCGTTTTACCTCGGTAATCTTCGTAACGTGTGACCCCTAGTTAACGCGGTATACTAAAACTCAAGTGTGAGGCACCGCGGGATAATTTACCATGGGAAATGGCATTTACCGTGGTGAGTGTAACCGCACCTATTGTAAACTTAGAATGCAGATCTCAATAAGATGTGCGTTTTTCATTGACAATCGATCAAAGACGCTAACTTGCAGTTCTTGCGCCATGTTGCTTGGTAAAAATGTTGCCCCTCTACCACCCCTTGAGAATTTCCAATAAGGCAAACCATGTGCGTGTTCATTTTCACGTTCTCAAACATGGCGACGAATGACCAAGCGATTGTGAATCCGCCTGCTTCTTTTCGATCCGCAGTGTAGAAATATTATGGTTTTCCGACTGAAGACGGAACAACAGACAAGTCTAAAACTATCTGCAAAATTTGCTTCGCTTTCAAGTATTGTGCCGGTTCGACCTCAAGCATGAGCGCACACTTAAAAAGTCAACACAGCATTGATGAAAAGTCAGAAGTGTTGCAGTCAAAGACGGCAAAAACTTCGCCGGGTGCCAAAAACAGTACTGAAACTGGACAGTCAAAAATTCAGGATGTTCTGGAGAATAAGTTGCCGCGGTCGGGCAACAGAGCAACGGCAATAACGAAGTCTATTGGAGTTTTCATTGCAAACGACATTGAGAGTTTAGGGTTGTATGTTGTTTACATTGTGTATCATCTTGCAAGAATTAAAAATCATTAATATTTTGCATAATCGAATCGAAATAATCGAAACCGAAAGGCAATAATCGAAATCGAATCGAATCGAAAGGAACATGAATCGTTACACCCCTATTCTTCAGTGAGCAGTGTCAGGTCTTCAAATGACAACTCTTGTCAGCTATCCCATGTGC
>OX421445.1:9787771-9810271 GCA_949126865.1 Montipora capitata | reverse complement strand
AAGGGCGCGAATTGTGAACTTCCAGCTGTTCTGCACATTCTCAGAAATTTGAAACCGTAACGGTCGTTAACAGTTACAGCATTTTACCTTTACCACCAGTGCACGTGTTTTTGGCGGTGGCCAGAGTCCTTGATCTTGGCACTGACCAAAAGAAAAGCGGACTTTGGGGACGAGAATGGAGTTTTCTGTACACACACATTATGCATGAGTCAACAAAAACCCACTCCGGAACAAGGTGGGGATTAGAAGGAAATAGTTCGAGATTTGATACAAAATCTGGTCCGAGAAGGTGAGGCATTGTACGGTGTTTGGCAAATTTAGCTGTCCCGTGGGATGGGGTATAGGTGGGGATTTTTCAAGAATCTGTTTTACAAGCTAACAACTTCCACCCAACCGTAAAGTTTACAGCTGAAATTTCAGAGAAGGAGATCATTTTCCTAGACAACAGTAGACAAAGGGGAACGATTCGAAAAAGAATCAATTCTCGATGTCAAAAGATATCGCAAGCCCACTGAAATCTTCCAATAGACGCATTTTACCCGTTGTTACCCTCCCCGTGCCAAGAAGGCTATCAGGCTCGTTCGAACAAACTCTTCAAAAACAACATTTGAGGAGGCAATATCTCGATTCAAAGCCCGCCTTGAAGAGCAAGTCTACCCTACGCACTTTATCAAGAGAACAGTATCTGAGGTCAATTGTTCTGAAAGACGGTTGGCACTTAAACAAAACTGAAGCCAAAACCAGCGACAAAGTTCTTTACCATTTGTCACAACATACAACCCAGCAGTGTTGAATCTTCAAGCAATACTTACGTTCAACTGGAATTTTATTCAAAAGCAGCCATTGCTGGTAAACATACTCAAGATCATACAAGAGGGGAAAATCATTCCAGGACATGCTTTTTAAAGCAAAACTGTGAATTGAAGGTTTCACAATTATCTGTATAAACCACAAACCCACAAAAGGGAGATCGTGCAGGTCTGTCACATTCTTCCAAATATCTACTGTTTGTGTGGAAAAGAAGAAAGTGGGGAGATGATTGCCAGTAATAACCCTAGCTGCCTCATCATGCAGGGCGGTTGCCAGTTGAGGCAAACCGAGGCATTTGCCTCGGTCATTTTTTCCTGATTTTTACTGGGTTGCCATAGGCAATCCAGTCAGAAAATGAGTTGAATGTCTGTTTAATTTTTTTCCCGTGTCGAAAAAATGGAAAAGTTGCGCTATAGGTCTTTCCTGTCACCCCCCTGCTAAGTATTGTCTTTGCGCCTAGAGTCTTCTGCGCGTTTCTTTGGTAGGTTTCAGGAGGTAGAAGAAATGCATCGATTCAGGTAGATTTTATCCGGTGGATACAGTACAAGCATACAATGGCAGCGAAACCGATGTAACACGAATGGTGTTTTACTGCATCTTTTAAAAAATATATACCCTTATGGAGCTCAAGAATGGAACGTCAATTTGATAAACAACACAAGCGGTGGAAAATGAATATCTGGAATCTTAAAAGCGACGAGTAATAGACTTCGCCAATTCAACAATTGCATCTTTCGCCGTCGGATATCAAAGTGAGCTGTATTTCTAATATTTCACTGTGGTGTTATGTACAACAATGAAACCAAATGGCAAATTCTGCGGTAACTTTTTCTGGTTGGATATGGGGCTTAACAAACTCAGCGAAGGAATTGAAAACAGTCGGATCACTGTAGTCTGGCTATTTATGCTACTATTTATGTGTACTCAACTCTGCGGAATCTTCAAGTTAAAAAATAATGGGAAATTTGACTAATTCTTGTTAGTCAAGAATTATTTGAAAGAAAGCTAGTTGTCCATTTCTGCTTCCTGATTCTTCAAGGAAAAGGTTCTTCCAGGAGGGAGGGGGCGTCTCCAAGGACGCCGTTGGGTCAGTCATCATGCCAGTGTGACGTCACGTCCTGCTTCCGTGGCTTTCAAAATGGTGGCCAAATTTGTTGTTAGAGAGGCGGTAAAAAATCAAGAATTTTTCGGGGATAACGTGGTCAGTTTTATTGAGTTTAGCGATGATCGGATTCCTATGTTGAAAAAAAAAACAAGGAAATGGTACTTATTTGGATTAAACGGTCAGAACTGTGATGATTTAAAACGTAAACTTTCGGCCTTCGGGGTAGTCTCGAAAACGAAGACCTCGAAAACGAAGACTTCGAAAATGAAGGGATCATTTTAGTTTTTCGCGAAACCGAGGTCGACTTCCCTTTATCGATCTTGTAAATAAAAGTGAACACGATTTCCAAAACACAGCTCCGATTTAGTTGGACGACGGACGACGATAAACAGAGTAGGTTTGTGGATTTTAGTGAGGGTATAGAATTCCGGTATTCGCGGTGGATTTGGTGTTTGAGACAACCATTTTTTAGTCATGTCATCAATATAGTTTATGCTTTACTTAATCCAGTTCGAGTTTAAACGTGTATTGTGCGAATGGCGTAAGACACACATTGTTGGCATATCCTTTCACAAGGAGGGGACTCCTCTTGCCATTTCTGGCATCTATTTTGTACCACGACCATGTTTTAATGATTGACAAGGTCACGTGACACGGTAATGCAAAAGGCCTATACACACAAATTGGCCAGTGCATTTAAAGGGGCAGTGTCACGCTATTTCAGTCAAACTCCAAATCTCTAAAATACGTCTTTGCGTCATTTAAGACCAAACATAATGGTGTAGTTTTGGTGGCAATAACAATTAAAGTTCACTGAAGCTATTCTTTGTTCTTTGCATCCATGGATGGGGAGGATGGAGATGGCCGGATTGCAACCAGAAAAAACTAGCCATTTTTTTCAAGTTTTGCGATGGTGTCCCTAGAAATTCGCTAAAAACTAAATACGAATAGCTCGTTGTGCGACAAATACATTTGATATCTTCTCAGTGGGTTGTCAGGAATTTTGTACGAGTGAGCTAAAGTACTAAGTTAGATTTTACCCATGCATTTTTTTCCTAAAAACAGCAAATTTAGCATGACAGCGCCCTTTATGCTTCAGATGACTTTTTTATCATTACGACATTACCAATCAACCAAAGCATCAAATTTGGCCTTACAAGGTCATTGTTATCACTTCTCAAGTGATAACATCACGAGACAAATGATAATATATAGTGGAACCTGTATACAACGGCCTTTCAAATTAAGCATACAAAAGTTTGTTTTTATCAAGGGAGTTGATAATGTAAATTGACCACCGTACAGAGATTCTAGCTTTTTCTAGCTTTTGGAATCTCTGTATGGTGGTCAATTTACATTATCAACTCTGTTGATAAAACCAAACTGATTTTTGTATACTACTTCCCCACCGACGCAGCACCACAGTTTCTTTAGAAACTTCCCCATTTATTCCTTTATTAAGCAGCCACCCTCTGTTAAGCAGCCAGTTTTCAAAGTCCCGATTTTTTTGCTCATACAAACGCTGTATTTGTTGTTACCTGTATTAGGCGGCCACTTCTATAAAGCGGCCGCGACCACCCTGTTGCAGTCCTATGCTTGTCTTTCTTTGTTATTTTTACCTGTATTAAGCGGCCACCTTTGAACAGAAATGCTCGTATTATGTGATACCTTAATACTGAGATTTACGGATAGAATCGATCGCCGGAATAGAATAAACAAATTACTTAAAGGAATTTGTGAAGTATTTACCTTTCGCCTTGTTGACTTTGACGGCCGCTTGACCTTCAGTGACCTTCTAAGTGTTTCACTTTTTCTTGAACCTATAAAGTCCCCGGACTCCACAAAGAATCGAACAAACTTCAACGAAGAAACCTTAAACCTGACCTTCATGTAAACTCGTCAAAGCATTTTCCTGCTCTCCGCGAAAGTGGCGCGAAAATTAGGCGCGAACTGCAGCAAATGTCAGCGAAACGATACACTTCACATTTTACACGATATTATTCAAATTACCAAATCAAGGAAGAAACCACTTTCGGGTAATCTAATCATCTAAAAGTAACTAACTAGAAACTTTATTTACGACTTTTGGAAATCACGCCAACAGCATTATTTTATATTATTTTTTTCTCCAGCGTATCGTTGCCCGAATCAAGAGCGTTTTGCCCAAAAAATTACATAATTTCCGTAGCTTGGGGGGCTGCAGCCCCCCCCCCCCCCGCCCCCCGGCTCGTATGCATATGCTTCAAACGTACACTCTCATGGGATTTCCAGGGTATAACCTCCTCCTCTGTTAACTCACTTCGATGCTTTAAAAAATGTTACACATTAACAAGGTGGCAATTTTGTTTAAAGCATTAATCGTTGGAAAGAGTGTTGATTGTCCTAGTGTTTCCTTGCATGACGTGTTTCTGTATGGTGCGCCTTCAAAATTGACATTAGACCACGTCCAGTCAGTATTTTTTGTGATCCTGTATTAAGCGGCCAGTTCCTGAAGTCCCGAGGGCGTCAGTTACATACAGGTTCGACTGTACTTCATTTTTACGTACATTATATCGTTCGTGCGTTTCATTATTTATGTCCATTTATTAGCTAATCTTTTGAAAGTTCTCAAATAGACTTCTTTACAGTTGTGTGCTTAGTTACCTGGCCTTTAAATGAAAGTGAGGCTGGTGTTGACCCTGTTATGATACAGACCTCAATTCTCTTCTTATGTTAATGATGTTGCCAATTTTCAAAGAAATTTACCGAAGAGAACGTAAAAAAATAGCAGTTAATTTCACAGATTTGGTCACGCTGACGTCACAAAAATCTGAAAACCACGCGCAATTCAGACTTTATGAGTCACACTAGTGCTCAGCTTACGCGTGGCCCTAAAACTTCAGGAAGCCTCCATTTAGAGCGGTTTTCAATTGAGTGTCGAAAGTAATCAGCGAATTGCTTTGGTTTTGCATTTACTTCACTCAGTGATTGGTTCAAAGTTCTCTCGAAATTTTTTCAACCAATCAGAAGTGAAACCAAAACCAATTGTGGCTTGCGCGTGCACATTTTCCCGCGCTTTGTGTCGGCTACGTGTAATTACTTCGAGTTTTGATTGGTTTACTGGATTGTCTCCGTCCTTCTTGATTGGCCAAAGTAATTAGTTTGGTTTTGGTTTTACGACACTCATTTGAAAACCGCTCTATTGTTACCCACAAATTATTGGATTGTAACAAGGGGCAATAATCTATTGATGGTTTGCATCTGACGTCACGGCGGCCATGTTGGTGTCCAGAACCATGCAGTAAAATTACTTTTGGGAATTTTATTCTATTCTTACGCAAAACTTGTGGGGCCATTTTCCATTGTTTTGTATACCAAAATGGCCGTCTCATCACGTGGATGCAAACTAAGAATTGTAACCCACAAAGTATTGGTTTGTAATGAACGACGATTGTTATACTCATTACCCGCCTCCAATAATTTGTGGGTTACAATTGTCATTCGTTACAATCCAATAATTTGTGGGTGACAATAGGCCTTACGCATGATTACGAAATGTGCTCAAAATTCACCACTAAGCCTTTTTTGCACAAAAATATTCTTATTATCTGGACATGGAATACTGTCCGCAGGTGGGTTTTCTTTGAAGCTTGCTCCTTTGGTATTTGGTCACATTTAGCACATGTTAAAATTTACAAGTCGAGGCTTGGTGAAATTAGGTAGTCAGACTTTATCCCGCGTAAGAGCTGTTGTCCCTCACTATGGTCGAGTAATGTATGTATTTTCTATTGGTATGAAAGGTATTTAGAAAAAGGGTAATGGTTGCGGCCTTAACACTCAGTCTAGCGTTACATCAAGTTCTATTGTTCAGTGTTCCCCTAGGGATTCAACACCAGTGAGTTGGCACTAGAGTACTGACAACACTAGTGTTACACTGTGTTTCTCTCAAGTATGACCGCAACCAATGTCTGTGCAACGCCCACTGTAATTTACATGATTAAGGCTGTTCCCCTCGGAATTGCCTATGAAGGGTTTTCACATTACTTCGTCGCCACGATGTTGGTGGACAAAAAGAAAAGTTCTCTCATTAGCTCCTTTTGTTCGTCCACCAGCAATTCTACATTGCAACATTGTTTTTTGTGTCTCTAGAGATTGTTTGCAAAACACTTATAGATAATTGCCTATTTATAAGGAGTTTTGCAGAGCATTCATTTTCTCTATCGCAAAGTAGTCTACGAGTTACGCGCTGAGTTGTTTAAAGCTTATTTCGAATCCGTTGGTGATTTCCGACATCGAGGAAGACCCAAAAACAGCCGATACAAGAAGATAACGCGGTGAGTTTGCGACTTCCGAAAACCATGCGTTGGTTCAGCAAGTTTTGGGCTTTTTAAGTATTAATGTCATCTCAACTTGATCCTCAGGGAAAGAAACTCAGGGCAAAACAGGCGTTCGACACAGACACGGTCCAACTGAAATACAAAGGAAACCAAAAGCAATTTAAGCTCAACGAAGAGATCGACAACATATTGGACCAGACACAAGCATCGAACTGAAGAAACCAACAGCAACACAACCTCTCTTTCTACTGAGGACAAAAAAGCTCCTCCTCGAGCGGAAACAAAGATAGTCGATTGGTATAAAGACGTCGAAGAATACGAATCAGAACTTCGGAGGTTGCGTCCACGAACAACACAACAGAAGCGGCCAGCAAGGAAAGAAAGCTGGCATAAGACTTCAAACGTGTCCATGAGAATCGGCAAAGGTCCTTTCACGCCTGTCTCTGATGATCAGATTTTTCGTGGTAAGTCTGTCAGTGAGTAACTTGCTTTAACATGTATAGTGATACTTGGATTTCTCGTGCTACTCTGCAAGAGTTTCCATTCTAAATGTATTGTATTGTCTAATTAATAGGAAACAGAAAGTGTAAAATGTACGTTCGTTTAAAGGAAGTGAATTAGAACGTAAAAATAATTTGGTTACTATTTTCCCTGAGTGATGACGTGCAATGACCTGTAATAAGTGCATGCGCGTAAAGTAGTGAACAAAATATTGCATACTCAGAACATCTGAACATAAGGTCGATGGCCTTGGGACTGACTGTGGTCGATGTAGCTTCTGCTGTATCCCAACCATACTGATGGTAAACCAAGTTGATTCAGCTTTTTCATCTCGTCTTACATAACAAAGAATGAATTTAAAAACATGTGAAAACAAAATGCAAAATCAGTTTCTCGCTATACGTCATCAGACGAGTTAATTGGTCAATGCTTGGACTGAAAACGTCAAGATGCACAAGAGGGTGGGGGGAAAGTTCAGTGTCGGACATCAGCGGACACTGGATCACGTATCACATAGATATACTTATGTTCAAAGTTAAGCAGGGCACCTGTCCGATTTATATGGCTAATCTATTTAAGAAATATGATGGAGACTATAGTCCGAGAGATGATGACTTTATAATTCCACGGTCTAACACAGTGACGTACGGCAAGCATTCCATCAAGTATTTTGGGCCTTCCCTATGGCGCAGACTCCCTAAGAGTGTAAAGGCTGAACGTAACTTGAATAATGTTAAGAATCATATAGGAAAATTGAATTAACTTCCAACTAAACGCTCCATAAAGTGTACACTGGGTTACCTGTGGTACGTGTTACACAAAAAAGGAAGGCACTGAATTGGGTGGTATTGAACTGCAGCGTTCCAGTTAATTTTTAAGTGGGGGGTCATTAAGACCATTTTGAGGTGTCGCCCACATGTCGCGCCAGCAGAGGCCCTTTGGCTCACACGTTCACACGTTTAATTATTTTGTAATGTCCTGTCCCATTTTGAGGTCTTTTAGTTTTTTAAGCTTTGGTAATAAATTCAGTTTAACAAAACACGGTCTTGACTAAATTCACTCGTTTCTTCTTTAAATAAATAGTCTGCCAGAAAAACTAACTGCAAAGTGCTCTAACGGACGTTTTCCAGCATGTCCTGCAGTTGCACTAAGCAAACGTATATTGCAAACACTAAGAAAGGACTGAAGGTGTTGTTTCCGCTTCATAATTCCTCTTCTTGTTAGTCTAATCTGATGCAATCAGAAAAAGCCAAGCCAAAAGACAGATGGAGAAAAATAATAACATACTTTTTATACATAACTCTGAATCGAATTCTCATCGAAAAACTAATGACAATCGATCTTAAAAACACGAAAATTTCTCCAGTCTCTGACTTTTATGAATAAACGGAAAGGTCATGATGTTTTGTCAAAAGGAAGAAATTGATCTTGTGCTAGGCAACCATAAAGGTGCACGTGATCATCTTCTGTCAACTGAATGAACTACGGGAAACACACGCAGCCCAAGCTTGGTGTACGATTTATAGACTTTGTATGGGAAAATATACTTTAGCTTATAAATGCTGAGTAAACTTACCTCTACGTACAGTTCTCCTCGTCTTTTCTATGCAATCGGAGGGCAAACTGTTTCTTTTTTAGACGGATTTGTGGCTGACGAATTTTTGCGATGTCGTTAGTTGTCATTTCTCCTCATAACAACAGAGTAAAACAACGTACTTTTTAGCCAAGAAACGTCCGTCTTTGGTTTTTTAATTTTGTTGTAATATTTAACTGAATATTTATATTTCGTTGTTTTGGTATTGTATATCATTGTAGTGCTATGGTAGAGGTCATGTGGTAGAAGACATGTGGTTACTGGCAAGAAAATAAAAGGGAATCGAAAAACATTGGCTTCTAGGCTGACATGCTGATAGGCTTAGCTACATAATTTCCGAAAAATTGTGTAAAAGTCTTTCCGGAATTTCCAAAACAAAAGCTCTAAAATTCTTCAAGAAATGTCTAAAATTCTCCAAAAACTCTCTAAAATTCCCGAAAATTCTTATAAATTTCGTTTCTCATAGTACAAAGTCTGCCATATTTGCTATCAAGAAAAGACCCCAATTCCGAAACTACGGTGAGAAAACGCTGCTTAGATGCACTGTAGGACCACTTTTGGTGAATAACCGCTGACAGGGAATGGATATGAACGGACTGACCCATCTCCTGGTAGGTTGGAATACCAAAAAACAAGTTTTGTCAACGTTTTTGCCTATGAAAAGTTCCCAACATGTCAGGTGAAAGTTCAAATTGCTCTAAAGTTCTCGAAATTGTCATTTTTTTCTAAAATTCCCGAACGTTTCTAAAATTCTTTTTAATGTCTAGAAAACCCCCCCAAAATCCGGAATTATGTAGCTAAGCCTACATGCTGATCATTTTAAAGTTCCCTCACAACTTTATTACACCACAAGTTTAAGGGTGCACTCGGAGCGTCCGACTTTCCAAAGTCCACTGAAATTAATCCTTGTCCGGCGGGGTTAATATACCACTTTGCAACAGAAGCATAGGACCGAAAATTTTATTTTAACGCTCAAAAATGCGAACTAATTAAGGTACAGATTTTGCTACAACAAGTTGCAAAAATAGTGGAGACACCTCACCTTCTTGGGGCTTTATTAATTTCCCTATTATCTCTCACACTGCAGCCCCCCTCCCCCCCTTATCAGTGTTGCTAGCAAGACAAAAAAATGTTGGGAACTTAAGCAGTCAACATTGAAAGGGGGAGAGGGGAGAGGAAGTGGGAAAGGTTTAAATTCTAGATACGCCGAGTATTGGAAGTTAGAAAAGGTGTTTTTTAATGAAAGTGTCTCAACAATTTTGCAACTTGTTGTAGCTTAATTCATGCAAAACAAATATTAATGCAAACGTAAATAAATAGATATTGATACAGAGTTTTTAGGAAGAGCAGAAGGAAGTTCTCAGGACGGTCCATCGAGAATAAAATGTTTTGCGATCAGTAACAAAACTGACATGAAAACAACATTAATTTTGAACCACGAATATAAAAAGTTACCATCAGCGAAAAACATTCTGGGAGATTTTTGCTAAGTTGAATTTTGTTATTGTACTTTTGGCTGCACAAGTAATCGCAAAATCGAAAGTAACATCCATCGGGCGCCGTGATCAAGTTACCGCGGCGTGTTCACTCGCGAAACAGTGAAGCATCCTTGTCAAATGATGGCCATTACCAGAAATTTAAGACAAAATGGCGGACGCCCAGACTCGACCCAGACCTTGCACTCTCTAAGAATGGCTGCCGATCGTTATAGAGAAATGTATGGAGAAAATTGAAGAAGTGGAAATTTCAGATCTAAAGTGGCATACACGACATTTGCCGACCTCTAAATGTAAAGTGTACGTACCATATCATTATTTACGGTAGTTTTGGTCTCTCGAAAGTTCGCCAACGTGCCGCCAACAACACATTTTACGAACGGCTGTTACAGTTCCTTGAGCTCTCTAATTCTTTCAAAAAAGCTCAGAGGTGCCTACCTTCCCTCCACATTTTAGAGCATTTCGTTGATGTGAATCCTTGGTGCCGACCTCTCTAATCGTCGATCGATGTTCAAACTTTAAAACGTGATAAAAATTAACCTTTATCCATTCCCCAAATTGCCGCCCAAATTGCGATAAAAGAGGTAAAAATACATCCATTTCTGCGATGAAAGCGGTACAAAACGCACCACTGCGCTTATTATTCCTTGTGAAAAGTAGGGTTTCTGTCTCCAGTTTGTTTTGATCGCCATCTTTACAGGTGGGTACTTCATATATGATTATTATTATACAGAATATCGCTGGCTAAGTGTACTGTGGGCCCTGATTTTTGAAAATTATTTTTACTCTGCCAAGTCACACGCATGAAACGAAGTTGTTTCTTCTCTCTAAAATCGTCATTCGAACAGGAGCCCAGACTCTAGTTTCCCCTTTTTTATTCTCCCTTGTATTGACAACCTCAAAAAAGAAATTAAATTGATTCAGATCCTTTGATAGTGTGTTATTTCAGTCCTTGTTTTTTCTATGTACTGCTTTCTTTATGCCGCCATCTTGATAATTTGAAACCGCGTGCCAAATACTTCGCGGGCGCAAAATGTCACCGATTTCTGGTAATGAAGATACCGGGAGCAGTGTTCTACAGTGTTCTACTTGGTAAAATACTATTAGAAATACAGCTCACTTTGATTTCGACTCGACGGGCAATAGTTGTTGTCGAAGTCCATTACTTCTCGCTTTTAAGGACGTTCGCGCTAATTGTTTGTGCGCAACGTTACTGCGCAGGTAACGCGACTGTAATATGTCACGCATTACTTCGAGGATTGGTAAAGTTGAGGTTTTAAAACCTTTGCAAAAACCGTGGACGATAAGTCTTGCACAGCGTTGGATCAGAGAAGATAGTGATCAGTCAAAATTGATTAAAAAATATTTATGAAAGTCAAGTAGACTACTGCACGACTGATATTGGCGTTGTTTTATCTCGGGTGTTTTATTAGTCGTGCACTAGTCTACTTGACTTGCATAAATATTTTTCAAGCATTAGTTAAAATAACATGGCGACAAAAACGCCGGGGAAAAAATTACAGGCCGGCAAAATAATGGCACATTTATTTCCGAATCATCATAAAACGTTAAAGAAAAGTGAGCGGAAGGGTGGAAAAGCTCTGGAAAAGGTAACTGATCGAGTAGTGGCTGAAAGTTTGGAAAACTCGAGGACGAGCCGTTGCGTAAATTTAATGGGGCTGCTTTTTTAATAATGTTTTTATTACTCCACAAACGTAAGTTCAAAATTAATGCATGTTTTTGAAGTTCTTTTTCTTTACTTTCGTGAACATAGAGCAGCATTTTCGTCCTCGCCCGCTTGAATAGTGCGGACCTGCGTGGAAACAACCAGCGATTAAATGTCACAAAAACCACGCTCCAGAAGATGAGCATGACGGCAATGGAGAGATATTATACAAAATACTAACCAAATGAAGATGAAGCCTACTTAAAACTTCGTTGCTATGCTCGAAAAAGTTTTTTTTTTGGGTAAAAACCTTTAATCCCTTCAACGATCGATCCTCTCTTGGGTTCCAGTCCTTCCCCGACGAGTCACGCAAAAACGTGACAAACGAAATTTTTCAAGAGCTTTGCAAAATCACATCGATTTTACTCGTTTAGATCTTCGGTGACCCCTATTTTTTTAATCATGAATCACTTACTTTACTTACTATCTACAAAATATGATGAAATGAAAAAATTCTCACTGTAGGAAGTTATCGTTTTTTAACAGTTTCTTTCCTCGTGCCATCGAATTCCGGTAGTGGTTGCAACGGATAGAGCTTACGAAAACGCTCGTCGAGGATGAACTCTACTGTTTACGACATCCCTAGCAGCATGCAATTATCTAAAAATCCCATTCCCAAAAACCTATGCACGGAAACCTTCACACTAACAGTTTATTTTTATGATTTTCGATGGATGAGCAGATGAGGCTCCATCTCGCCATTATGACCGATTTCTCGAAATTAAGGCATTTTTCCACTGCCATTTTCTCCGAAACAAAGTCGGTGACCCCCAATTTTTTTTTCATTTTTGGAGTAAGTACTTTATGAACTAACTCTAGGCGAGAAATGAAGAAAATCTCACCGTAGGAATATTTTGGCGGGAACGTCCTTAAGATTCCAGACATTTACTTTTCGCCGCCTGTCTTATTTATCCAATTGGCGTTCCATTCTTGAGCTCCATAAGGGTATATTTTGTTTAAAAGATGTACTAAAACGCCATGCGCGTTACAATGACTTTCAACGCCATTGCAGGTTTAATAATTAAATGTTCTCCTGTGTGCACCTGGAAAATCTACGCATTACCCCAGCGCCCTCAAACCTAACAAAATACGCACAGAAGCCTCTATGCACAAAGACACCACTTAGCAGGGGAGTGACAGGCAAGACTATTTCCGACACGGAAAAAAATAAAAATTAAAATTAAAAGACCACGAAATGAACCCAGATTCCGACTGGGTTTCCAGTAATTAAATAACCCAGTAGTTTAATAAATTCTGGCAGTTCACATGAAACCCTTTTCAAAAGAACCTTGACCGTAAATAATGAAGCACGAAAGAGACAACAAGCTTTCATTCAAATAATTCTTCACTGTCACATTTCCATTTTTTTTTAGCTTTGCAGAGTTGAGTACAACTGAATAAATGCACATTGCCAGACAACTTAGATGCGACTTCGGTAAACACTGTGATGCAATCAAGGAGTTCGATTCCTTCAATATTTGTTAAATCCATGAAAAAAAATTGCCATTTGATTTCGGTGTTGTATATAATACCAAGTTAGTAAAATATTAGAAACAAAGCTCACTTGATATCCAACGGCGAAAAATGAAATTGTTGTAGAAGACCATTACTCGTCGCTTTAAAGATTCCAGATATTTATTTTTCAGCGCCTGTCTTGTTCATCCAATCTTGAGCTCCATGAGGGTATATCTTGTTTAAAGATCCGCTAAAACGCCATTCGCGTTACCAGACTTTCGACGCCATTGCAGGTTAATTAAATGTTCTCCTGTGTGCACTAGAGAAACCTACGCATTACCCCAGTCCCCTCCAACCTAACAAAATACGCAAAGAAGACTCTATGCAAAAAGACACCACTTAGCAAGGAAGTGACAGGTAAGACTTTTCATGACACGGAAAAAAAAATCAAAAAAACCAACAAATATTTCCCATTTTCAGACTGGGATTGCCATACTGGCAACCCAGTAATTATGAATGACCTGACCTGTGGGTCGGACTGTTTATATGCAGTTATTTAAATTATCCTCTTAGTAGTTTTTAAAAGTCATTTTAATAGCAGTTTTAGTCAGTTTATAATTAGGAAATTTTAAATATTTATAGGTAGTGTTTTTAAAATTGTTGACAAATGGATATGCTTAATATTATTTTTATTTAATATTTTGTTGTGTCACCAATTAGTATTTTATGCTAAAGTATTTTGAAACTTCAATAAAATTATTATTATACATTAGCCTGATTACGAATTCCCGGATAGCACACCCATCCAGAATTTGAGATAGAAAAAGACTAAGAAGACGGCTTATAACTCACCCAAAACGACGTTTTCAGTAGTCCTTAAGCTTAAATAATCATTTAAGACTATCAACATTTTATTGTAATAAGACAAATTTACTATATTTGTTACCCAAAACAAGCATAGCTGTTCAAGTTGGGCAAAAATAAAATATAATGGAAATTACTCAAAGAAAGCAATAATAAACAACAACAACAACGTCTGGCCTGAAAAAACTTTTCAAAATAGGAAACTATTACAAAATAAGTAAACGTAAATTGTTACAGAAATAAAGTAAATCAATATAATCTGAATCAAGAAATAAAGAAAGGAAAGAAAGATTAACTGGTGCGCTTTATCAACATAAACCTCCTCAGTCTCCAAAACCTTCAGGAGTGGTATGTGTAGTTCGTTTGAAAGAGGTTTACTTTAGTCTCTTAGTCAATTTTCTGCGGTCGTGTGAAGAAAAATACAGATTAAAAGTAAGACAAATTAATTGGAAGAAAATACGTACAATCGGAAACATCATACTGAATTACGTAAGTTAAAAATAGGGTGAAGATACGCACCCTATTCGATTCTCCGAAAGTTGAACAATTGAAAAGTGTTTGAATGAAATGAATGTATACATTTGAATTGCGGTTTTAGATGAAAGGTAGGGGTAATCCTTGCGGTTTATCAAGACGACTTTAAAATTGAGGAATTTTGTCTTTCTCTAATCTATACCATTGAAGCTACCTGAATTGTTCAAGGTGACTATCAGAGACAATTGCTTTTAATTGTCCAGATAAGTTAGAGGATCTCTTCTCACTTTCACTCTTAAAATTGCCTGTTTTCGCCACATGTTATTGAATAACGTCGTAGCATTGCTCCGGCTGTTGGAATTAAAAAGTGCCTTGTGTCCATGTGAAAGGGTGTTCATGAGGTTGTACCTCTGTACATGTGAAATAGCTGCTGTGATGACCTTCGGCAAGCCGAGATAGGCTAGGCACTTTCGTTTCGCATCTTACACATCAACTTAATTAATAACATTTGAAAGGGTGTTGCAATTGGATTTCGAAAGCACGTTTCAGAAGGCATGCCTTTTGGTAAGCTGTAAATTGTTTTTGCCTTGTGCATTATAATCTTTCAAGTGATAGAGATGAATCCTGACGGTTACAGCCTCCCCAAACCACGAGTGAGTAGGTAATAGATAATAAGATTAATTTGAAATACAAGGCTGTCAGCAAGTTCGTTGGTAGAAATCTCGAGGCTTTGAGAAGATTCAGTTTATTGACGACGGTTTTCTTGACGTCGCGAATGTGTTGCCCCTAGTGGAACTTTGAGTAAATTAACCCTAGAAGTTTGCTGTCTTATTAACCCAGTCAATGTGTCTGCCACCTAGCCACTAGAAGGAAGCATGATTTCGCATTTCCGTAGGTGTGGTGTAAGATGATTCTCAGTGCGCCACTTGTAAAGCTCGTTTAAGGCGCTATAGAACTTATTTATAAATTCCACAATTCACTGAAGGGTATCGACTGCACCGCACCATTTTTAAAGTGGTACTACGACCAAAAAAACAATTCTTTTTTTTTTCTTTGGATTTCAAAACTATGTTAACTAAACACTAACTGGCCCAAGTTTTAAGTTCTGATTTTAAAAAGACACCTGTTTATTTTAACTGGAATTTTCTTATTTTTTGGTCCGCCATTACTAACTTTAAAATCTTGAGAGAGCTGGGTCGAGTAGAAAATGACGTCAAACACTCACTAGTTTAAGAATGCAATGCGTGTGTACGCGGCCGAATTAATATGCAGCACGGGAGTTTCGGGCTTTCAGACTTTTAAACCCGTATTTTGCATATGTAATAAATTGAGTTTACACGCTGAAATTTTAAGCTAGTGAGTAAATGACGTCATTTTCTCTAGATCCAACCCTCTGAGGTCCAATCGGCCAGTTTTGAACGTGAGTAATGGCGGACCGTGAAATCCAAAACTTACACAAAATAAACAGCCTTTGGATAAAACTCAAAGCTCAAAATTCTGCCAGTTAGGTGTTAAGCAAACACGCTTTCAAAATCTGAAGAAAAAATGGAAATGATTTTTTGATCATAGTACTTTAAGGGCCTGTTTACAGGAGGGAGGGTAACCCTGGTGCTAGGATTACCCCGTAAATTTCAATCTGTAAAATAAAGGTTTATTGAAAATTTACAGAAACACTTCGGTTTTGTTTGGTCACGCATGACGGAATACGTCAACCACGCTCGAAATAACCCGGTTGATAAGGTGACCCAAGCTAGAAATTTTGCTTGTAAACCCGGGCTATTCTTTTACCCTCTTGCGTGGGAAACCCTTGCAACAGAGTTACTATACCTGCTTGTAAGCGGTACCTAAAGATATGAACGGCCTTATGTCATTTCGGAAGCTTTTTAAGCCACGCTAAAAGGGGACCTTGATGCCTGAGTTAAAAAATTGAGTAGGAAACAGAGCCCACGAATTAAAACAACGCCGACCTTGAAGCCGGAATCCAAAGATTTTCTCCATGATTCTTTTTGGTTGACTATTACGAGTTCCGTGGAGCGGAGTAAAGTCGACTTGCAAGTCGTCTTAAGTGATTTTAAAGGTTAAAGAATAAAAAGTCGTTTTGAATGAATGAATGTCCTTTTTATTCCATCTCAATTTTTTGATGGAAGGCCTATCCGGGGCTCGGTCCGTAGTAATATTATTTGAAGCAATTTTCTAGATAAGCAGCTTCCTTACAGATCCTTATAGGTCCTTACATCTTCCTTATAAATCTGCAGCTTCCTTACAGTTTGTCTCTCTGTCGGCAATACTTTGGTACCTCCGTTCCTCAATGCAACACTACTCAGACTCATTTTACATCCCCAGGGCCCTTTCAAATTGCAATCATATTATGAACCTTAACCCAATACGGGCAGCACTATTAACTGAAATACGGGATTACCGAGTTCAATGATTTCAATGGCTCTTTCTTGAGAACAGCATTACATTTCATATTTACTCGTCTGTTTTCTATTGAAGCGGTAGTAATATTTCATCATATGCAGTGTGTTTTTTGAATGGAGTCGATTAACCTTAAGCCTGGTTTTCACAAGCGTCGCAAGCGCAAGAGCAAATGCAAGCATAACAACGAATATTTCACCATGGAAACGGGGTTGGCGGGCTTTTCCTTGTGCCTGCGCTTATGCTTGCGTTATGTAGACGTTCGTTTTCACTTAGCTCCTTATGCTTGCGCCTGTGATTGCGTCGCTAGTGAAATTCAGACTTTACACTAAAGAAGTAAATTTGTACATTGCCCATAACATTTCCTCAAACGTTTGCAGTTTTTCATTTTATTTTAGTCTACTTTTATGGCTACCATAAGTGACGGAGAGGCACGTTGGCCTCATGGTCAGTGTGCTCGACTCCGGATCGAGGGGTTCGGGTCCTGGCCGGGGACATTGTGTTTTGTTCTTGGGAAAGACACTTTACTCTCACGGTGCCTCTCTCCACCCAGGTGTATAAATGGGTACCGGCGAAAATTCTGGGGGTAACCATGCGATGGAATAGCATCCCATCCAGGGGGGAGTAGAAATACTCGTTGTCGCTTCATGCTACAGAAACTGGAAATAAGTGCCGGCCTAATGGGCCTTCTAGACTCGTAGCGGACTTTATCTACCTTACCTTACCATAAGTGCCGTTACGAGAGTCAGAAAACGTTCGGAAAAAAATACATAACTTGCCTATTTTAGCAATTTATACAATAAAGACAAAACACTAACCTTTTTGGCGTCTCTCTTTTGAAGAGAGAATAATTGTTTGCGTTCCCTGGTAGATAGTCATCTTGGATGCGTACTCTTAGCTCGCTCCTTTTCACTAATCCATACCGTCAAAGTGAAAATGATGGCCGATCCATATCTTCAAATAATGTTGAATTACAAGTCGATAACTCCGGTCATCATTTCATAGTTCCTTGTGTACGCCAAACAAGGAAGAAAACGCACATTACATGCCACCTTTGTTTCCGTTTTACGTCAGCAGTTTGTCAATTTTCAAAGCAAATTAAACACCAACATAGTAGCCCATGACATAAGAAACAACTTAACTTGTGTAGCCTGAGGAATTACCGGGCCAGGTTATTTCAACAACTAAAAAGGAACCAATAAGACCTGACCAAGCCCGGAGTGACAAAATGTCGTGGTCCACGTTACAATTGTTTCAGAAGTGTCTCCAAGACACACATCCTCTTTCTTGTAGTGTAATCTTTCATATGTGGCGTCTACTTCCATGGAAAAAGTTAATTTACAACAGTGGGGCCAACTCGAGAGACAAGTCTCCAGTGGGGCCAACCCCGGGAGACAAGTCTCCAGTGGGGCCAACCCCGGGAGACAAGTCTCCAGTGGGGCCAACCCCGGGAGACAAGTCTCCAGTGGGGCCAACCCCGGGAGACAAGTCTCCAGTGGGGCCAACCCCGGGAGACAAGTCTCCAGTGGGGCCAACCCCGGGAGACAAGTCTCCAGTGGGGCCAACCCCGGGAGACAAGTCTCCAGTGGGGCCAACCCCGGGAGACAAGTCTCCAGTGGGGCCAACCCCGGGAGACAAGTCTCCAGTGGGGCCAACCCCGGGAGACAAGTCTCCAGTGGGGCCAACCCCGGGAGACAAGTCTCCAGTGGGGCCAACCCCGGGAGACAAGTCTCCAGTGGGGCCAACCCCGGGAGACAAGTCTCCAGTGGGGCCAACCCCGGGAGACAAGTCTCCAGTGGGGCCAACCCCGGGAGACAAGTCTCCAGTGGGGCCAACCCCGGGAGACAAGTCTCCAGTGGGGCCAACCCCGGGAGACAAGTCTCCAGTGGGGCCAACCCCGGGAGACAAGTCTCCAGTGGGGCCAACCCCGGGAGACAAGTCTCCAGTGGGGCCAACCCCGGGAGACAAGTCTCCAGTGGGGCCAACCCCGGGAGACAAGTCTCCAGTGGGGCCAACCCCGGGAGACAAGTCTCCAGTGGGGCCAACCCCGGGAGACAAGTCTCCAGTGGGGCCAACCCCGGGAGACAAGTCTCCAGTGGGGCCAACCCCGGGAGACAAGTCTCCAGTGGGGCCAACCCCGGGAGACAAGTCTCCAGTGGGGCCAACCCCGGGAGACAAGTCTCCAGTGGGGCCAACCCCGGGAGACAAGTCTCCAGTGGGGCCAACCCCGGGAGACAAGTCTCCAGTGGGGCCAACCCCGGGAGACAAGTCTCCAGTGGGGCCAACCCCGGGAGACAAGTCTCCAGTGGGGCCAACCCCGGGAGACAAGTCTCCAGTGGGGCCAACCCCGGGAGACAAGTCTCCAGTGGGGCCAACCCCGGGAGACAAGTCTCCAGTGGGGCCAACCCCGGGAGACAAGTCTCCAGTGGGGCCAACCCCGGGAGACAAGTCTCCAGTGGGGCCAACCCCGGGAGACAAGTCTCCAGTGGGGCCAACCCCGGGAGACAAGTCTCCAGTGGGGCCAACCCCGGGAGACAAGTCTCCAGTGGGGCCAACCCCGGGAGACAAGTCTCCAGTGGGGCCAACCCCGGGAGACAAGTCTCCAGTGGGGCCAACCCCGGGAGACAAGTCTCCAGTGGGGCCAACCCCGGGAGACAAGTCTCCAGTGGGGCCAACCCCGGGAGACAAGTCTCCAGTGGGGCCAACCCCGGGAGACAAGTCTCCAGTGGGGCCAACCCCGGGAGACAAGTCTCCAGTGGGGCCAACCCCGGGAGACAAGTCTCCAGTGGGGCCAACCCCGGGAGACAAGTCTCCAGTGGGGCCAACCCCGGGAGACAAGTCTCCAGTGGGGCCAACCCCGGGAGACAAGTCTCCAGTGGGGCCAACCCCGGGAGACAAGTCTCCAGTGGGGCCAACCCCGGGAGACAAGTCTCCAGTGGGGCCAACCCCGGGAGACAAGTCTCCAGTGGGGCCAACCCCGGGAGACAAGTCTCCAGTGGGGCCAACCCCGGGAGACAAGTCTCCAGTGGGGCCAACCCCGGGAGACAAGTCTCCAGTGGGGCCAACCCCGGGAGACAAGTCTCCAGTGGGGCCAACCCCGGGAGACAAGTCTCCAGTGGGGCCAACCCCGGGAGACAAGTCTCCAGTGGGGCCAACCCCGGGAGACAAGTCTCCAGTGGGGCCAACCCCGGGAGACAAGTCTCCAGTGGGGCCAACCCCGGGAGACAAGTCTCCAGTGGGGCCAACCCCGGGAGACAAGTATCATCCCTCCCAGGCTGTACAACGCTGGATATGAAAGATCATATTAAACCACTGCTTTGTTGAAACCCAGACGAGATAATTATTTACGTGGGAACCAACAGTTTAAGATCCTGCGACACTCCCCGTACTTGTGCGGAAGAAATTATCGATTTAGCCACAATGGCCAGCTCTAAATCTTCAGCAAAGATCGCGCCAGGCTGGTTTGTAGATCTGACGACGAGGCCTTGGCTTGTAAAATATCTGGCTTGAACAAAATACTCGAGGAATCCTGCAGACAAAACATCTGGGGATTAATGACCATTCTAACATTTTAGGAAACTACCACTTGAATCGCAGTGGTCTTCATCTAAACAAATCTGGAACATCACGTCTTGCCCGGAATTTTACAAATTATTTGCGTTTAGATTAGGATATTGCCGTCTGGGAATCGGATTTGCCTGATGCCAGCACGAGCGATAACCGGGGTAAGTTTAACTATACTAGCGTTTTGGGCGAGGTTTGGCTATTGCTTCCCTAAATATAAATAGTCTGCCGTCCCATATTGATGAACTTCGAGTCTTCATATCCTGTTCTAAAGTAGATATTCTTATAATTAACGAATCTAAATTAGATTCCACTATTCATGATAACGAACTCTATTTACCTGGCTTTGAAGTAGTCAGAAGAGATCGCAGAGTTAATGGAAGGAAAGGGGGTGGTGTTTGTATCTACCTGCGCACAAATCTTAATTTCCGAATACGAGGTGATCTAAATAACGATAATTTGGAGTGTTTATTGCTTGAAATCAGCATGCCTCGAAGTACAGGATTCGTGGTTGGCACCTGGTATCGGCCCCCGGGTTCTCCTATCGAATTGTTTAACGAGTTTGAGAAATTGATAGACAAAATTAGCGCTGAAAATAAGGAGTTGTATCTACTTGGCGATGTTAACTGCAATTTGTTGCCTGAGGCAACAGCACATATTCCGTCCTCGTTAACGAAGTTTCTGTTATAGCGGGGCCTGTTTGTGGAACAATTTGCTCCAATACTTAAGAAATGCTGACTCTATTGGGCAGTTCAAACGCACAATCAAGCAAGTATTTGACCTATCGAATTCCCACACGGCAATCATGTAAAACAGTTATAAAGCGTTTGTTTACTTTTTTTTAGCTTAACTGATGATTTTCCGTGTTTAAATAAAGTTTACTTACTTACTTACTAGAATTGAATGGGGCCAATGACTGGGCTACCATCGTTTCTTGGAAGCCAGTGGTTCCTTGCTGCATCATCGCCCCAACATTATCCATCCGACTGAATGGGGCTAGGACAAGAATTGTACGTTGTTTGCTTTCAACAACGTGCCCAACGGTGATGCCAATTCTCCAGGAAATCGCAATGCCAGAAAATCGGGTGATGTGCCTGTAGAAATCGAATTTCGAGCTGCCTTGAGCAAGAATATCATGGTGCTGGTCTGGGGTGAATTCGAGAACGTGTTCCAGATCGACGACAAGGGTGGCATTCTATATAACGTGCGTCGATGATTTGGACGCATGTTTCACGGCGTGCACCCTTCCGATGGATTACCGTCCTGTCCCACGACGACGACCCGAGCGGCTTATATTGTCAACACCAATCCACGAGGCGAACCCGGGAAACATTGTCTAGGACTCTGGAAGGAAGACGGAGCCTGCGAAGTCGTGGACAGTTACGGCTTGCTCCTCACCACCTACCAGGCCCCAGGCACGATTGGTTGGCGCAATGGGTTCCCATGTGGCGTAACGACCGGACCCTCCAAGCCTTGGACACTACGGCTTGTGGGCATTATGCTTTGATGTTTTTAAAAGAACGAACCCGAGGAAGAACTTTTAGAAGGCTTTTCCCCATACGATTTGGTGGGAAATGGCCAATACGTGGGCGATCAAGTGCGTCGTCTTTTGGTTATAAAATAAATAAATAAGTAAATAATCAGTTTATATAACCCTTTGGTAGTGTAACACTAAATTACAAGGGAGGTCAATTCTACACAGAACACATAAATACACTTAGGCACGGAAGGCAAAAACAATTAAACACTATTGTAGCTGTGAGTAACGAAATTACTAAGGCGGTCCGTTCTGACAATGCGGAATTCAGAACAGAAAAACCCCGACCTCAACCCGTACCCATGAGTGACATTCGTGGGCTGTGGCAGCAGGTGTACAAGGAAACCGGACTCCTTGATGTTAGAAATGAAACGCCTGCAAGCCTCATCACGGCGCGCCAACAGCGTAGACAAGCCACAGCTCACGAATGCCGACTCATAAGAGCAATCTGGAAATATGATTCTTAGTGCAGACTTCTGCACGCTTTCCACCAACTGAACCAGACAGGCGGGTAACGCTGCCCACCACAGAGATGCAAATTCTAAAACGGGCCGCACAAGGCTACAATAAACCTGAACGAGATCAGCTCGGTGGGAGGCCTGACTTCCTTAAGACTCGTAAAGCATAGAGATAGAGACGC
>OX421445.1:9775271-9782771 GCA_949126865.1 Montipora capitata | reverse complement strand
GACAAAGGAGGCAACGACAAACACGTGTTGGATCTCTTTATGCGTGAATCCCATCATCGGAACATTATGGTCTTTTACTCATGTCAAAATCTATTTCCACTCGGCAAATATGCAAAGACCATTTCACGGAATGCGCATTACATGATCGCCTTCAAGAATCCCAGAGATCAGACAAGATTTCGTGCGTTGGCTCTCCCAAGCCTTTCCGGATCGATGGCGAGACGTAATGAAACTGCTTGACCAAAGTACGCAACGGCCTTACGGGTATATAATGATGGATCTTCATCCAGGTTCAGACAATCGATTCCGATTGTTCAGTCGTGTGACGCAATAGGACGGTCTGATGGAAGTGTACGAACGACGATAAGTGAGTCGTCATCATTGTATGCCAGATCGCCATTTGATCAATTTCAATTCGAACGCAATCACTTGGAGTATCGACGAGAACTAGCACGTTACCGAACGCAACAGGAACGTCATCGACGCGGAGGACAAGCCCAAAAGTTGAGTTCAGCATGGGGGATCAGATCCTGGCGGGTGTAGGATCCATTCGAGATACGACGCCCTGCACTTTTCCGGCCGGATTAGGGACCCCTGGGACCAGGATGGTCGAAGACTTTTTGGACACATTACCAAGCCCCAATGCTCTTTTGACCGACCTAGGATTGGATCCAGGGTTGTTACCTCCTAACCCGCCAAGACTCGAAACCGATGTGTACGCGGCACAACGAGAACTGATGATGAGGTCATTGTTGGACGGTTGTATCCCACCCGAACAAAGAGCCCAGATTCAACTCGATTATAGTATTTCCGATCAAGATGTAATAGATTTTTCAGCCAGTGGTCCTTCCACGTGTCCGACCGTAGGACAGAAGACCTCTTCCTCCTTCACCACCTCCTCCTAGCAGTGGAGGCAGTAGTCGCCAGCGTGGCCGTCGAGGACGCGGTTGCGATGGTGGTGAGGTGGTTTGCCCGGACCATCCAGTGGAGGGGTGGTGGTAATTCGCCTGGAGGTGGAGGACGATGGCGGCGTATGAGTCAAGACGGATTACGGTGTCAAATGGATTTGTTGGCACAAGATGCTCGTCAACGTACGCATGGAGGCACCCCCACCATCCGACGTACCTCATCACGGATCCGTAACCCATAAAAAGGTCCATGACGTGCCTCCTAGGATTCATTTGGCTCTTCAGCATCCAAACCCGAAGAAGAGCACGAAGGGGAAGACAACGAAAAGGTCAATACGGTGGCTTCCTACCTCTCCTCGCCTTGGCTTTAGGCACTTCAGGGGCCATGACCCCGCCCCCGCCACCCGGAAACGTCGGTGTTCACCCTGTAAAAAGACCCATCTCCTAGGAATCCTTGGTTTCATCATGCCACTACCCATAGGAAGAAAACGACGCTTCCCTCCACAACTAAGTATGAACACGGTGAGGGTGTCCTACAGTTCCTGAAGCAGGCGGCAAAAATAGGGTACACATTGAGCAAAGACCCCGAGTATAAAAGAATGGGAGCTTTGGGTGCACAAGGTCACTATCAGAGGAACTACACCCCTTTGGAAGTGTAAACGATCATGCTTAAAACCCGAAGAGCATGACGAAGAGCATCACGTGGAAGGAAATGACAACGCAGTGGGATTTTACCTTTGTTAGCTTTGGCCACTCCCAGTTTGATAGCCGCAGGTAAAGCGGCCGCGATAGGCGGTGTGGGAGCTGCGTTAAGAAAAAACTATAAAAACAGACAGAGAGTGAGAACAAGAACATCCTCATCATGTCGTGGCGAATCGGAAGTGATCTTCCCTTACTGCGGAGTATCTTGAAAGAAGCGAATCATAACACCCGTCGGGAAAGTTTGCAAGTAGCTAATGCCGATCACATCAATGCTTTCAGTGAATTGGTCATGAAGACGCTCCGTGGTCAGATTCCCGTGTCGTCTACCACCCAGGAAAAATAACGACCCCATCGACAGGCGTTGAGAGAGATGACCCCTCGCAAGCATTCCTTAAAAAGCGACATCAGATCATAATGAGTCAAAAAGGTCGTGGTCTGTGACAAGGTTTGAACACAGCCTGCAACCATTGTGTGCAACGACGATGGGCCAAACTACCCCAAAACAGGCCATGATCCCTGCTGTGGGTGTCGCTCCCAGCTATGGCATAAAACGCCGTGAACTAGGACGACGACGATGAGAAGCACCGCCCGTGGCGTATTCGACGACAAATTCCCTACTTGGGGTATATCCTACAAGACCTGAACACCCTGCCCATGGATTAACGACACCAAATCCTGTAATAGATTATAGGAGAGATGTTCGATACCATCAGTCTGTTGGCCAAGGAGATCTTACACCGACGAATTCCTCTGTCCAGGTATATGCGGCTCAAACTGACGTGGGATCTACAAGATCGATGTGCTAGCATTCCATTCAGCTCCATCAGTATGGGATAAATAAAGGACAACAGATCATGAGACGTCATTGTCATCGTACCGAGTTCTGACAAGGATTGCATACATCATTGTGTCTGGGAACATCTCCAAGATGGACGATGGATGGTGTGATACATGGACGTACGGGCTTCGATTGTGGTGTGGCATGCAAGATCACATCTGTCGTCTTTCGACATCACGAACGGGAACAATGCGAGATCATTCGTCAATTGACCGATCAACTCCAAGAACGGAATCAAAGTATCAGTCAACTGGAACGCCAGATGACGGATTTGAAATATCAAGTGAGTCAATAGACCACTTTCGAGGTATTAAATTTCAGTCCTAAACAAAAGGCATCATCTCGAGGCTCTGGGGAATCAATGTGAGGATTTGTATGAGTTTATTCCCCAGAGCCTCGAGATGGTGTCTTTTGTTTTAGGACTGAATTTTAATATATCGAAAGTGGGATATTGGAAGAGCATCTGGAAAGAGAACGTCAAGAGAACACCTCCTCTACTATAAAAACGAAGCGTCGCACAATGTTGGGATACGGTACGATGAGCGGTGACGAGGATGGCATTCCTGGGTTTAAAAAAACACGTGTTGGTGAATCCGAAAAAACTCCGTCAATTGGAGCAAGTGTACAAGGGCAGTTTGACGGACAAATCACAAGTGACCAAAGTCGCCCGTCTCGCTGCCCAAGAAGCCGCCCTCCTGATGGCAGATGACATCCCACCGGTTATGAAAGAGGCGTTGGTCAAACCTTTGTCGCACAAAGTGCGTAAATGGACCCAGACCGAGTGACGTCCCGTAGGCTTCGGAGGTCCAGGTGGCGTTGCGGCCGCAGGGGACGACGAGGATGTGGAAGGGGAAGCATTTACACAAGGTCCGTTACAGATGTTGTTGACTCAATTGGTGCAAAAGAAGAAACGACTGGCAGCCGCCGATGTGGATCCTCTAGCCACGCCAGCAGGTCAAGCCCCTCCTAAAAAAGCCAAGAAACGCCTTCGTTTGTGATGCCTAATAAGACTACACCTGTCGTCCCCAAAAAGAAAGTGCCCCCCCAAGAAGGCTCCCGCCCTACCGGTCGATTGGGAGAACTGCCTTTTTGCGTAGATCCCATGATGGGTGAAATTGTGGCCGAAATGGTGGGAGCGACGGCCCGATTCCCCAAGAGGGAAGCTCGCAAGAACCGAGGTCGTCGTTCCGTCCCACCCAAACAGATAAACTACGCCGCCCAGCTGGTTGGTTGGATTTTGACAAGAAACTCCGACGGCGTCTGGATGGGCAGGACTACTAAACGTTCTCAGAATAAGCAAATGACCCGGCGGCATGCCGTGCTTCCCAAGACCCGGCGACGGCGTCAGAAAGGGGGCAAGTTTGATCTGCAGCAGATGTTGGAGAAGACAGACATTTCATTGGCCAGGGTATCAGTACCTGGGACCAGGCACGCATTTGCAGAAACAACTCAAGCGTGGCGATTCGGATATCAATCGATTGGACAAGATTGCCAAACAAAACAACATTCACTATTTGCACAAATCTCATTATACACCTCTTTTACCCCCTAAAAATCTGCATAGACATTCTCTTGGGACATTTTCATGTCCCAGGAGTTATTGCAAACAATGGTTATGCAAAAATCTTGGGGAGTAATAGAGGTGTATAATGGGATTGTGCAAGTAGTGAATTGATTATTCCCAAGCCAAGAATTTACAAGAGAAGTGGAAAGCCGATGCCAAAATGGTGAAGGCCGTCAGTCATATGCCTGAGAAGAAAACCTGGACCGAAGCCATCATCAAAAGAATCATGCAAGCCAAACAAAAACTCAAATTATAAATTCGATTTTTATTATTATGGAACACGAATAAAACATTGATATTGACAAGAGTGTGTGTTCCTTCTTGATTTTTAACGACAACAACAAGGGGTGAATTCATTAAAGGAGATAAGCGTCAGCTGAAAACGCGATCAATCCTTGAATGGTATTTGAAATGTCATATCGGGAAAGCCGCTTTGCGTTCTTCCATATCAAAACGATGTTTGCCTCCGACACGGGTCATGATATCACCATCATGGGCAACCGGGTGCAGCATGAAAAGCGCGTACTCCCACTCCATACATTTTGGATTCTCTTGACTTCCTTGATCAAGCGAAAAAAGCGACGTGTCACCTCTGTTTTAATGTCTTTAATTTCCGGGAAAGGAGGATCTTTAAGTTCCCTAAGATTGATGGCATACTAGGGGCTGCCTTCATTATACGGATCTCTGATCTCAAGGATGACACCTTCGTGTACACGTCAGTATCACCACGTGACGTCCCAGATCCTATAAAAGGAGACTGTCGTTGCTTCCCGACAACCAAAACATGCAAGATATGGACGGTGACAGTGAAGACGACCAGCGTTTAGGCGAAGCTGCCGAGGCTCTAGAGGGTCAGAACGCTCACCAGATACAACTAAGTGGTGCTTCCCAGGCTCCTGTCCAAAGACATTTCGAGTTTCAAAGACGACCTGTCGTCAACCGACGTAGTGTACACATGGGCGTCCGTGTACGTGTGTTCCAGCTTCGCCCCAGACAAATCGGGTCCTTCCCTGGACAACAATTAGCCGAGGCTCTCGTTCAGGGACTTCGTGACGCCCTGGACGATTTTATAAGCGACGAAGACATCCCGGACGAGGATCGCATTTATGTGGCCCTAGCCTCCAATCGGTTAGCAAATGCCTACAACGGATGGGGCTAACGAGCCGGGGAATGGCGTGCTCAGAGCCAACGTGCTGACGCTTTGCTCGGCAATCTCAGTAACATGTTCAGCTCGACCGCACAGTTTGAAATGGACGACTCTTTTATCCTCTACTTCGTTCACGTTCGCTGCGTCCCCGTAGGCCCCGGTAAACGAGAAGTCTACATGCCGGATCATCAGGCTTTTCTCAAGGAATTGAAGCGAGAGGTCCTCTGCGTCCCAAAGGACGACAATGCTCTATGATGTGCTCGAGCCATCGCTCTAGCCGGAGGCGTCCATCAGGCCGTTCCCGACCGTAATGCACGCCCACGATGGACCGATCCCCACTGAAACCAGGACTTGTGCACGCAGGCGGCTCTCGATCTTCTAGAAGAAGTCCATCTACATTCACGACCCTACGGACCGGAAGAGTTGCATTTGCTAGCGATAGCTCCCAGCCTCTACGATTACACGATCGTGATAATGGACGCCAACAGAGCCTTGCGTGCTTCGCGTACGGTCAGGGAGAAATTTTACTGGGATTGTTACACGAGGATGGACACTACGATGCCTTGCCTTCCTTGCCAGGCCAGGCCTTTTACCTCTCGAGCTGGCTCAACTGGACGGTTACTCTCGACTTGGCTCAACTGGAGAGTTACTCTCGAGTTGGCTCAACTGGAGAGTTACTCTCGAGTTGGCTCAACTGGAGAGTTACTCTCGAGTTGGCTCAACTGGAGAGTTACTCTCGAGGTGGCTCAACTGGAGAGTTACTCTCGAGTTGGCTCAACTTGAGAGTTACTCTCGAGTTGGCTCAACTGGAGAGTTACTCTCGAGTTGGCTCAACTGGAGAGTTACTCTCGAGTTGGCTCAACTGGAGAGTTACTCTCGAGTTGGCTCAACTGGAGAGTTATCGTCGTAACGCGAGGCCAATTTGTACCGGTGTTCAAACATCGTTTAAAGAAGTACACGTTCACCTGTTTGTCCGTAAGAGCCATACATTTGGAGGTCGCTCACAGCCTTGATACAGACTCCTTTATCAACGCCATGCGACGGTTCATCGCCCGAAGGGGACAACCCGAAGAAGTGAGATCGGACAATGGTGGAAATTTTGTCCGTGGGGAAAAGGAATTGCGTGAAGTGATCGAGGGCTGGAACCAACACAAGAGTGGCGAATTTCTGCTGCAACGGAATGTTAGATGCACGTTCAATCTCCCAGGAGGTTCTCACCACGGTGGAGTTTGGGAACGTTGCATTAGGACCGTGAGAAAGGTTATGGGCGCTTTGACAAAGGAGCAGATCCTTGATGATGAAGGCTTGGCAACGTTACTGTGTGAAGTGGAGTCTATTGTGATTGGTAGGCCGGTGACTAAAGTCTCAGACGACCCGAGAGATATGGAGGCCCTTACGCCAAACAGGTGAAAAAGACCCCATATCTTTTCACAAGGCTTCTTCCTCTCCGCACAACGAACGGGCCAAAACAGTCGACTCCTACAAACCTGAAAGGCGGTTTCTCAGGTGTCACGCGGTCTGTGGGCAGATCTGCCATTTGTTGCTCCCCTAATGGCGCTTGCCTCCTTCTGCAGTCGAAGCAGCCGCGTAACACGCTCTTCACAGGCGTTCTTGCTTTAAGGATCCAAAACCTTTCACGAATTAAGGACAGCACATGTTCCAGGCCTGAATGACCTGACTTTAAATGATAGTGGCGCACGATCAAATCGACAACGTGACGTTTCTTGGGCAGGATCAGTTGGTGCTTGGCGGCATTTGGTATGGAAGCTTGCGTCAAACGAGGGTTGTCCAATACACCGACATAATGAGATTCATAGCACTTCACAATAGACATCACAAAGTGTCCTCCAACCTTAATCCTTAAAAAAGTAGTAACAGTTTTGCGAAACATAAAGTGTGGGACACTTTGTGACACTTTGTGATGTCTATTGTGACGTACCAGGAATCTCATTACAATCTCATTATGTTGGTGTATTGGACATGTATGCGTCAAACGTCCTCCGACATAAGTAAACCATCGATCTTCATTGGTGCAAGCTTGTAAATCGCGCTCGTCTTCTTAACCACTGACTCCTCTTTTCCGCTCGAGACGGGACATTTCTTCTTCAAAGCTTTGGCGTTGGACGAATTTTAGAACTTCTTTCTCTGCTCTGTTAATTTCATCCACATTAATCGACTCACTATCCCTTCCTACGGTGGATTTTAGTGCTAAAGACGACCCCCTTTTACACCTCTCGCACGATGCTCTCAGTCTGTCTCGATAGCGCAGGATCCAGGCCACAATCTTCTTGAGTCGAGACCATGATAAGAATTTTTCGAGCAATTTGTTCATGCTACTTGC
>OX421445.1:9767771-9770271 GCA_949126865.1 Montipora capitata | reverse complement strand
TTCTCGCGCGTCAGGCTATTATGCTAATAAGACTAGTAGTTTAAATTCGGTGGCAACGGTCAAACGAGGGTTTTTTCCTTTTGCTAGTTATTAGAGCTAGTGGTTGTTGCTATTATTGTAAATTCCCTCCCGATCATAGTCGTCCAGAGGCCTATCAGTTATTTCGGGAAAAAGCTTCAAACAATGTTATCGTCGTAACGCGAGGCCAATTTGTACCGGTCTTCAAACATCGTTTAAACAAGGACACGTTAAGGTTTATTCACAACAACGAGTTTGACTGAAAATAGAACAAAATAAACAATTTTGTCGATTGGTCGTTGTAAGATCCATCCTTTGGTCTGCACCGTTACTCTTCGCACATAACCATCTTGTGTGTTCCTATGAACATCCAAGATTCGGCCAATCAGCCAACACCTTCGTGGGCAGCTCAGATCAGCTACTAAGACAATGTCGTCGACAGCAAAATTCCTCCTGAGCCGATTCCATTTTTGCCTTTCTTGCAGGGAAGGAAGGTATTCCTTGATCCACCTCGAGTAGCCTCCACTGGAGACTTGTCTCTCGAGTAGCCTCCACTGGAGACTTGTCTCTCGAGTAGCCTCCACTGGAGACTTGTCTCTCGAGTAGCCTCCACTGGAGACTTGTCTCTCGAGTAGCCTCCACTGGAGACTTGTCTCTCGAGTAGCCTCCACTGGAGACTTGTCTCTCGAGTAGCCTCCACTGGAGACTTGTCTCTCGAGTAGCCTCCACTGGAGACTTGTCTCTCGAGTAGCCTCCACTGGAGACTTGTCTCTCGAGTAGCCTCCACTGGAGACTTGTCTCTCGAGTAGCCTCCACTGGAGACTTGTCTCTCGAGTAGCCTCCACTGGAGACTTGTCTCTCGAGTAGCCTCCACTGGAGACTTGTCTCTCGAGTAGCCTCCACTGGAGACTTGTCTCTCGAGTAGCCTCCACTGGAGACTTGTCTCTCGAGTAGCCTCCACTGGAGACTTGTCTCTCGAGTAGCCTCCACTGGAGACTTGTCTCTCGAGTAGCCTCCACTGGAGACTTGTCTCTCGAGTAGCCTCCACTGGAGACTTGTCTCTCGAGTAGCCTCCACTGGAGACTTGTCTCTCGAGTAGCCTCCACTGGAGACTTGTCTCTCGAGTAGCCTCCACTGGAGACTTGTCTCTCGAGTAGCCTCCACTGGAGACTTGTCTCTCGAGTAGCCTCCACTGGAGACTTGTCTCTCGAGTAGCCTCCACTGGAGACTTGTCTCTCGAGTAGCCTCCACTGGAGACTTGTCTCTCGAGTAGCCTCCACTGGAGACTTGTCTCTCGAGTAGCCTCCACTGGAGACTTGTCTCTCGAGTAGCCTCCACTGGAGACTTGTCTCTCGAGTAGCCTCCACTGGAGACTTGTCTCTCGAGTAGCCTCCACTGGAGACTTGTCTCTCGAGTAGCCTCCACTGGAGACTTGTCTCTCGAGTAGCCTCCACTGGAGACTTGTCTCTCGAGTAGCCTCCACTGGAGACTTGTCTCTCGAGTAGCCTCCACTGGAGACTTGTCTCTCGAGTAGCCTCCACTGGAGACTTGTCTCTCGAGTAGCCTCCACTGGAGACTTGTCTCTCGAGTAGCCTCCACTGGAGACTTGTCTCTCGAGTAGCCTCCACTGGAGACTTGTCTCTCGAGTAGCCTCCACTGGAGACTTGTCTCTCGAGTAGCCTCCACTGGAGACTTGTCTCTCGAGTAGCCTCCACTGGAGACTTGTCTCTCGAGTAGCCTCCACTGGAGACTTGTCTCTCGAGTAGCCTCCACTGGAGACTTGTCTCTCGAGTAGCCTCCACTGGAGACTTGTCTCTCGAGTAGCCTCCACTGGAGACTTGTCTCTCGAGTAGCCTCCACTGGAGACTTGTCTCTCGAGTAGCCTCCACTGGAGACTTGTCTCTCGAGTAGCCTCCACTGGAGACTTGTCTCTCGAGTAGCCTCCACTGGAGACTTGTCTCTCGAGTAGCCTCCACTGGAGACTTGTCTCTCGAGTAGCCTCCACTGGAGACTTGTCTCTCGAGTAGCCTCCACTGGAGACTTGTCTCTCGAGTAGCCTCCACTGGAGACTTGTCTCTCGAGTAGCCTCCACTGGAGACTTGTCTCTCGAGTAGCCTCCACTGGAGACTTGTCTCTCGAGTAGCCTCCACTGGAGACTTGTCTCTCGAGTAGCCTCCACTGGAGACTTGTCTCTCGAGTAGCCTCCACTGGAGACTTGTCTCTCGAGTAGCCTCCACTGGAGACTTGTCTCTCGAGTAGCCTCCACTGGAGACTTGTCTCTCGAGTAGCCTCCACTGGAGACTTGTCTCTCGAGTAGCCTCCACTGGAGACTTGTCTCTCGAGTAGCCTCCACTGGAGACTTGTCTCTCGAGTAGCCTCCACTGGAGACTTGTCTCTCGAGTAGCCTCCACTGGAGACTTGTCTCTCGAGTAGCCTCCACTGGAGACTTGTCTCTCGAGTAGCCTCCACTGGAGACTTGTCT
>OX421445.1:9757771-9762771 GCA_949126865.1 Montipora capitata | reverse complement strand
TCTTTCCTCTTTTTATTTGTACATTCAGATTATATTGATTTACTTTATTTTTGTAATAATTTACGTTTACTTATTTTGTAATAGTTTCCTATTTTGAAAATGTTTTTTTCAGTGCAGACGTTGTTGTTTATCATTGCTTTCTTTGAGCCTTTTCTATTATGTTTTATTGTTGCCCATCTTGAACAGCTATGCTAGTTGTGTGTAACAAATATAGTAAATCTGTCTTATTATAATAAAATTTTGATAGTCTTACATGATTATTAAAGTTTAAGGACTACTGAAAACGTCGTTTTGGATGAGTTATAAGCCGTCTCGTTAGTCTTTCTATTTCAAATTCTGGATGGGTGTCCTATCCGGAGCTTCATAATCCGGCTAATGTATATTAGTGTGATTTTCAGCGGTGAATATAAGAATTTAGTGTTATATTCACCGCGCTACCCGGAGAATATAACATTTTGGAGGCGCGGCTGCTAAGCTAATCAAGCACTTTTCGTGCCCTTTTATCTTGTTTTAGCCCGTTGTTTTGCACTTTCTTGATATTCACCGCTGAAAATTACACTAAAACAATTATTTGCCTCAGGCTCAGTAAATATTGGAGAACATTTACCTCGACTACGTCTCGGTAAATATTCACTTCGCCTTCGGCGAATAATTGTTAAATACATTTGTTTACAATTTTAAAAAGACTATCTATCAACTGACTAATTATAATTATAATTATAATTATAACCTAATTATAAACTGACTAAAACGTCTATTAAAATGACTCAAACTACTAAGAGGATAATTTAAAGAACTGCATAAAAAGAGTCAGACCTAGGTCAGGTCATTCATAATTGAAAATGAAGTCAATTTTCTTGTATGATTCTAAAAATGATTCAAATTGCAGTCTTTACACTCTTAGGGAGTCTGCGCCATTGGGAAGGCCCAAAATACTTGATGGAATGCTTAGCGTACGTCACTGTGTTAAAATGTGGAATTACGAAGTCAGCATTTCTCAAACTATAGTCTCCATCATATTGCTTAAATAGATTAGCTATATAAATCGGACAGGTGCCTTGCTTAACTTTGAACATAAGTATAGTTATGTCGTGAAGTCTACCATAGATGAAGTTTACGATGTACGTATCTTTTCTTGAGGTAAAGGTTAAGTCTGCCACGAGCCTAGAAGGCCCATCAGGTCAGCGCTTATGTCCGGGTTACTGTAGCATGAAGCGACTAGGAGTATTTCTTTTCCCCCCTGAATGGGATGCTAGTACATCGCAGGGTTATCCCCAGCATTAAATTCGCCGGTACCCATTTATACACCTGGGTGGAGAGAGGCACCGTGAAATATAGTGTCTTGCCCAATAACACAACACAATGTCCCCGGCCAGGACCCAAAACCGGACCACTCGATCCGGAATCGAGCGCACTAGTGAGGCCACTGCGCCTCAAGAGATTGTGATTTATTTCAGAGAGTTATATTCAGTTGCATGCTGTTCTCATCTATTTTTTCTTCAGTGCCACCGAACAGGTAATGCCATGAGAAAATATGCAATGTCCACTGCTGTCCGACATTAAACGAGTTAACAAATTTGCATACGTGCGTTGAAATGTGATACGCGAGGAGACAGGAATTTTATTTCTCTGACAAATGATTTAAAGGGAGCCAAGGTTTTAACCTCAGAAAAATATCTGTTTTGTCATTATAGTGTAAGGTGAAGTTTATTTGCGAAGCCAACAATATTTGTTTAACTTCCTGGTTAATCCAATTTATTGCTACGACTTTCTAGTGCGAAGATTGTTTACATGAAAGTCACGCGTTTTGCGAATTTTGAGTCTTATGAAATTACATCGTTTGATTGACAATATATCCCTTGAATCTAACCCAAAAACATTCAGATAGTAACAAACTACATATTTAACCATTTCTTCTACTTTTGTGCTTGTCAGCATTGCGATTTGCGATAATTCGCAAGTGCGGTTTTTTGTATCTCATAGATGTTTAGATTTTCAATTAAATGGCCTCTCAACCTCGCGATTGTGTAAATAGTTCACCCTGAAGTGAAAATAGATACGTTTCTCGGGAACCCGACAGAGAAGGCTTCCTGAACAGACAGATGAAATGTAAATATTCAGTTAAATATTACAACAAAATTAAAAAATAAAGACGGACGTTTCTTGGCTAAAAAGTACGTTGTTTTACTCTGAAAACGACGAACGATTATTATTCCTTCCCGCACAGGTTGCCAAGCTCGGTGTACGATTTATAGACTTTGTATGGGAAAATATACTTTGAGCTCACACACCAGTGAATTGAAACCCCCACCCCCCAGGTAGCGGGGAAGGGTGGGGGATTTGACACAGACCCTGGTCAAAAAGCATCAAGAGCCCCACCCTCTGAGGCAGCAATTGAGATCAAATGCCCCAATACTTAGGATAAGAAATTTAAAACAATCCAACATCTACTATGGAAAGAAATTTCAAATGTTCTGCTTTGGGTTTGTTAAGAGTGCATTTAAGTTACTGGTACAATGCTAATTAAAGACACATTTTTTGTTCAACTATTAAATATGGGCAAATCACCCATATTTCATTATTGCTCAAGACCATCTGATCACAAAACTGTCTCGGCAACGTTCAAAGTGAAATTAACATAACGCTGCATATCACACATACTACATTTGCCTGGTTCAAGTCAAGTTTAAAGGAACCCACGAACTCAGATTGAATATCATTTGCAGTGGATGGCGAAGTCAAAGAATGATATGCGTGGATTAAAGCAACTCTTACCTCCGAGGGGAGTGGTATTCCGACTTCCGACAATTAAGAAATAGAAAACATGTGCTATGTTTCTTTCGAGTTATAGAAACACAGTACATGTTTTCTATTTCTTAATGGTTAAACTTGAAAACGTGTATTCAAGCGTGTAGTTCAGTTAATTAACCGTATCTTTTTCGTTTTTCGGGTTGGGGTGGATACTGCAATTTAGTGACCCTATCTAAGAAATATCTAAGGATCACAATACCAAAAAGGAAACCCTGATCACCTCAAAACTTCCCTATCGGGCGGCACATACCTATATTATAATAGCGTATATGAAAGAGTACTCCCCCACGGGGGGCTCTTAAGCCTGGTTTTCATTAGCGACGCAAGCACAAGCACAAGCACAAGCATAAGTAGCTTATGGTAGTGAAAACGAACGTCGAGATATTAAAGCATTAAATAACAACCACGGCATCCGCCATTTTGTTCATATCCTCAGACGCGGAGAATCTGGAACGAGAGCTTTAATTGACCAAACGTAGCAAGTTTCCTGGGCCCGGTTCCTCGAAAGCCGATTGACTTAATCCAGGATTAGCGTAAAAGTTTGTTTCACGTTTTCAACTTTTTGGTGAAAGTTTCTTTTGCTTATTTTTGTTTTTCAAGATTGACGTCTTCTCATGTAAAGTTCTGCCGAAAATCTGCGTTGAACAGCATTTGGGAGTAGAGAAATGAACTGCTTGGTTTATTTTTAATCTGGGATTAGCGTTAATCGGCTTTTGAGGAACTGGGCCCTGGTGCTTACACTGAGTTTCATTTTCAGACAGCTGAAGCGAACGCAAGCATAAGCGCAAGCACAAAGAAAAGGAAAAAGTTTGAACTCTGTTTTCACGGTGAAAAAAGCGCTCTTATGCTTGCGCTTTTCCTTGCACTTTCGTCGCTCGTGAAAACCAGGCTTTGCCTTTCTCAGGCTTTCCGCCATCTTTAGATACTCGAATGCCAGTACTTCACTTGCTTCACGTGGGGAAGGGACCCAAATTCAAAATCAGTCAAATATACCACCCCCAAGGGACAGATTGTTGTTCAAAAGCGTTTCAATGCCCCTATAATCCCCCACCCTTCCCCGGGACCTGGGGGTGGGGGTTTCAATTGACTCATGCATTATAAATGCTAAAGTAAGCTGTAAATGTAGAAATAAACTTCACTTACCTCTACGTACAGTTGTCCTCGTCTTTTCTGTGCAATCGGAGGGCAAGTGTGTCCGTTTTAGACGAGTTTGTGGCTTACGAATTTTTGCGATGTCGTTAGTTGTTATGAGGGGACACGACAACTAACGACATCAAAAAATTCGTAAGCCACAAACCCGTCTAAAACGGACGCAGTTTGTCCTCCGATTGCACAGAAAAGACGACGACAACTGTACGTAGAGGTAAGTGAAGTTTATTTCTACATTTACTGCTTACTTTAGCATTTATAAGCTCAAAATATATTTTCCCATACAAAGTCTATAAATCGTACACCGAGCTTGGGCTGCCTGTGTTTCCCGTAGTTCATTAGTTGACACAAGATGATCACGTGCATCTTTATGGTTGCCTAGCACGTGATCAATTCCTTCCTTTTGACAAAACATCATGACTTTGCATTTATTCATAAACGTAAGAGACTGCAGAAATCTTCGTGTTTTTAACATCGATTGTCATTATTCTTTCGATGAGAATTCAATTCAGAGTAAAATATAAAAACTATGTTAATTTTTTTCTTCAACTGTCTTTTGGCTTGTCTTTTGCTGGTGGCATCAGATTAGACCAACAAGAAGAGGAATTATGAAGCGGAAACAACACCTTCAGTCCTTTCTTAGTGTGTGCAATAAACGTTTGCCTAGTGCAACTGCAAGACATACTGGAAAACGTCCAATTTTTTGCAGACTATGTTTAAAGAAGAAACGAGTGAATTTTACTCAAGACCGTGTTTTGTTATCTTTAAACTGAATTTATTACCAAAGCTTAAAAAACTAGAAGACCTCAAAATGGGACAGGACATAACGAAATAATTAAACGTGTGAACATGTGAGCCAAAGGGTCTCTGCTGGCGCCGCATGTGAGTGACCCCGCAAAAGTCTTAATGACCCCCCACTTGAAAAAATTGACTGGGACGCGGCAGTTCAATACCACCCAATTCAGTGCCTTCCTTTTTTGTGTAACACGTACCACAGGCAACCCAGTGTACGCTTTATGGAGCGTCTAGTTTTCAGATGT
>OX421445.1:9745271-9752771 GCA_949126865.1 Montipora capitata | reverse complement strand
CTTGAAAAGTGTCGCCGGAAGCGCGCGGCCAAAAGGTCATGTGACTTGCTTGTGTGACGTCAGTCTACTTGACTCGCAGCAAAACATGGCGGAAAGCAAGAGAAAACCTGTGAAGAAAGGAGGACGATACTGTGTGGCCGGAACGCCCAACGGCGAAAGCTTTACGAATACGCAATATACGCCGGGAATCTCCACGCATTTGTTCCCTTCAGAGCCTAGTGCTAGGGTTCAATGGGTTAAATTCGTTCGTCGACATCGTGTTGATTTTGGTGAGCCAGTCGGCAAATTTGCATCTTTATGTTCAGCTCATTTTCAACAGAGTTGCTTTACCAACAATTTTTCAGCGAAAAACTTTTCCCCCTCATTTTTAAAGCTGAATCCGTGAATTACACATTTCGATGCAAATGAAAACGTAAAAAAAATAAATTTCTGTCATATACACTTTAAAGAATCGAAGTGAGTTAACAGAGGAAATTATAGGGCTGTTGAGCACATCTCTGGAGGTGTGCTCGGCACTCCATTTCGTGCGTGTGTAAAAGGGGTATTAGAGATATAGTCGAAGGGGCTGATTTGCAGAACAATCGACATCAAGAACCTATTATGGCTCATGTCGACATCTAATAAACGCGTACTTGTATGTTCCCGTGATAGCTGGCTGGGTTTCAGGTTAAGATCAGAGGAGATCCTAAATATTGGAATGAGGCATATTTCGGGGGTTGCATTTCCCGATCAGGGAGTATACAGTGTTTGCACTTGACGTCACAGCGGCCATGTCAGTGTTCGTAAACAATGGAACGGCGGCCATATATGTTGGTGTACCCAACTTATCCTCCGGGAATTGAGCTCTATTATCTTGCAAACGTTTTCTTTGTTTCATTGGAAAAACAAGGTTACAGATCAAGTGAGTGAAAACACTTTATGTCTGCCTGGCATTTTCTTGTGTCGACGTGGTTGGGTGTTAGCTGTGTTTTCGCGGGAGGCCTGCGCACGTTCCAAACGCGAGAAATCGAGAAAAGGGGTCGTAGGTCGGTTCCAAATCGAAACGTCACAGTAGCATCCAGCATACCTAGCGTTTGTTTTGCGCCCTTTTGAACGTCACAATAGTATTTTTTGGTCACATGGTCTCGTGGTTTTGGATCAGACTTCGACAAACTATAAGGTAAGATCAATCTTTTCTTTTCTAAATACTCCTTAGATCAAAGCCTGACGAGGAAAGTATTGACTTCTTGGAGTGTCAATAACGAGATACGGCAATTAACCAATCACTGGCCAGTTTTATCGGAATCAGTTGAAATGACATTATTTTTTCATTTGCCCAAGTTCGCCTTTGAGAGAGCCTATATGGCTTCCACGCAGGAGGGTGAAAAACAGGAAATTTTAGTCGAAATCTTGGAAAAAATTACATGAACAGCTTCTTTAGAGCCAAGTGAAAACATCTGGACGGTTTTTATGGCGACTTTTATGTGAAGGGATATTCATGTCAAATAAAAGTTAGCGTCTCAGTTATTCCACGCGGCGTGATCAAACCTTCGGTCGGAAACGTGTTTTCAACTCTCAAAACTACCTCCAGAACCTACTTTTTGCGTAGAATAAGCTTTTACAATGTTGCTTTTGTTTTCTGAGAGGATACTTTGGCAATTCGGAGGAATTTTGTGAAAAGAATATGTTTGACATCTGTCACCGCGTAACTCAATGCCCAAACTCGCCCGTAATCTGTTGACCTAAAATCATAACATATTCGAGGATCGGTCGATTTCTCTGAAATTTGAAGCTACGATTGCTAACGTATGGAGAAAGAACCAAAAGATTCATTTCAAGTAATTCAGAGTGAGAAATCAACTCCCTATAACTCAGTCTAAGAGTAAAAGGATTGCGATTCTTTATGGGAACCGATACACGTGCATTAGGCCCCAAGGCGACACACTATAATCTACGATTACCGCTGGTCGAAGGACCTATTAACAGAACTTATCTCTGGTGAATTTATTTCAGTATAGAGAGTTTCAATCGAGCGTCGCGAAAACAAAACCAAAGTAATTACTTTCGCCAATCAAAAGGGGCGGAGACAATCCAGTAAACCAATTAAAACTCGAAGTAATTACACGTAGCCGCCACAAAAGCGAGGGAAAATGTGTACGCGCGAGCCATGATTGGTTTTGGTTTCACTTCTGATTGGTTGAAAAAGTGGCGCGACAAATTTGAACCAATCGCCGAGTGAAGTAATGCAAAACTAAAGCAATTCGCTAATTACTTTCGATATTCAATTGAAAACCGCTCTAATGACCGTCAATTAAAACCAAATCGTCATACTAGTACTACTTGGCCAAAAGGACAAGCCCACGTAACACGACTTTCGCAGATCAGCTGGCCAAAGGCCTCCACAATGTTGTCTCTGACTGTCTCTAATCATTCCCTTTAGGGGCTCATTCCTTTCGGTCAGAAGGAGCCACCAGAACTCCGGCCAATAGGCCTTTTGCATGACCGTGTCACGTGACCTGTCAATCATTAAAAAAAAAATGGTCGTGGTACAAAATAATGCTAGAAATAGGAAGAGCCTGATGAAATTAGTAATAATGTCAATTTTGAGGCCACGGACGTTTAAGTGCGTGCTTTTCGAGCGGTTTGCAACTTTGAAATATGTGAAACAATTGTGTGCTGGATGGCAAAGCTTGCCATCCAGTAGCTGTTAAAACTGTAAAATCTCTCACCTAAATGCCAGTGGCCTCAAAGTTGACATTCATTCCATTTCTGGCATCTAGTTTGGCATCTAGTTTGTACAACGACTATTTTATGATAGACAAGGTCACGTGACACGGTCGTGCAAAGGGCCTATAGCCGTGTCAGTGATAGGGTTTTCCAAAGACTCGGCGGATGGAATAAGAAGATTCGCTTCGAAAGATGGGTACTTCAAGGATGATATTTCTTCTCGACTTCCTTTCTTAGTCTCTCAGAAGTTACACTTTTTTCTTTGCTTTTCAAGCCCTAGACGTAAAGTACAGTTACATCTGCGCATGCCTTTAACAGTTGAGCAGCTGACTTTGTTTGATTACTGTAATCCTCCCAGTTTTGAAAAAGCTTTGCTTGCAATGACCTTGATTTTTGATTCCTTATCCGCAGCAGTTTCTTTTCAGAGAGAGCCTTCGTTTGTGGAGTGAGACAACATACTTCTTGGTGAAGAAGGTTAACGAGAAGATACACATTCAACAGTTTTTTTTCCGCAGGTGTCCGACCCTTGCTAGAGCTCCGGGTCTTAAGGACTTGACGCCACCCTTCCACATCTTTATAGCTCCGAGCAAGTGCCGAAAACACGCTCCACGTTGAAGGAGGCCAGGCCGTGTTGTATATCCAGGCTGAAGATACATACTGTATAAACAACTGCAGCGGGGCAGTCGTGGCTTGCACCCACAAACGAACAAACGTGGGTTGAATTTCTTCGTGAGGCAAAAATGGCAGCGCCAGGACTTTGCGGAGAAAAATATTAGTGACCTTGTCATTATTATACTCCATCTGAAGTCCAAGCTCTTGAACCTAAATCGAACAAAGAAAGATTTTAGTGACGCCAGAATCTTACAGCAAAAACGAGTGTAAGAAGGCCGAAGCAGCCACATGGAGTATTTGTAGAATGTACTATTCAAAGTCTGGGGGATTTGAACGAATGTAATTGTGAAATTATGACATCCTACATCTCAATTCATAGAGAATCGTTACAGTGCGATTGCGCTACCAAGTCATCTGTCAAGTTTGCTGTAAGGAAAGGAAAGAAAAGGGATATTATTTAAGTGTCTAGTGTTCTAGACACTGTACATAAACTGAAATCAACAAATTAACGCAAATCAAATCAAATGTTGGTTTTTAAGGAGAGGGGTAAACCGGAGTACCCGAAGAAAAACCTCTCGGTGCAGAGTACTCAGTGGAGAACCAACAAACTCAAACCACATATGACGCCGAGTCTGGGAAATTGAACCCGGGCCACAATGGTGGGAGGCGAGTGCTTTCACCCCTGCGCCATCCCTGCACCCTGAGCTTACCAATTGCGAGTTTAAGTTATCATGTAACAGGAGAACGCAATGAAAAATCATTTAGTAGCAGTTTGTCCACCATTTTATAGCAAGAGTTCAACATCTCCGACATGACTACGCTCGCGTATGCCTTGTCTCTCCCTTATGCCCAGAAATGCAGCTAATTAGGTGCAAGTGTCCCTTTACACAATAATAACACTTTTTTTTTACATTATTACTTATCAGAAGAGCACTGTTTTCAATTGACGTCACGATGTAGTACCCAAAGCATTGTGGTAATATGCGGACGAAAACAAAGACATTCTTGCAATGTTTGTCCGCATTTCAATCACATAATGTTTTGTAATAAGGTGTTACGATCTGCACATCTCGAGATACTCGGCTTTCTTATCGGTGATGCTAACTAATACAAGGATATTTTTGCGCGGTTTACAAATTGGTATCCAAAAAGAAAATTGGGGGTAACCATGCATTTTTGAGAGATAATTAAGCTTCAATTTTTTGAAAGAACACCAGACATTGCTTTGTATTTTAAAGCTTTTTACAAATATTATTCATTAATTATCTTTGAAAAATGCGTGGTTACCCCCAATTTTCTTTTTAGATTTCAATAACACTTGTTAAGATCTACATTTCCTTCATAATCACACAACAGGGAAAAACCGTCCTTAATTGTCTGTATTCTGAGACATGAGTGATGCTGAAGTTGTAATAGATCATATTCGTATTCTCAGTATTGGACTGGAACTAGCTTGCAATGGAGGCTAATGAGGGGGAATCTTTTCAAATGCAAATACGTTTAAATATATTCCCCCGCATTAGCCTCTACTGCAAGCTAGTTCCAGTCCAATACTATGGTCTATTGGGGAGGAGAGCAAGGCGATACTTCGTGACCCTCCTTGAAATCGGCGTTCATCTAAGTACTTGCCACTCTGGACACACCCATCTTTCGGTTGTTGAGAAAGTCGTAAGATTACATTCGCGCTTATGACGAAGTGAGGAACCAGTTTTAATTAAGACCCTTTTAGATTCTTTGCACTTACTGTCTTCCACGCGACCTGGGTCCAGTGATAAACGCACCCCTTGACTGTTACATCTGGGAGCAGTCGTTGCAACACAGTCCACAGTGCTTGTTCATAGAAGGCTGTGATTTTCCGAACTGCTGGTAAAGTGGGCAAGATCTCTAGGATTTGCTTTAAAACCTACAAAAAAGGTTAAATCAATAGGGTTCAGTTACACCGCCTGCAATATAAAATTCATTTGATCTTATCGGGGAAAACAGATGTAAGAGCATCAAAAAACTTGGGCAGAACATACTGTACTTGTTAAGAAAGATGCAATTTTTGCACTGTGAGGAGGGTAAGTGAATGAGCAAGATTTCTTTAACAGTAATTCTGTCATTTGCCATTCGTAAATTTCGTCTACTTACAGATGAATGTACTACGCAAATATTTTATTTCTCCCATTACCTTGCGATAGTCTTTCTTTTCACTGCCAGACATGAGAACAAAGACAAGAGGCACTTGTTTAGCTTCATCATCTTCAAGAGACACAAAGGCACTTATCGTAAATAGCTGTTCGAATTTTTCCGGGCAAAATTGGAACGTTTGATCGATGTACCAATTCTTCGCCTTTCTCAAGAGACGGAGTTGTTCGCCTGTTGCAAATATCAGGTGCCTTCTCCCTTGCTTTACGATGTCTCCTTTGAGAAAGCCTTGTGGTATATGGTCTTCATCCAATTCAAAAGCTAGGGTTTTAGGGGGATCCTGAGACCTTACAGACTGCCTAGCTCTGTTAGCAATCCTAGCAAGACAGTCTGGCTTTAGTACAGTGGGTAATGGAATGTCTCCGAACTCTTCCTTAATAACCTGTTTTGAAATCAAGAAGAAAATACAAAAGGAAGGTGTCTATATCACGTAATTATGACGATGGCTTTATGACGGTGACTTCAACGTCTGTTTCGACTTTCCTCTGATCCGTGTAGCACTGACAGAGAGGAAGTAGATTTTACTCTGTCTAACGCCAGACGATTTTACTCGTCAATGGGGAAGCCCTCGGCAGTGAAAGGGTTAAAATACACTGATGACAATTGCGTTAGTTGACAGAATGGAACTGCGAACTGGAATAAAGGCCAAGCTAATGCACACGCGGTGTCCTGGGGCTAATAATAATAATAATAATAAGAAGAAGAAGAAGAAGAAGAAGAAGAAGAAGAAGAAGAAGAAGAAGAAGAACAAGAAGAACAAGAACAAGAACAAGAACAAGAAGAAGAAGAAGAAGAAGGACAAGAAGGACAAGAAGAACAAGAAGAACAAGAAGAAGAAGAAGAAGAAGAAGAAGAAGAAGAAGAAGAAGAAGAAGAAGAAGAAGAAGAAGAAGAAGAAGAAGAAGAAGAAGAAGGACAAGAAGAACAAGAAGAAGAAGAACAAGAAGAAGAACAAAAACAAGAACAAGAACAAGAACAAAAACAAGAACAGGAAGAACAAGAAGAACAAGAACAAGAACAAGGTACTGTACTTTATTTAAGGGGTAGGGGACACTGTACAGAAATCAACTCAAATCAACTAATATCAAATCACAGGTTAGTTTTTGAGGACAGAGGAAAACCTGAGTACCCAGCGGAAAACCAGACAAACTCAACCCATATATGATGCTGAGTCAGTTTGGGAATCGAACCCGGGCCACATTGGTGGGTCAGTCAAGTGCTCTCACCTCTGCACCCCCCCCTTCTCCCAGTTAGTTTCAATACACTAACCTCTTTAACAATAGCAGGTGCAGGTTTTAGCAGATTGCTCAAGGCTTTCTTTTTCACCATTGATGCAATTTTTTCGTTGGTTGCTGCTCCCACTTTTGGATGATGATTATGGCTGTGGTGCCCCAGCTGAAACACATCACCGCGTTGTACAACACTAGCTTTACAACGGTTCAACTTGGGACGCACGGTGCACTGCCAATAAGTGACTTTAGCTGACTCTGTTTTTATATTGTAGGAATAACCATTGCTGTCAAAGAGTTTCGCCCTGGCTCGTCTTGTTCCCTCCTTTATTATCTCGTAAGTCACAGTTTCTACTCGCTCTGTTCGCTCTTCAATGATGACTGGCTCATCGAGGACTGGTTCGTTACCTGTTGATTGCTGTTCTACAGCTGCAGATGCATTATCTGTATTCAGTGGAGATGACACTGATGGGCCAGGTACCATTTTGGTACCTTCCTCGACCAACTGAAAAGTAACCTGATCCAGCTGTACTTCTACTTGTGCTGTGAACTGTTCAAGGTCTTGTACTACAGAAGGGGGCTGTTGCTCTACAGGTACAGGGACAGAAGGCAATTCCACTGCAACTGGTGCATCTGTTTATTTAGCAAGAGAAGTATAAATCCATTTGAAGATTTTTTTAAGACCAGTATCTAAATATTTAAAGAGACCACTTTCAATAGTCATGAGAGGAAGAGTTGATTATAATAATTAATTTTGCTTCCAATC
>OX421445.1:9732771-9740271 GCA_949126865.1 Montipora capitata | reverse complement strand
ACTTAACACATGTACTTTCTAACCTTTCTCCTACAAGCATGCACTACAGATTCATAGACACAAAATATAATATAAATTAATAAAATACATTATAAATTAGATCAAAATTAGAAAGAACATCGCAGGGATAATTAACAGTGGGATATAACTCTCAGTTGACTAGTGAGCTCCCAGAAGGTTTCATATAGCTCACTTGGTAGAGCAGTGCAGTGCAATCACATTGTCATGGGTACAAATCTCATTCAATCCTGGAGTTTTTCAGGCTTGCTTGCAACTGACTAAGTTTCTTTTCTAACTGAGATGATCTTTCTATCCATAACTTTCATTTCATGTCCCACTCTGCAGTTCAAATGTGTAAATAATATGAAGTTTCATAATTTTCTAAAAGTCACTTCAAAAATACATTATAGAGGGTGACATGAAGGGGTATAATGGGAACTGGGATTCCCCTTTTTTGGCCTGGGACTAGGATTTTCCCAGTTCTTATGCATCCAAGATAATGTCATGGGTTACTAAATGACTTCTAGATTAATAATTATTATTATCTAGTAGATACAAGGACAGAGTGGTGCATTTAGGTACCATAGTCACTAAATGTGATCTTATCAACACATGGCGTGACTGCTCACATGCAGGGTCTGGTGGTTCAGCTGTTGTTGGAATTTAACCACTACAAATAATAATCTCATAATCTATCCATTGTGTGTGGCTCTAACTGTTTGAATATTGGTGAATACAATACAAACAGTTTAGTTCTAAAAGTATATAAATCCCAAGAGGATTGGCCAGGGTGGTGGAACCAAAATGGAGAGATTTAAAGGAGATTCAACAGTGGACAACCCTGAGGAAATCTGAAAAACTGTTATCAGCTTAAGCAGCAACTGTGTGAAGATACATAACCCCAACCCTAACCACCCCCCTTCCCTACTCTGCTCCCCTGCAGATAACATTGTTGGCTGCAAAAATTTCATCTCATTTTTGTAAATTCAGTCATTCACTGTACTTATTATACACATTAGTAAAAGATGTAGTTATGTACAATGTAATACAGTGTATAGTGCTGCATACAAACATGTACATCTTATTCGATGGTTTGACATATAATATGCGCAGATATTTTGCGAGGTGTTATTTTGCTTCAATTTTATTTGGTAAGGGGTGTTTAAAACAAATGGATCATCTGTTCTTCAGGGTAGGTGTGAACGATGTGAACAGCACAAAAAGCCAGCTAAAGACTCTTTATTTGATGGGATAAACAAAAATTTAATGATGAGTGACAAGTGATAACAAGCTAAATTCTCAGGCTTTGCCTCTTGTTGAAAAAAACTTCTTTCATTGAAAAACTCCCGTTCCGTCCGTATTTGCTCTGTTCTAAACTGGTCAAACTGGGACACTACACTGTGCATTACCGTCTCATATTCTGCACGTTCTCTCGACCAAATATGGTAAATGATGTAATAGTGAAATAATAAGTATGTTATAATTATTTACCAGTTGAGGGGTTTTCTTGGACTTCACTGCCATCAGCCATGAGAAGAGGAGTGCTTACTTCAGCCATAATTCTCTCCAATATGCAACTACTGAGTGTACATCCACTTTCCTCTTTAAATAAGTATTTTACGAGACACAACAGCTGCAAGGAAATTAAACAAGTCATGAAGGTTGCTGTTTAATTAACAGTGTCATCATGAAAACATGACAGCAGGTTTTAATAACTTTTTGAAGTTGATGCCTTGGCTAATCAATGTAAGCGGCAGTTGCTCTTGTCTAAGTTTACAACTGGGTTTGAGTGAAACTCGAGGCAGAGTAGCTGATGGTGAGAGCAAAACTTCTGACAGACGGCGGTATAACGCCGGTGACCCGCTTTTAAATTAATGGAAGTCCTGTTCTATAAGACCATCTGTTAGCATTCTGTCATATTCGTAGAATCCACGATCCAAGGTTATTGTACAATACAGTACTAGTGTTAGTGTGTGGGTTCTTTCATGCCTCATGGAACTGTGAGCATTAGAGCGGTTTTCAATTGAGTGTCGAAAGTAAATAGCAAATTTAATTGCTATGTTTAATTGCATTACTTCACTCAGTGATTGGTTCAAAGTTCTTGTGCCACTTTTTCAACCAATCAGAAGTGAAACCAAAACCAATTGTGGCTTGCACATGTTCCCATGCTTTGTGTCGGCTACGTATACATGTAATTACTTCGAGGTTTGATTGGTTTACAGGATTGTCTCTGTCCTTTTTGATTGGCCAAAGTAATTACTTTGGTTTTGGTTTTACGACACTCGATTGAAACTCGCTCTAAAGAGTTGTGAGAGGGGGCCAGCTTGGCTTTATCCTCCTTACCTGAGAAGACTAGAGACAGGAATTCATCAAAGGAACTTTATTCAAGTGCCTATAGTCGTTCTAGTACTGGAGCACTAATTGGGGACGCTGCAAACTGGAATTAACAATTAACGCAAATCAAGTCATTTGCAGATGTCATTACAAAGGTAGCACTTTGTCCTCAGTTACTTATAGACCCTAAGTGTTAGTCCAGCTAGAGTTCGAACCTACAACCTCCCGCATGGTAGTCCGAAGATCAACCAGCTGAGCTATTGGTTGGTGAAAGAGAGTGTGGGGTCAAGGATTGAGAACATACATGTAGTTCTTGGTGTTGTGGTCTGTCCTTGGTAGTATGTCAAGGTTAGGAGAGTAAATGTTTCCAAGTTACTAGCTACAGGTGATTTTTGACCAATCTATTGAGGTGACAATGCTGTAATTAGACTTGCACACTAGTCCACTTCTTACTGGGTGAGTGAATGAGTAAGGAAGCCAAAGGTATCCCCGACCACAGAATACACCAAAATCCAAAATGGACTAAGCTAGTGTATGGTGTAATTTTAATACAATCTACAATCCAAGGGTAAACAAAAAATAATTAAATTATGTGTGGGATATGTAACAGATATAATCTGTAAATTAATGCCATACTACACAACATCCTCAAGAACAACTTACAGCTTAACCATATAGCAAACAAAGGCTTAAATTGCTTCATAAATTATTCAAATAATTATGACAATGAACTGGGGATGACGTGAGAGAGTACATCTGCCCATATTTTACAAATTAAAAGCATTGTGATCTTAAATTAAAAGTGGTTTTTAAGGACTCAAATGTCCAAAACTGTTGTGACATCATGCAGGCACTCAATGCACGACTGTTTGAAGTCGTTGCCATTATTAGACAAAAATTTAATGCTTTTGCGTCAGCCTGTGTACCCTTTAAGCATAAAGGTTAATAAGAAAAGTGATTATGTTTTCCACTTAACAAAAATTTCGCGATAAATCCACTCCTGGAGAGACCCAATTTGTCTCCCAGGTCAAATTTGGCAGGGTTTCCACGTCTTCGAGTCCAGTCTTCGTTCCTGGCACAAAACTCAGGCGAAACGAATGGAAAGTCGATTCGATTGATGGGCGAACTGAACGTTCAGTAAATTAAAAAGCACAGAACAAGAGCAGAGAATGTAATGAGACAAGAAATAAAACACAGTTACCTCACGTTAGATACTCTAGCGCCAGCAACTTGTCACAAGCGATAAATTACGGCCTTAGAAAACTTTAAAAAAAAAAGCTTAAATAAGTTCTCAACAACATGGACGGTTCGCACTATCGCCTAACTTACTTAGCAACCACGCAGAAGATTGGTGGGGAAGGAACTGGGTAAGGTCAGTCCACTAGAGCTGCGGCAACGTGGGCTCCTTTACATACTTACAGTTACAGTGTATTAAAATTCAGCTTGAAAGAGAGGTTTAGCTATAGAGGACAGAGACAAAAGAAAGTGGATGATGTGCTAACTTCATAAATATTTTTGCTCTTTGGCCACTTCAACTTAATCAAAAACATAAAACAAAGAGCGGCTACAAACATAATGATAAAGCGCATTCTTTTAACTTGACGTTTCGTATGCTACAACATATACAGTATGGGGCCCAGTTCTCGGCCACAAAAAACGTAAACTTGTATTTCTTACCTTGGAATAGCCGTAAGGACTTGAAATTTCAAAGACAACTAGCTTCAGCATTCAGTTTACACATGTAAAGCTATCGACTCCTCAACGCTGTTTTCTTCCGAGTAATAACGAAAATGGAGGCTTCGTTCGTGGGCCCAGTTATCGGCCAGCGAACCCAGTTCTCGGCCACTGAAAAGAGTGCGCTCGATTCCTCAGAATAAACAACGCTTTATCACCAATTTTGTTGTTAAGTCACTAATAATAATAATAATAATAATAATAATAATAATAATAATAATAATAATAATAATAATAATAATAACTTTATTTCTATAGCGCTCTTATCCTATGTTCAAGGCGCTTTACAATCATGTATATAAACAACATTATCAATAAATATTTACAAATTTACAATCATATTCTATTATATTTACAATGATTAAAAAAAGGAAAAATAAAGCAATATATGCAAATCAATAGAAACAATGATCTGTTATTACTAAATTTACTAAACAAGTACGTCTTAGGTTATCTTATTAAAACTCGAGATTACAAAGATTTAAAAGGGAAAAATTAAAACTAAAGGAATATATACAAATCTATAGAAACAATGATCTGTTATTACTAAATTTGCTAAACAAGTACGTCTTAAGTGATCTTTTAAAACTCGAAATGTTGTTAGACTTCCGAATTTCATAGGGTATTAGGTTCCATTCTCTTGGTGCATGAACAGCAAATGCTCTGTCTCCATAAGTCTTGGTATACGATCTAGGTTGCATTAAAAGTTCATTACTAACAGACCTCATTGATCTAGTATGAGAACAATAATGCAGTTTCTGAGCTAAATAGCTAGGCGATATCCCATTCAGTGCTTTATACACTAAAAGCAGAATCTTGAAAATAATACGGTATTGAATCGGCAGCCAGTGAAGCTCGCACAAAACAGGTGTGATATGCTGAAACCTACTCATTTGCAACACAACTCTAGCCGCCGTGTTTTGTACATACTGCAATCTTTGTAACTGATATTTAGGCAGGCCATATAATAATGCATTACAATAATCTAGTTTCGATGTGACAAATGCGTGAACAACAACTGCTGCAGATTCTTTAGTGAGATACTTCCTAATTCTAGATAAGTTCCTGAGATGATAAAATGATGAACTACAGATGCTAGACACATGTGCATGAAAAGACATGTGCTCATCAAAGATAACACCAAGACTCCTTGCCGACTGAGAGGCAGCCACGCTCTCATCACCAACACATAGGGACTGAAAGGATGGAGAGGGACGATACTTTGAGTGGATGAGCATGACCTCCGTTTTGTCGTGGTTTAGCTTCAATTCATTAAGATCCATCCAACGACAAATAGCTGAAATGCAGTTCTCGACTCTCGATTTAGTAGCGTCCACATCCGCCGATTTGAATGCAAAATATAACTGAGTATCGTCGGCGTATAGATGATAATCCAAGCCATAAGATCTTATCACTTTTGCAAGCGGCGCGGTATATAGAAGGTAGAGTACAGGTCCCAGAACTGAACCTTGGGGAACTCCCACGGGAAGATCTCGTACCGTAGAATTCGTCTCATTGATGTGAACAAACTGAGTTCTTTGAGAAAGATAAGAATTAAACCATCGTAGTACAGTTCCTCTGATGCCAAATGATTTCTGCATTCGTGCCAGCAACAAGGTATGGTATGGTATACGGTATACGGTATCAAATGCCGCCGACAAATCCAATAAAACAAGGAAAACATTCTCGCCCTTGTCCAATGACAGCATAATGTCATTTGTAACGGTGAGAAGCGCAGTCTCGGTGCTGTGGAAAATCTTGTATGCCGATTGAAGAGGCTCATGTAGATCATTTTCACAAAGGTAGTTATTCAATTGCACAAACACTGTTTTCTCTATCAATTTAGATAGGAACTTTAAATTCGACACAGGGCGAAAGTTACTAAACTGCTCAAAATCTGCATTTAATTTCTTAAGAAGAGGTAATAGCAGCGCAACCTTAAGTTCCTTGGGCAACAATCCAGATGACAATGACAAATTAATCACCCTTCTGAATACAGGAACAAGACTAGAATAGCATTGCCGCATGATACTTACTGGAAGTGGATCCAGTGCGCATGCCTTAATAGTTGAACCTCTAGTCAACCTTAAGACGTCTTCATCTGTTATCACTTCGAACTCGCTAAAGCATGACGTACACTCAAAATCCTCCATAGTGCGCTCCCCCAGACATTCTTTCCTAATCAGCAACTCATCACGAATTCGCACAATCTTGGCACTAAAGAAATCAGCAAAGGCATTCGCGAGTTCTTGGTCACTGTTCGCAGACGGATATCTTTTGTCTTTGTTCCTTTGCAGTAACTTATCAACTGTGCGAAAAAGTAGCTTGCTATTATGGACATTGTCCTGAATAACTGCTGAATAATGCTGTTCTTTCGCCTTATAGAGCATAGCATTTACAACATTGCACTGTTCCAGATAATTCACCCTGTCAATTTCAAAACCAGTCGAACGCCATTTACGTTCAAGCCTTCGCCTCTTTCTCTTCTGGATGGCGATCTCCTCATTATACCAAGGAGCATTTGGTCGAATAACAATAGTGCGAGTTCTTTTAGGTGCCAACCTGTCCAAAGCCTTGCATAAGACCTCATCATACTCCCTAGCCAATGACTCAATACTTTGCGAGACACACTCATCCAACAAACCCGACGATCCAATAATATCATCAAAAGCATCAAAATCAAAACCCTTTAATTTACGAGAGACGACAGTTCTCCTCTCATTTAGTGGTTTCCGTAAATTCAAATTAAAGCAAACAACCTTATGATCCGAGATAAACTGTTCCATGACTGTAACATTCTTTAAGCCTAAGGCACCCTCAGTCTCATTCCTTGTAATGACCAAGTCCAATATATGACCTCGTTTATGGGTGGGTACACACACATGTTGCTTTAAATTGAACAAATCCAGTAGCTCTCTAAATCGTGTCGCGTCCCCATCGGCCTTGTCGTCAATATGGAAGTTAAAATCCCCATATATCAAAAGCTCTTCTGAGCATATTACAGTCTCTTGCAATAGACTAGAAAACTCCTCCAGAAAGACTCCAACTGAAGCACCCCCCGGGGGACGGTAGACAACGATTGCTCTCAAACTCTTACGAGCAACAAAAGTGACATCCATGCATTCAAATGATGTAAAAGAATGCTCACATAACCTTGTTTTAGAGCCAATACCTTGCTTGTAAAGAAGGCCCACGCCTCCGCCCCGCCCTACCGACCGTGGGGTGTGCAGGAGACGATAACCATTCGGACAGAGCTCTCCAATAGTCACTTCACTACCTTCCATATGCAACCATGTTTCTGTAATCCCCAACAAATCCACCTTATAATCCACAACAAAGTCTTTAACAATAAGAGTTTTGTTGCATAATGAACGAGCGTTCATAAGGCACGAGGTGAATTCCCTGTTGAACGAAAATTTAGGAGCAACACTG
>OX421445.1:9717771-9720271 GCA_949126865.1 Montipora capitata | reverse complement strand
AAATACTAAACCCAGAAAGAGTGAAGAAAATAAAAGGGAATCGAGTTTCATTGGCATCGAGGCTGACATATTGATCATTTCAACTTCAACTTCTTTTGTCGCAGCAAATTATGGTTATTAGTTCTACTTTTCGTGTGAATAAAGTACAGTTATGTACATGAGAAAGACTTGTGAATCACCAAGTTCAGCTTAAGTGGTCAATGCTAACTTACAGCTTGATTCCGTTCTCGCTTTGATAAATTGCCCCACAAATGCTTTCAAGGCAAACGTTTTATTTATTTATTTATTTATTTAGAAAATTCCACCGACTACAGAAAAGTTACTATGAGACGGTGAGGGGGCACGCGAACGGACTCTAGGTCCCAACGAGGCGACCCCCAAATAATGAGGTTAATCCCTTAAGGCGGGGTTAGTATCTGGACTGTCGAGATACATGACATAATATTGCCCTTCGTTGACCCCATACGATTTGTAATGCCGTTTTCGATTGCAATACTCGCCTTGTGTGGGTTCCGGGGAAGTAAGGAGGAAAAAAGGGATTGGCGTCAGGAAGGGCATCCGGTCGTAAAAATGTGCTGCAAATCCATCTGTATCATGATAAGGGTTGACAATAGAATATGGAACACGGCTAGGGCGTCCCCCATAAGCGACGCGTCCCTACAACCCCCGGTGGGTAAGGAAAGTATGAGAGGGGACCTGTGGAAACCACGGCCACAGCTAAAGAAGTGAGTGGAGACATGGAAGATTGGAATGTTGGTACGATGACTGGCGGTTGACAGCATCACCAACATTGTACAGCTGGCACGGTTGCGTTGGTAGACTTGGTATGGCCATTTGCAGAGAATGAGTGCCGAGGAGAACAAGTCGAGGAGAACGAGTTGAAGAGGACGTGGGAAATGGAGGTTGAGGGCAGGAGGCCGAGAGGTAGACCACGAAAGCGCTGGATCGAGAACATTAGGGAGAACATGAAGAACAAAGGACTTGGTGATAGTGAAGCTCAGCATAGAAACAAATAGCGAGTGAAGGTACAAACCCCGGACCTGGCTGCATTGCTGGAAATAGGAGAAGATGATGATTTTCAATTAGCCAATATAAAAAAATACCATAATACTTTTTTTTTGTCCCTCCAAAATTTTACATAAGCATTGTTTTTATTTTCTCTTGGGACTTAACAATGGTCCCAAGAGAAACTGGAAATTTTGCAGAGACAAACAAAGAGTATTATGGTATTTTTGATACTGGCTAATTGGAATACCTATATTTTACAGAATTCGGACCGTCCATCACTTTGGGAGAGAAAAATCTTTTAAAGTATACATTACATGAGATCGAGGCCAAGGGTGTAAGTCAGTCAAAGATGGCGTCGCAACCTTATTATGGTCTGGCTTCGGATCAATACCCGCGGGACTGAAAAACAACATGAATAGCATGCGTTCTCCTACGTCGAACGCAAAAAAAAGAGAATTTGTATTTAAGTTGTGTTAAGCCTTTGTCCCAGTTTTTACCGGTGGCTCAGTTGGTTGAGCACCGGGTTGTCACGCGGGAGGTCGTGAGTTCAACTCCGGCCGGACCAACACTGCAGGGTCTTTAAATAACTGAGGAGAAAGTGCTGCCTTTGTAATTACATCTGCAAATGGTTAGACTCTCTAGTCTTTTCGGATAAGGACGATAAGCCGGAGGTCCCGTCTCACAACCCTTCAATGTTCATAATCCTGTGGGACGTAAAAGAATCCGCACACTTGTCGCAAAGAGTAGGGCATGTAGTTCCCAGTGTTGTGGTCTGTCTTCTGTGGTATATCATGGTTGGCAGGGTAAAAAGGGCGCACTTAATTTGGAGCCTCGCTCTGTTGTGCGACCCCCACCACCTTTGCGGTGAAAGTTACAGTAAATACCTACAGCCAGGGGTATTTGTGTTTCACAATGGAGTGTCCAGATAGCGAATTGTCTGGATAACTAAAAGATTGTCTCTCAAGGACACGACAGAAATGACACGTTTGCCTCTACTTTGAAAGGTTTTACTTAGAGAACAGTCAACTTACTTGAATGTCAATCTCAACGACGTTGTCGACATTACGAGATTTCCTGGAGAGGACAAACCCCGGTGTAACAATGGAAGTATTGAATCTGATCAGGAATGTCCCTGGTTTCTTATTCCTTAGCTTCTCCTTCGCCTCCTCCTCTGTAATATGTCCCGCAAACCAACTGCAAAAGATGAAGAAAATGAACGTATACATATTTCCTCAACTTGGCTTCACATATGGGTTGAGTTTCTTGGTTCGCAAGTCTGTTCCGAGGGGGTTTTTCTCCGATTACTCCGGTTTCCCCTCTCTGCAAAAGCAACCTTCGATCTGATATGAGCTTATTTGATTTGATTTGATTTGATTTCTGCACAGTGTCCGAAATTAGAGCGAGTTTCAATCGAGTATCGTAAAACCAAAACCAAAGTAATTACTTTGGCCAATCAAAAAGGACGGAGACAATCCAGTAAACCAATCAAAAC
>OX421445.1:9687771-9710271 GCA_949126865.1 Montipora capitata | reverse complement strand
TTTCGCGGAGAAAAATGGTACTTTTCCAGCTTTTTTTTTCCAATATACGTAGAAAATTGTGCTTTGTCATCAATGTGTTGAATAATAAAACACTTATCCTGCTCAATCTTGCGGAATATCGCCTGATTTTAGCCAACTCGGCCTACGGCCTCGTCGGCTATACGTATCAGGCGATATTCCGTGCGATTTCGCAGCATAATAGTTAACTACTCACTTCCGAGCAATACGTGCGGAATTTGCACCCGAAAATGTTGTAATCTTTGCAGGAATACACAAGTTAAAATCATATTTTTGTGCTACCTTGTTACATGAAATTTTCGCGACATGTTTATTTCGCGACACTTAAATTTCACAATTTTTTGCAAAAATTTTATATTTTGAATCACTTTAATATCGCGTTTTTGAATAATACACAATTATTTACGTTTCATTAGCAATAATACACTGGCGGTAATACTTCCCTTCCAGTTAATACACCCTTTATTCCCGCCTTCTCCCATCCTTTCAAAACATGAACCTTCCCCTGTGCGCTGGTGAAAACGTTTTACTGTGACATTTCCACCAACCAAGTTGCATGTATTGGATTCAAAACCGATAGCTTAAGGTCGACAATCGTAGTAAACAAGGGCGTTTGGAAATTCCAGTAGAGGCGAAAGTTATAATGGGAAAAACATCTTCAAGGGACATGGAAGCCATTGAGAGAATTAATCAGCTAGTAGAACAGCATTACATGACCTTACAGTGAACCAGTTAATGGACAGTTTGAAGACTGTACAAAAGAATTGCCGCCTGGAGAGGAGATAGAAAGCAGTAGCGATGAGGATGACCAAGACATTGCCTCAGAACAGTAAAAAAAATAATTTGTAATGTTCGCGTCACTTAAATTTCGCGATTTTTTTGATATCGTAAAATTAGCGAAATTAACGTGTCGCGAAAATTTCATGTAACAAGGTATATCATCTCACTGTTTTAGTATATACTAAAACAACTATTCACCACCACTTCGGTGAATAATTGCTAATTGTTAAATATTTAAAATAAGGTGGTGCGTGCCGCTCCTAAGCTAGTTTACGTTACTTGATTCATTATTGTATGCTTTAATGTTACTGACATTGCTATTTTGTAATCATCTAGTCACTTCCTTGTAAACTAATTACAGCATTTCCAGAAAAAAAGACAGAGAACAATCCTTCAAGAGCGTACAGACCCGGGAAGATGACCTCTGAGAAGCGACTGCGTGTCAATCAATAGGTATATAAGATAAAACTATTCAAGATCTCAGTCTGCATTTTGTACCCGGTGTGCAGTCTGCAGTCTCCACTTTGCATTGACTGCTACCTCAAGCTCATTTTCAGAAATTATTGAGGATAAGGACTTAAAATATAGGAAAGAGATTGATGAAAATTGATCCATAATTTTAATAAGCTGTGACAATGGTTCCTGGTTCATTCAATAATTCAAATAACCTGACATCAATACCTTTTCTTTAATACCGCCGTGGATAGACGACCAAAATTCTTCTGATGGATTACTGTCATCTTCCCAATCAAGCACCTCTTCTGTATTTACAGACAAATATTGCTCATTAATTTTATTACATATACTTCACATGGAAGTGTTTTACTGGAACACTGACCACTCATCAAATTTATATGAAATTACAATTGCCTACCCCTTTGGTGTATTTATTTAATAATTGATACTCCTGGCCTGGTGACATTATGGATAATGCACATTTCCCAAAGGATTTTTCCCAATGAAAATCTGCTTAACATTAATTTTAAAACACTAAATGGTATATTTGTGAAGTCTTATGAAGTGGACTATTAAAATAATAATACAAATAAAATATACCATGCGGATCCCAGAAACCTTAATTAGTATGGTGTTAACATATTTAACAATTCTTGCGAGTGAAGAAGAGAAGGAAGAAATTCACAGAGTGAATAATACATTTCAAAAAATGTTTTGGCTAAAAGTCCATGGTCACCTTAACCAATTAGCTTGACCTGAAATGTGCAACTTATAGAATTTACTTTGTCTAATGCCAGACAATGCTCCTCGTGAAAGAAGAATCCTTTTGGGGCCTGAAAGGGTTAGCAACATCTTGGTCCAATAATACCCCCGTATTTAAAAAACTACTAAAACATTGTCCCCCTACAGCCATACATGCCTCTTGAAACGAAAACTAACCATTTTCACCTTTTCAATGCCAGATGATTTTGCTCATCAAAGGGGCTGCTCGCTTATTGAAAGGAACCTCCACTAAAACAAGAATTTAACTTTAAAATATTGAACATACTGTTTACAATGAAAATTGTTCGATCTTCTTCCAGTGGAAGTGAAATTTCAAAAACACTTTCGTCAAATTGTTTTGGTTTTCAAATTTATTTCCCGGGCACTGCCATTTTGAATAGTTTGTTTAGAAACAATAGGGCAACCATTACATGTCGCAATTATTCAAAATGGCAGCACACTGGAAATTTGAAAACGAAAACAAGCATTTTTGAAATTAATTTTGTTCGAACCATTTTGATGGTATAAAGCATTAATTATATTATGTTCAGTATTTAAAAGTTACATCCTGTTTTAGTGGAGGTTCCCTTTAAAGCAAAGGGTTAACTAAAATACTAAAAGGAAGTCTTAATTATAAAGTTACTGTGAAAGTCATACCCTCATCCCATGATGTGCTTGAAGTAGAAGAACTGTCATCAGTTACATCCTTGGTATTCTGAACTTGGAGGAGCTCATTGAAAACAAGCAGCCGATCCAACTGATGAACAGAAAGAAGTTTCTCTAACTTTTTTTCTGCCTCCATACGCCTCTTTCTCTCTGTATTTGCCAAAATGCGCAAGCTCTTTTCCTGAAACACGCTTTCGTCTTTTCCAAGATAATCGACCATTGGATATGAGAAGCGACGTGGTTTGCAACTTGCTACTTTATAAACTTTGTCTACTAATTGTATACAAAATGAAAAAAAAAACAATTTCCAAATAGGCAGCCTTATTATAACAACATACATGTAACTGGCTTAAGTATAGTACCCCCTCCCCCCTCCCCCCTCCCTCCCCCCCCCCCCCCCCCCAATGCATGGGGTGATTAAGCAACTGTGGAATCGAGATTGCAAAAAACACTGAAAAATTGTCATGATAGCCCCTGTGGGTGAGGTAGGTACAAAAGTCAGACTGGATCAAGTCGGATCGACGTAAAAAAAAATGATAAGGCATCAAGAAATCACCCTAGCCGTAATCTTTAAGCTAACCTTGGTGAAATCGGCACAAGCGCCGAATAGTTTAATGGCTTACAAAACCGTTTTTCGTTCAATCTGAGGTGTCAACTTTCCACACAAATCTTGGGTGTCAACTTTCCACACAACCGAAAAAGAAAGTAAACAAACCCTGGCAACTTTTAGACCTGCCACTCAGCCAATGACCCCCTGGCACATGAAATATTAACGTTTCAATTTTCCAGAAAAGACAGGAGGTTAGTTGCTAAGAACTTAATACCTTTCTCCTGGTTCAGAATGAGCTCCAAACAAACATCACGATACACCTTCTCCTCCAGGAATACCTCCATTATAATTTCAGCTCCTTTTGCCAACTTGTAAAGATCCTCTGTTATAAAAACATATTCCAAGTTTTTCTTAAGCAGGCCGCTTTCAAAATTCTGCCAAAGAGTATGCAATCCATGCAAATCAATGATTTGAAGGATGCAAATAATTGATCCTTCACAAATGTGTTTCAAAAGAACTCCAGATGGCAGGACAACTTGATGGAACAGCTGAACCAATGTTTCAGGATCATTGATATATGTTTTAAGAATGAAGGCTGTTCCAGCGAGCCATGCACCTACGGAAGCCAGTTTGAGGACCACTTTGAGACCAATATCTGTAATGAGAATGAAACCGGCTGTGACTAAAAGTTGGACGGGGACGTGGGACTTGGGACGTGGGGACGTGGGGACGTGGGGACTCGGGGACGTGGGGACGTGGGGACTCGGGGACGTGGGGATGTGGGGACGTAGGGACGTGGAGACTCGGGGACTCGGGGACGTGTGAACTCGGGGATGTTGGGACGCATTTTTACCATTTGTTTAACTTTTCATCATATTTCACAAAATCTTCGTCTGTTGATCGTAACTGCGTTGTACCCCGGTTTAAGTTCCTCGTTTGTATGATGTGAAACAGAGGTCTAGTAAATATATATAGTATAGTGTATTACTCGTCTTCATAAAAAGGTGACTTTCATTATACTACTATCAAGCTACATGGTGGAGTAATTTATGTAAAACGAAGGGACAATTTTTTTTTTGCATTAAGTCCTTATTTGACATAGGCAACATGAACGAAACGTTGGTATGACCATTTCTCAGATCATTTCACAATTCCCCAAGTATATCGAGGCTTGAACATTTAAAAGTACTTCCACTTTCTGCATCCTAACCTTTTTATTTTAAATTATGCATTTCACTCGTAGTTGTCTGTCACGTCACATTTCTTGACTGAAGACGTCATAACGCTTGTTTTTGAGATTGGGGGGACGTTTACCCTAAAAAATTCCGACAAAGTTTTGCTTGAAACTGCTTGAAACTACCATGAACGTATAATTATACCTATCAATGTGATATCGTTCATTTTTATTGTGACCTCTATGTGATTTGACCTTTTTTTTTCTTTCAATTTTGATTTACCGTTGCCATTAAGATGGGCATATGATTAAAAGTCAGAGTGATAAAGCCTCGATAGGAGTACTACAGCAAGGTATCTTGATATAAGATGACTTTTCCATCCTCTTTTCCGATAAAATATTTCAATTATTTTTAGCCGTTAAAAATCACGTGACACATTTCAGATGAAAGAGGGAGTAGAAAGCAAAGTATGCAGATTTCAAGTTAACGTCGATTGGATAAATGTTTCCTCGTAAAACAAAAATATGCCAACTTATTCGCTTGGTCAAGCCTTAACACAGAGAAGCGTTATTTAGCTTCTGGCCCGGGGACGGTACTTTAGGAATTTCTGGGTGGGGGATGTGCCGCTAGGACCTTGGAACCCTTAGCCTAAACCAGAGCTGGTTCAGGTGAATTTTGCTACCCCGTACCAGAGTAAACTCCCCAAACCCTTCCTATCCTAGAGTAACTGTTTTTCAGAAACTACTGAGGTCACTAGCACAGTCTAGCCAAAGCAAAACCTATACCACAATCGTTTCTCTCTCAAAAATGATTTATTTATACTTGAAGGCGGTAGTTTCTAAAGAAACTGTGGTGCTGTGTCGGTTGAGAAGTAGTATACAAAAATTTGGTTTTATCAACTTTCCTTAGTCTAGATAAAATCTTCAACCAACTGGTCAGTTCCGTGAAAAATTATATCTAATTGTAGAAACAAACGCTCTGATTTATGTAATCTATCCTAGAGCAAACTGCTTGAAAACCATACCCTTCACAGCGGCACATACCTATATAGCTCATATATGGCAGTACCCCCCTCCCCCTCCTGGGGGGCTTCTGGCCCTCTGATGACGAACATTTTCGACAACATCAAAGGTGACAACCCGAATCAAAGGTAACAAATTGAACAAGCGCCAGGAAAGATGCAGTCACAATGCCGCCAACAAGGACATTGGCACGGTATTTAAACTTCAGTTACAGAGAAGGAGTCATAAGGCTCAAGTTTCTGAGCAACAACAACAACAAACGCTGCAACGTGAAATTTCAGCTGCAGTGTCAGCAATGGGCCATTAGGTCTTCTGCTTTGTTTCACATTCGAGCTCTGTGACGGGTGGCGAGAATGACTTTTCGAGAATAGGCCTTATCACGGTTTTCGACGCCATCTTGACGGGTAGGCAAAGCGGTCAGAAATTACAGTGTTTGTATGGGAATCCGCTAGCAAATAACTTCTTCCAAAATTGAAATTTTCACAATTTCTAAATCGCAACGTTAAAATACTAGGCAGAAGATTGTATTCACCAAGTTTGAAGGATCTAGCTTAGCTAGAAGACGCTCAGTTATTTTTTTGAATTTTCCACACATTTGTCTGTAAATTTGGCTGGTAGACGTTTTGGTTCGCGGGAAAAGAATTTAGAGACAAATGTATGGAAAATTAAGAAAAATTAGCTCAGTGATTTATAGGAAAGCTACATCCTTCAAACTTGGTGAATACAATCTTCTACCTAGAATTTTAACGTTTTGATTCCCAAATTGTGTAAAATTCAATTTTGAAAGAAGTTATTTGCTATCTTCCCATACAAACACTGTAATTTCTGACCGCTTTGCCTACCCGTCAAGATGGCGTCGAAAACCGTGATAAGGCCTATTTAATTTTTGAATTTCGCTGTGTATTTAGCTGGTACTTGAAAAGCAAAATAACACAAGCAATTCAACTTTCTTGGCGATGTTGTCCCATTTCTGAAATTCTATACTTCGAAAATGTGTCGCCGCGTCCCCACATCCCCGACTTCACACGTCCCCGAGTCCCCGAGTCTCCACGTCCGCACGTCCCCGAGTCCCCACGTCCCCACGTCCCCGAGTCCCCACGTCCCCACGTCCCCACGTCCCCGAGTCCCCACGTCCCCACATCCCCGAGTCCCCACGTCCCAAGTCCCACGTCCCCGTGCCACTTTTAGTCACAGCCAATGAAACCAGACCAATTTACAGTATTGACTGATTAATTTACATTATTATGTAAATCAGTCAGTACTAACTGTAAACTTTTACCCATGGAGATGCAGCAGAGTTTAAAAAGCACCCTGTTACACTTCAGATATGTCCAGAACTACCCCAAATTAGATGCACGCGGATTTCAATAATTATCACAAAGTGTCCCCTTAATGCTCTTCTCCCCAACTTCAACATCACTCATGTCACGGAATTATACAGACAAAAAACATCACAAAGTGTCCGCCAAATGCTGCTCTTTAAGTAAACTTTAAGATTAAGTGCTGCATTTACCCAAAGCTAAAAATAACGCTAACCTTTATCCTTACCTTATTGTTGAAAATGGGTAGCAAATGCTTAGACTCAAATGGACACTTCGTGTTGGATGTCAAAATTAAATCTAATACACATGTAGCCCTTTTCACGGTTAGTTTTTCTTATTTGCATTACAATGTAATCTAATGCAGGTGCGAGGCAATTTCGGGTTAAAACTACAGAATAGCCTCACATACACGCTAGATTATATTGTAATGCAAATGAGAAAAACTAACCATGAAAAGGGCTATTAGGTGCATATCTGGACATAAGTGCAGAGTTACGCTCAGAGGTTGAGGCATCATAAAAATATTACTAAGGGTTAAATTTCCAGTGTCTTGATGATCTACACCATGCGTTTTCCCCAGGTAATTCTTCAATTAGCTGAAGATCTCTAACCTACAGAAAATCAATCTTCACTTTGTGTCATCATAATCGTCATCATTATCCCCATGCAGGCTGATCTTGGACCTGTTCTAGTCACCAAAGTATAATCCTTAGTGCTCCTAGTAGTGTTGTTTAACCCATTGACTCCTGAACCGTGCCCCGCATTGATGAGTAAAATTGTCTGGCAGTAGACAGAGTAAAACCTCACTCCCAGGAGTTATTGGGTTAAGTGACTGTATTATTATTATTATTATTATCATTATTATTTATTATTATTATTATTATTATTATTATTATTAATCATTATTTACATTTATAAATGCAAATAATGCAGCATAAAAAAAATATCAGTGTTTTCTCATAATATGATGATTAATCCACTATAAATCAAAAGTTCTATGTACAGTGTAGCTATTACATTGTGACCAGGGTTGACCTGGACAGGTGAGCCCAATTATAAAATTGGCTCATGTTTGAGGGTAATTACCCTTCCAGGCAGGGCACCCTTCTAGCCAAGCATTAAATTTTAGTAATTTTTTGTGTGATTGGTTTCCCACATTTTTTAAAATGAAGAAGTTGGCCTCCTGGGTAATCTTTAGCTTGCGTAGGTAGATGACCCTTACTGCGAGGACAACTTTTTGCCATATAAATGGGGCCCAAATCAGACAAACTTCTTGCAGAAAAAATACCTGATTCTAAGTTCGAATGACGCCTAACACTACTGTGAAGTTTTTGTACCCAATTATTCCATCAGGGATCGAATTTGTCCTTGTGAATAACATCTCACATACCCACGGCCAGCTCCCGTTCTGGCCTTGTAGCTCAGTCGGTAGAGCAGCGGTGATCTAATCCGAAGGTCGTGGGTTCAAATCCCACCCTGGTCAGAGTTTTTCTCTGTCCTTGTGTGGGCCCAATTCCAATACTAGGATTGATCCCTGATGGAATAATTGGGTACAAAAACTTCACAGTAGTGTTAGGCCTCATTCGAACTTAGAATCATTACTACAAAATGCTACTGAAGGACAACAACTAGCGATTACAGAAAAAATACCCCTTGAAAATTGCCACCACAACGGTTAGAATGGCATATTTTGTAGAATTTGCTATTTTCGCAAATCCCATAACACAGTTCATTTGTGTGGGGGGGGGGGGGGGGGATTATTTGCTTTAAAACAATGGATATCCAGTTCACTGAAGCATGATGCAGTCCCAAGAGTAAATAACTTGTATTGTTTAATTTATGTAAAAGACCCCACAAAATGCATTGCATTATGGGATTGGGAAAATAGTCTATACCGGTAAGTGAATGAAAATATTATAATAAATCCTTCTCAATAAAGTCTTTCAGAGTACCTGATCAAGCCCAACATTCCTGAAGGGCACAAAGAGATCAGTTCAACACGAGACAATTACATGTACAGGGTGTATTTGCCAAAGGACAAACATCTTTATTGAGTTTGTTAAGTTTGCCTCATACTTTAAGATAATTAAAAAGACTGCTTTTCACTGTTTAGTGTAATGGATGTTGAAAGCCAAGATATTTTACCTTTTGTTTCCTTGAATTTTTGCAAACAACAAAGTAGGAAAGGCCTCTGAGAATGACGTTTTGTTGCAATGTTTTGGGTTGAGTGAGATTCTTGAACAATTTATAGGGGAATAAAGGATTATGGCCTTTTTTTCCAACACGCATATGAAGCGATTTACAAGTTGTAGGATATTTTTTTACTGTTGATGCAATATAACCCATTGGGCTGGGCCTTGAACTAAAGGCTTGTATTAGGAGAGAGTTCCTCTCAATGTGTACTGAAAAGGCCATCTTATTTCACTATAATCAGATATATGATTGGTATTTCAATACCGGATGGAGTGCTACTATTCAAAGGAAATTTTTACAAATTTCCACCTATTGCTTATATGATTATATTTAACTTATTCGGGGTTTCACAAATAAGTTGACAAATGACATCTATGACTGGAGCTCTTATAGTATCTACATGTGCTGACGTCACACAAATCACTTGCCTCTGAAGATGACGACGAATCTTCTCAGGTTGTCGAAACGTCAGTCAATGTCATCTCAAACAGTCCTTCTCAGGACTACACTCACCAGGACAATCATACTTTACTTAATATGACTCCTGGGTTCAAACCATTTACAATAACTTTAAAATAACTCTGTTACTTTTGAAAGTCAACATATCTAATGATGTAATTTTTTAAAGAACATATATTACCTTCATATGACTAAAGGGGTTGGCACTTAACTACAGAAAGACATTGGTTGCTATTGGGAAGCTTTTTAGTCAAAGAGCCCAGCAAAAAGGTTGCATGGATGGTTCTATGAAGTAACTTTTTCAATAGAAATCTGACATCACTTCAATCAGAAAGTGCATGCGCAACTAGTCCCAGCCCTCTGCTGTGCGTTTCAGTGAAAAACAGGTAAAAGCTACCGGGAAACGAAAGGAAGAGGCGGTTTTTTCACCGAAACTGTAGAGACGTGCCAAGACGTGATTTTTTGATAAGTGTATCAAAGTAAGACCTTTTGACACCATAGTTTTTTTGAGAAATAATTTCTTTTAAAATCCATGCTACAAATTTTGTGTTAAAATGTTCTCATACTGTTGTGATTGTGAAAAACATAGTTAACTTGCTGAGGTTTTAGGCATTTTTCTGTTTTGGTCACGATTCACCAAATATGGTTGTGAGTTGAACCAACAAAGGAATGTTAAATAGAACAAACTTGGCACAAAAGGATTACTGTAGAGTTAAAGAAATTTGAGAAAAAAACATGACTATTTGAAGGGGTCCATAGCAACGGATTGGTAGTTAAGAGCCACCCACCTTACTTACATGTAAAATTACAGTGTATGAGGATACAACAACCACGCATCAGTTGGGGCAAACAAAACAATTTATTGACAGTAATGAAAGTGACAAAAGAATAATACCCTCCGGGAGGGAGGGAGGATTATCAGCAACAGACTACAGTGAACTGACCTTTGAGCCAATCTGCAACAGACCACTATTGAGAAGAAATATTCAGGGGGATTGGGCTGATCACAGACATCCTTCATCCTTTAATCATTATACTCCTAAAACAGTTTAAAACTATACTAGGAGTTAATGAGCCACACATGGTAAGTGTGTCTCTAATTAAGCGTTTTGACTTGTTACGAAAACCACCAGAAAAGTTTGAATAATTAAAGAATAAATGATAACAGAAGTATCTCCAGTCTAATTACAATTAAATAGCCACAGTCACACCAAATTGATGATAGCAAAAGTGCATTCATTTTCTTGACAGTGAAGGCCTCTTCGACGAAACCATCTTTGCCCAACAAAATAAAATGCATGCATACTCACGTGCTCCAACAGGGTTCCCATCTGCACTTCCCGCATGTTCGTCTCTGGCACCACTTCTACTAAATGTACTTAGAAGTCCTTGCTTTTCCTTTCGACCCATCTGTGTTTTGAGGCCCAACGATTCCAGCTCGCGTCTTGTAACAAAATCACCAATGGCATGTGACAGACGGAGGCAGTTGACATTTGTCAATAAATAGCACAGAAACGTTAGATCGTTCTCAGCTAATTTGCTGCGCCTCTCCAAAGCCTTGAAGAGCTTCAAGGCTGAATCGATTGTTTCCAGTTCACCATCCGGGATAAAATCCAAACAAAGGAATTTCAACTTTTCCAAGTCAGATGCTGTGATGTTTTCAGATATTCGAAGAAGCAATGTTCTGTAACTTAAGGCGTTCGATCCCAATTGATTGTCGGCCCCTAAGTTGCTCATAACGTCAGAGTTCACTACCGAACAACGTGTAAATTCTTTTCAGTTTCATTAGAAAATCAAACGAACCAATCTCAGGTGATTAAACCTACATTCAAGTTAATTCTCGCAGAGTAGGCAGGAACTAACATTCACGTTAAAATAAGCTTATTAAAATAATGTAAGCCCATGCAAATAAAGGGGTGGGAAAAATTTGCTGGGTTTTCCCCAGATAATAAAATTTGCATGACGTAGGACTTTTAGGATTACTGCAACTCGACGCCATATATCCTCTGAATCACATGAGAGGGACAGTATGGCCGCATTCTAGGCAGCCATGGACTGTTCTTTACCTGGGCAGATGATGACTCCTTCGTATGTCAAAGAACGGCGCCTATCCCGATCTCTTTTAAGGCGGCGGAATACGAGATACAAAAACCCTCAACTTAGCGGGCAACATTGCTTCGTTGCAAGTTTGGGTCGATGTTTCCCGTTTTTCACCTTGCATGATCAACTTGTCGCGCAACAAAATCATTTGTTGCGGGTTGAAGGAAGTTGTTGCGAAAAGTAGAGCGCGGGTCTACTCTGAGCAACAAATTTTGGCTTTGTTGCTCGTTTTTCATCAAGCTCACAACATGTCGCGCAACAAATGTGCTCGTGTAGTAGCAAATCAACCAATCAGCGCCCTGCATTTCTTCAACCGCAACAAATGTTTTTGTTGCGCGACAAGTTGATCACGCAAGGTGAAAAAAGTGAAACATCGACCAAAACTTGCTACGAAACAATGTTGCGCGACAAGTTGAGGATTTTTGTATGTCGTATTTCGCCGCCCTTAGTGGCACGAGGGACACTGGGAAGAAAGGCACTTCTTTCTCCCTCTTCTCCCCGTCCCTCACGCACCTGTTTGTAAAGGAGAGAGATAGATCACGGAAATGTGGAATGGGCCCGAAGCCTATACCCCACCCATTTTTGTCCACTTTGTAGTAGTGCACTGTGCACTGCACTCTATGTCAGCGGGTAAGAGTGTAAAGCCTTGTTTCCATATGGTCCCGTCCCGATCGCCCCAGTCGTTTCAAATGACGTCCAGAGGCGATCGGGACGATTATATGGAAACACTACCCAGACGATCGCTGACGACCCGAGCGACTGAGACGACCTTGATCGTCCGGATAGAACCCAGTTCTATAGTGATTTACGATACCAAAACAACATCGTGTACTATTAGGGTGACATATTACGCAAAGACAACTTGAATGTCGGAAAACAAAACGCAGCTCAGGTGACAGTTATGGAATAAAGCACTTTGTTATACCCCCCAATAGCTGGCGAACAGGCAACCACCTCCCAAATCAAATACGTTTTCCGATTGGAGGACAACGTGCCATGGGTCAAAACTCACTAACTCCCTGGAGCGAACAAAACTCAATAACTCCCTAGGGAAACAGCGACATGAAATTTCGACTCGCGTGTGGTCAGGTCGTGCACCTTTGAAACAGCGGCAAATTCCCTGTAAAAATCCGAGTATTGTTCTATTTTGAGTTGGAAGGTATTCAATTGTAATGTCTGTCATTGTATTATTCTTCTTGAGCTCCAAGAACTAAAAGACCGTATGTTTTGGGTGGCGAGTTTATGCTGGAGAGAACGTGATCTAGAGGGGAATACTACTGAGATTCTCAAAGGGTTAAAGACAGGAAAGGCTACGGGTCTTCTGCAGGTACCGGAAAGCATTGTGGTTTTGGTCACTCGGGATGAGTCTTTATTTGAAGTTGTTTTGTTTTGTCTTTGTTTTTTTTGTTTTACGTAATTTCTGCTCCGGTACCTGCAGAAACTGCCAAAGCTACGTGAATGCGTAGAACCATAGACAGTTGTATTTCGAAAAAAAAGAATATAAACTTTATTTCAGGAAGTTATTATAATAAGACTAATTGAAGCGGTTAACTTCTAAATGGTATAGCAAAACAATCAGTCATTTAAAGTTCCTTTTTAGAATGTTCATTACAACTAGAGATGTCAGAGATGACCTAAGTTCATTTTGAGACATGATGGAGAAGATAAAAGAGTAGGCTTGTCCCGATGGAGCAGGAAAAACGGCAAAATAGTGTCTACCGTCGAAAGTTTGTGCACTATTTACCAGATCATTGAGAATTCTAACAAAAGATTCACGCTAATCCGCAAAGAAACTCCTAGCGAGCAGCATCAGGCTTCTTCAGTGAAACGCTCTGTGAGGGAATGAATCACGCGCAGCTAAAATAATTCCTAAGATTTGCAACTGGAGATGATATCCTCTTTGTATCATCGACTACTGTCCAGTTTTCAACCTTGGTTGATCTCGCTAGACGACTGGTTGCCCACACTCGTGGTTGCGTTTACGTACTCCTATTATTCACATATCAACAACATTCAGTCTCAAAGCGATGGACGATCACCGTTGGTATGGACCCGTGGTCCAATGGACCAGTGGTTACTCACGGTCCAGTTTGCAACGTTGGATAGTCTCGTTAAAGGACCGCTTGCCCTGAGACCTGTGGTTGAACTCCCATCAAGATATATCCACATAACAAGAACATTCTTTCCAAAATCAAGCAGCAAGGCGATAATATACATAATTAGGCGAACGTAAAAGCGGAACTCGTTAATTATTATTTATTTCAGATATTATTATAACTACTTTGCTTACCATACGACCAGTATACGCCCTGCTCATTACTATAAATTAGTCTATTTTCCTTTACTCTTTTTACTCTTTCTTCCGTTTTTTCATCACCATTATCCAACCAGATGTTTTGTCGTGCCCGTACTTTCTCCTGCTGCCCGTCACTATAGTTTGCAGGGGCTCTTTATTGGAGTTCTTTCTTTGTTGAGTTCTTTCTGCTCTTGTTGTTTGTCACTGATATTTCGCCCGTTTTGTCGTGCTTTCAATCGCTCTCTTTCACGCGTACGTTGAGCATCGTTTACTCGTCGTCTGCTTGCTATTATTTTTCTTTCTCTTTTTTCATTGTTATACGCAATATTAAAAATATGTCTGAGCTGGTTTTTTGGTTGTCTTCAAAATTTTTGTATGTTTTAGGGGGTATTTACATGAGACTGGGACGAACTCAGACTGGCATGTGTTCGTATCGGACTCTATACATTTATTTTTATGCGTTTATGAGAACGGCCTGAAAATGAACTGAGACCGGTCTGACTTCATTTCGGTTGCTGGACCGAGAAGACTAAGAAATTCTCGTACCGGTCTCATGTCAATGACAACAAATCTAGATCTCAGACCGGGTCCAGAAATTTCAAGTCTGTATGCTTTTGGGTCAGCCATATATCTATTAGACAAAACATATCATTTCATCCTGAAACCAGCCACCGGCTGCATAAATTTTTATACCGGTACAATTTCATACTGGTCTGAGTACGCCCCAGTCTCATGCAAACACTCCCTTATAGTAAAACACATTGTGAAATGCAAGACGGCCAAGGCCTAGATACAAAAATCCGGATTTTTTAGACGAGTGCTTAAAAAGATACAGCCGATAGCATAAAAACCAATTTGGATAGTTCTAAGAAGCTTCCTCCACTGTTTCCAAGCAGGCTTTTGCCATTCATATACTACTGGTCAGTGGTTTAGCCCATAAGGTATGTTCCCAGCACGTCTCGTTAGCATTACTGTAAGGCCAGGAAGCATGGGAAGCTCAACATTTTGCATTGGGGGCCGGCACTGGAGGATAAAACTGACCAGCTCCAAGAGCTGCGGGACCTTCAGGGACAATTCGGGATCCGGGCTTTGCTCCAAATTTTGACAGCGGAAATATCCGGCAAAACAAAAGGACAAAAAACGGTCAACAACCGATCAAGTAAATGTAACTCAAACAAATGTGGTAAAAGCGAGACGAGTGAGATGTTTAGAAAAAATGGCAAAAGAATTTCCTAAAAAACGAAAATCCATCTATGATATAAAAACCAAAGGAATGCTGCATACATTGGCGTCGCGTTTCGTGGCAAATCCAAAACCCGATGAGTACCGAGTAATAAAAAAATGCGCACTCTACGAAAACGGGAGCACACCTCAACCAAAATGGGAGGAAGATCAAAAACGATAACTCAGGACTGAAATTGGAACTGAAGGAAGATCGGCTGCCAATGTTGGCCTAAACCAAATTGGGAGGAAAACAAAATATAGCAACTGGATTAATGAGCTATGCGATGAAAAACGGTCCACGGAATTGGAACCCCACCTAGAATGCAGGAGCTGAAAAGTCATGGGATTCAGGCTCCAATCGTCCGGGTCAACGAACCCGCTAAGTAAGTGGGCACTAGCGGCCCTACGAAGCAGCCACTGCGAATTCAACTCAATGCTGGAAATCAGGCATACACTAAAGATGTCAACAACAATTTTTTGTAAATTAGGACTATAACTGCCTACCATGAAAATACAGGATATCGCCATGTTATCCACAAAAACGTTGACTTCACGATGGGTCAACTTCCTGGTATAAGAACTGCAGCACAAGCAAAACCGTTTTCAACTCACGATAAGTTGATCTGGTAAAAAACATTTCGTGGGTCGAACACACCACGAACTGACTCACTGGCTAAAGTCGCTGTAAAAAACCGAAATCACTTGGGTCAGTGTAAAGTGTCGAATCGGCGCAAAATACACCCACTATCGTATAACCGTTGAATGCGTCGACATGCCGCAGCCAAAAATTGAGCTCTTGCAATAACGACTCAGAGAAAGTGAACAAAAATCTGCCTTATAAAGAGATTCGCGATTGGGTCCACTGCTAACGTCAAAGATTGCAATTGCGTTTTCAATCTCGCCAGATTTGACTCCGGAATCCGAAAAACGAACTGAATGGTGTCGATTAAAAATCCCGGAAACTCAAATAGGCTCCCAACGAGATTTGGTTTCGGTTTGACACAAGATCGGCCGAGGCTAAGTCCGAGTATTGAACAATACTAGCGGTAAGTGCAGAAACATAGTCGCACTGACCCGAGATGCCATCGTCCAAAAGTTGTGGGACATTGACCACCATCTTTAAACCAGAGGACGCAAGAATTAACTGAAAGATTGCTTAGACCGAATGGTGAAACGGTTAAAGTGAAATATCGAAAAAAGCCTCGAAAACTCCATGAAATCCCAAAAACTGCTGGTGTGGACCATAAATATCGATTTGGTGATAACCGGACTAAATTAAAACGTCCCACGTAGAAAAACAGAAACCCCTGCTCGAAAATCTCACTGAACGAACGCAAATCCTCGTAACGAGACTTGATCTTAACTAGGTACTTGTTTACCTCGCGCAAGTCTATCAATAGACGAAGTTTCTTCCCTTCTGCTATCGAGAGGGGGTTAACGAAGAGCGGCGGAAAGCTGTGCTCGACAATTAACCGAGTCTCCAGCAATTCGATAATCGCTTACTCGACAAACTGTGGGCTCTTTAGAAAAGAGCGGTTGTTTGGGAGAGAACAGCGAGGCGGAAATTCACGAAAGGGCAACGGATAACCTCGTTTAGTAATCTCGACAACAAAGGGAGGAGCTCACAAAGTTTCCACCCAAAACTCTATGGATTGCGGCAAACGGCCTTTCAATGCTAGTTCAGCAAAAGCAAATTTTGAGCCTCTACAACGGCAGTCAACTAAGAAATCGGAAATATCATCGTCCGAAATAGACCAGTCTCCGCAATCTCGGGCGCTCGCTACTCTTGGTGAGACAATTAGAAGCTAATTAAGGCCCAGTTCAGACGTCGTGCTTCTGCCGTGCCGAACTTAATTGCAATTTGGTTCGACTGTAGCACGGTAGGGAAACAACTCTGATTCAGACGCCGTGCCAAAGTCGAACCAAATTCAGGCTTTACTGATGCCTCGTAACAATTCTTCTCCTAACTCCCCGTGGGAACTCAATCTCGCCAAATACATTAATATAATTTATGAATTTTGTTTGGCGCGACACAAGCACGACGTTTGAATCAATGCCGTGCCAAAGTCGTGTAGCACGGCAGAGCTTGTCGAACTTAATTGCTTGCCGAACTTAATTCAAAAGTTTGATTCAGACGCCGTGCTTCTGCCGTGCTTTTGTCGAACTTAATTCCTGAATTTAGTTCGACACGGCAGAAGCACGACGTCTGAACTGGGCCTAAGTGACAGTACTCCCAGCACTAAGGCCCGTTTTAAACGTCGCATTTTACATGTGCCGAATCTAATGCAAATGAGCGAAAACTATAGATTTTTCTCATTTGCATTAGATTCGGCTCATGTAAAATGCGACGTTTAAAACGGGCCTAAAATATGAGAAAAAACAAAAGGAATGCCTATTAACAAAACCCAAGACTAAACAGTACACTGAGAGGAACGATGAAGGAAACTGAATTAAACAATACATTTACCAAAGTAAAGTGAAGCGCCTGGGACACTACTGGAGCGAGAGTGACTGACGGAACTTAATTATAAAACATAAACCGACTTTTTCAACCCAATCTCCCGCCTAATAATGTATACGGTCTACAATGGTAACTGAAGCCTGTTAATGTAGAGTGTCTAGATTTCATTTTATTATGATCGCGGGTGCTCTTTGGGTTTCCAGCAGAAAAAAAGTAAAAGTTACATTCTCGGACAGAATTTGAACCAGGAGCACCCACTTTGAAGAAACTGTTTTAATCCACTTAACCACTAGAGCTCAACTGGCTGACAGTTGTATCGATAATTTACCAACACTAATTAATAAAATCATTGCTGAATAGTGGTTAACTTAGCCTTCTCTTGGGGTTTGGTAAGCGACATTTTCTTAGCGGGTGATTATACTCGTTTACAGCGGCATTTCGAAGAAAAAAAAATTGACAGATAAAAAAATAATAATGTACTGGCAGTTAGCGACATGGTAGTCTAGAACTTAAGTGAAGAGGGGTTTTACTAATCGAACATTTCCAAGTTCGAGTCCAGCGAGTTCAGGCATTGGGGTTCGGATTTTAAAAACAGATAATTCATTTCCCATAATCCCTATCAAGCAATAAGCGTTCCAAATCGATGATAATATCCAAACCCCCAACAGCACCCGCGAACATAACGAAATGAAAATCTAGACACTCTACATTAACACGCTTCAGTTACCATTGTAGACGGTATACATTAATTGGGTGGAGACTGGATTGACTATATATACCCCCATAACGCATTCCTAACCAAATTGGGAACACAAGGTGTCAAAGAATTACATGCCCATGGAAATAAATCAGGGACCTTAAGCAAGAACGACGACGACGACTACGAGAACGTTGTCTAATAATATTATTTCCCGTTACAGTAATAATTTTGCGATTACTTCAAGTCGCTTGGCTTAGGAAGTGTGAGTACACATTCCAACTGAAGAATAAAATTGGTGAAAACGGTGTGGATATTTAGAGAAAACTTGAAAATTCATCGTCATGTGCTCTCGTCCTCCACTTGACCTCCAGTTTGATCATTTCACGTCGTTGTCAAGACCAGAACGTCGTCTTTGCTTAAAGTCCCTGTTATCTCCTGTACTGCGTACCGGAGATAATTTGCATTTTACGCCGTACAAAGATGCAAAGTGATATGCGCAAAATCCAGAGAGTAGAACAAAGTTAGTTAAGGCCAAGTACGTACTAAAACTAATAATTGCACTTAACTTAAAACAAGGGCCAACTTGGCGGGCGCTTGAATTGCCACGCCAACCAGAACCCCGACTATGAAAAGACGACGAACCCTACAGGGAAGAAACACGGCGAGCGGCACGGTCAGACAACGAATAGGGCTGAAACTGAACCTGTTGCGAACTCACTTCTTTTTGGCTTCCTTGACGTTCCTCTCGGCTCTCCTCTGCTAACGAAACAACTTCTTCTTATCTCTCGTTAAATCGAAACCATCTCTTCATTAACAGCCTGCGAGAGTACAACTTGAAAATGATAATCATTGGCCGAGAACGAAGCGTTTTCGCTCAACGAACCAGACACACTAGGACGATGCCAAGGGTCGCTCGTGAGTAGTATAAGGTGAAGCACCTGGTAAAAAAATACTGGAGTGAAAGTAACTGACTATTTAAAGAGTGTTTTCACTGACGTGATCAATAACATTGTTTTTGCACCGAAACAAAAGAAAACGTTTTGATGATAATAGAACTCAATTTTCGGAGGATTAGTTGGGTACAACAACAGGACCCATAGCGCATTCCTAACCATTCCTATCCTTTATTTATACCACACAATGACAAGGGAGAGAGGAACTCCTCTCTCTGAAAAAGTCATCATTACATATGTAAGGTATAAAGCCTCCTAGAAAATTACTAAATAGCTAATCTAGCTAGGAGGCACAATAATAAAAAAACTACTTTTAATTATTTTTGTCAGTAAGAGTTTGAAAAAAAAAGCAAACACACGCACACATAAGTCATCGCATAAAGAAAAGGACTGTTTAAATGAAATTTAAACATAAAATGGAGTGTAAATAATAAATAACATCAAGTCATTTCAAAATGTTTCAATCCCTACACAAAGGAGAAGTATGATCATTATACTGGGAAAAGGTAATGCCTTTTTCTGAAATACAATTAAAAGATATAGAGTACGTAGTTACGTAACAGAGTATTTGCCCCAGATGTTAGCACCGTATAAAAGGAAAGGGTAAATAAGAGAAAAATACGTCTGTTTTAAAATAGTAAGAGAAACATTTTTAGTAGTCGTTTGCGAACATGATACGTGTCATGTTTATCTGTGTTATGCAGTGGAAAACAGAGAGATCTCGCCTTTTTCCGCCTTTTTCCGGAGTTACCGCATCTTCAACGTTTTCCCAAAATGTTTATGCTTTCCACTGCCTAACACAGATAAAAAGTGACATGACAAGTAAGAGAAACATAATGAAGCAACTTAGCTAGGATCCCAGTGCACCCAGAAAATTTCTTGCTTAGCTGATGAATGTGTTCCTTGAAATTAAGATGAGCGTAAAGCTAGTATTACTACTCCAAGATATTTGGCATGTTGGCGTTTGGTTTACTTTTATCATAATGGTTTTAGCCGTTTTTCTTTTCGGAAAAGGGTGGGAGATAACAAAATTCGCTTTATTAAATAAATATTTAACCGCACAGTTTGTTAGCACCTAGCCATATGATGGACATATTTCAATTCTTGAATTTTGATTCCACGGTTTCTAAGGAATCCAAGGAAGAATCTGCTAGGAATAAATTTGAAATTATCGTCTGCAAAGAGGTGAAAATCAAACACAGTGGAGTAGTTAATAAAATCATTGATACATATATAAAATGAATAAAAGGGGGCCAAGAACTGAACCCTGAGGGACACCAAATGATACTGACATAATATTACAAATGGATATAAATTGAGATCGGTTACTGAGATACTGGCAAAAAACCAGTCATAGACAGTAATACTTAAAAACTCTAGAAAACGTTATAGTTATCAACAATCAATTTTACGTTCTTGTGTACCCTTGAGATATAAAACACAGGTTAAGTCTTCAAGTCTGAAGCATAGTTCCCTTCCAAAATGAGTCTGTGCTTATTTTTAGAGATTGTGCCACTACCTAACCTTTATGAAGTGATACTCGCACTTACCAGGACAGTTTAAAGAGCTACTATGACCAAGAAATCTTTTTTTTTTTGGATTTCAAAACTAAAGTATGTTAAATAAACACTAAGTGACCCAAGTTTTAAGCCTTAATTTCAAAACGACACCTCTTTATTTTAACTTTTGCGATTGTCTCACAGACAGCTGAAAAATCTAGGGGGCTTCGACGGGATCATGCGAACCTATTCATGACCTCTGCGATGGAGGTGCAATGGTCTACCAACTACCAACTGAGCTATGGAGCCACGTAGTTGAGAGTTCAATTTGTTCCCGTGCCAGAGGACTAATGAAGGAATTAAGAAATGTCAATTTCTTTCGCCAATAACCCGCACATCAAATTCACATTTCTTTACATTAATAGACCTTCTTTGTCATGGATTCCGCTTAACTTCAAGTTACCTATCTACTTTATTGGAGATGTGAATGAAAAAATAAAAAAGAGACCGGCGACAAAGAAGACGGTATCACCATGACACTTACTGATCTCCGTACATTCCACTCAAAACTAACTTTAAAGTGTAGGAAAATAATGTTCAGTCTTTTCAAACAGATTTTTACCAAAATCAGTCTTTAAGTGCTTCTGCTTAAATTCGTGCTATTGACGTTTAGTATCTCCCAACTAGTGGACTAATGCAAATCCTGGCTAAGCTTCTGTCCGACTAGTTGGGTGATACTAAAACAATTAGACCCTTCGCCCTCAAGGGCCACGGGTCAATAGCCCATTCGGTTTCGCCTCATGGACTATTGACCCGTAGCCCTTGCGGGTCACTGATTTTTACTAATCAAAAATGTTAAAGTGCATCCAAACTCAAATATTTTTCGTCTACAATATTAATCTCCCTATCAATGACAAACATGTTTTACCATTCTTACCTCATTATTTCACTTTTTTTCTGCCGGGCACGACGCGAAAAGTTATAAAAACCATAAGTAATTTGGACAGTCCCGTTGCCATGATATGAGAGGCATGAGACTATTCTCGATTTTACGTCACAAACTGCTTTGTGATGCACAAGTTCCCTAGTTCTACTACGTTTAAGTAGCTTTCACGGGGTAGAAAAAGCGAAAATCTGGGTAACAGTGGTAACATTTGTTTGATTTGGATGAGGAGATTTATGATTAGGAACGAACAATATTTGAGTGTAGGTGCACTTTAAAATAATCCAGTAAGCACAAAAGCCTCAGGAAGGCTCCATTGTACCTCCTCCTTTTTCATCTTTCAAAATATTCAAAATCTCATTCAAAGTATTTCTCAGGTCTTCTATCTTTTGATTTTGCACTTGAAAAGTGCTTTCTATCTTCCTCGTTGTGTTGTCTTTCACTTCTTGTGTCATCTTGTCGACTTTTTCTTGCATGTATTGCAGGAGAAAATCACTGGATTCCTTGACCTCTTCTACTGATTCGAAAGTTTGGTAGAGAATCATATTTCCCCCTGTATTTCCCTCAGTTTCGCTGAACAGCGATGTGGAGGCTTCATCGTCGTTGTCCCAAGACTCTCTTTTTTCTCGCTCTTTCAGGTCACCCTGGCATATCTGAAACAAATAAGATAGACAAATGAAGAAACTATCAGAAGCCTTTCAAGCTGCAGCGAAAAACTGGTTGCTATATTGAATCAAATATTAAACGAATATATTTGAAGTGCAGGTTATAGTGATCCTTATACCTACACGGACAATTTAAGAAATCAAGTTAAAGTGATTAAGCAGCGCGTGAAACGGCAAACGCAAAACGGTAGGCTACTGCTTGTCATAAAAGCATTAAAGTTATGTTATTCTAGTCGTCTCTCTCTTTTGAAAAGGT
>OX421445.1:9662771-9682771 GCA_949126865.1 Montipora capitata | reverse complement strand
AACCTACTAGTTTAATGGCCTAGAACCCACGAGTCTGCTATAGAGTGTTTTCACGTGACGTCACGGCGGCCATGTTGGTGTACGTAAACAATAGAACGGCGGCCATGTTGGTGTACCCAACTAATTCTCTGGAAATTGAGCTCTATTATCATGCAAACGTTTTCTTTCGTTTCGGTGGAAAAACAAGGTTACTTATCACGTGAGTGAATACACTCTATAGCTTAGTGGTCGGAAGGTCGTAGGTTCGACCCCTCCAAAGGAGCACTCGGATTTTTTCCGAGTATCCCCGAGTCCTAGCTCCCACGAGTCTCCTATAGCTCAGAGCTCAGTGGTGGACCATCCGAAGTAATAATCGGAAGGTCGAAGGTTCGACTCCTGCAAAGGAACACTCGGATTTCCCCGGATTTCCCCGAATCAACTTTAAAAAATAACGGTAGTGTGGTAGCTCTCGTGACCCGCTATTGTTTGGTATTGTAAGCAGCTTCTATTGTTTTTAAGTCTAAATAATTGTTTCAATTGTTTCAACTGATTTTGGCTCGGGTAGCGAGCCAATCACATTGTGCGTTACGAGAGCTGGTACATCACCCAAAATTTAAACTGATATTAATAGTATATTTATTTGACCTCTGCCCTTGAAGGGATGTGCCATGGCGGTGCAGTTAATTTTACGTAGTTTTATCAATTACTACTGGCCCCTACTCGCTATCACTATGGAACTTAACGTTAACCTATAAATTACTTTCAAGCAATACCACTCAAAGCTTCGTGACAAGAAATGTCTGTCGAACATTGTAATTTAAGTCACAAACAAAATATGTAACATTGAAAAACTTTTATGCGGATCAGTTTTCCAAATCCCCATTTTCGATCCAAATTAATCTTGTTGAATTTCACCTATCCCTGATTTATTTTGTCTTGGCTGTTCCTTGAGCTGGTGTCTCGGTAAGAAGTTATTTTCACGTTAATTCGTGGCACAGAACCCTTAAAGGCTTTTTAGGCTCTATGAGAGAAACAGCACAGTTCCTCCTAGCGGGATGCAGACAGTTGGCCATTTAAATGCAAGCAGGTCCAGAATAAGCGGAAAAAGTTCAGCTAGCGGTGAGAGCAAAGATTTATCTCCGGTGCTTCTACGCCGCGCTAACCACTCGGCCGCGACACTTCATCGCTCGCAATCACTTCACGCGAATTTGTTGTTTGTCGCATAGTTCCATGATCGAGTTAAGATATTGTTCATCGCAGTTATTAATTCACATTACTTGAGCAGTAACGAAAGGAAAGCCTGAAAAATCTAGGCTTCATGGTTCGATGGTGAATTCTTTGAACAATGACTTAATAAAATAGGAAATATTCTATGGAGCTTCTCACCTGACAATGGAAAGGCAGGCACACCTGGGCACTTTTCGAAATAGTTGGTCGTCAAATTTTCAATCACACGATCTAGAGCTTCCATCTACGAACAATTAGTGGATCACTTGATCAGTGCAAGTAAAACAGTGTTATAATATTGTATGAACAATGATTTTATCCGGAGCAAGATCGTCAGAATTAACAAAAAAGTTGAAATCCTGCTCCTGTCGTTCAAAGGCCGTAAACATTATCAAATGGACAAGACACTATCCAGAGTATCAGTAAAAAATAAGACACTTTAAACATTAAGGTGACGTACTTCCGGGTAATATAAGTTTTCAAAGCCATTGCGGACACAACAAAACACATAACAGAATAGAAGGCCATTTTATTGCAACACAGCCTTATCAAATAAAATAGGATCTGAAAAGGATCTCTGATAGAACCCGAAAAACGTGGAATCTGACGGCGAGTCAACATGACTCAATAATGTGGCAGAAAGAAGCAGAATTGTGGCTCAGTTCAAAGCAAAGAGTAACTTGACAGCAATAAAAGGTAGTAAGGGAAATGCTCTTTGCCTATGACAGTGCCCTAGTTGCACACAGTGCGGTTGATATGCAATCTTTAACTCAATTTGCAAGAAATTTGCAAGAGCAGCTAGTTTATTCAGCCTCAAAATCAACATCAAGAAGACAGAACGCCTTTACCAACCACCAAAGTTCCAGTTTTCATAACCCCCACCAGAAGGGATCAGCATTGGTGTTAGATCCAAATGCCCGCTCATTAGCGCGGTTGCATTCCTCCCTTAGGAATGCAGTTGTCAGTTTTTTAATCAAAAATTTAGTGCTTAATTTATTTGTTCTCTTAGAGGTATTTAAGGCTTAATTTAGTCATTTCTAGGTTTCTCGATCAGTCATTTTCTCTTGTGAGTAGTTCTAGTAGTTTCGCTTTCTGCAGTTTGTATGTAACTTTCTTCGCTTCGAGTAGTCAATTCACTTACCAGCTCCTAACAAATGTAAGTGTATCTTTTCATCGAGATTCCGTTTACGATTAGTTCATTTTACTAAGTACGTTTTTGTATCTGTTTGTTTTCTAGTCTTAACCGCTTTTCGCTTTTACCGCATGGGTTGAGTTCGCGCCGTCATAGGCAGTTGAATGAAGAATAAAGCGTGTTTGAATTTTTATCGCTGGAGTTTTGTAGTCGTAAGGAGATCAGATCGTTAAGAATTTGTCCTGAGTTTGCCGAGATTTAATGGCGGCGAAAGAAGATGGTCCCGGTGGTGGTGGTGTTGTCGTTGGCGCTGCTAGCGCGGCTAGATCAAGTTATTTCACTCGAAGATCTTCGGCGGCTGAAGAATTCCAGATCTGGATATCTCTCGGTAGTTACAATTAAAAGAAATGAAATTCAAGTGTTGCTGTCCCGCGAAGGGAACGCCTCTCGCGTTAAAGAGAAAATGTCAGAGTTTGTCGCTGCATTCGCTGCTTTCCAGGAAGCTCATGTTGTATATATGTCGTACCTGTCTGACGAGTCGAGCATTCTGATGTGCGATGAATCTTTCCAACGCGAGTCTGTGCGAAAGGACGACTTTATCCATAAAGTTCAAGGTTGGATTAAAAGGACTGAGGAAGTGGCGCGTTTAGACTCTCAGTTGCAACCAGATGACTCTGCAAGTCAGATCGTCTCGAGAACCTCAGCCTCCAGACTTTCTAATAGAAAATCTCATCGTTCCTCTCGCAGTGGTTCGTGTGGAAGTAATGTATCTTCATTGTCCGTGGCCAGAGCTAAAGAAGCTGCACGTGTAGCAGAGTTAAAAGCAGAAGAAACGGTTCTTCAGAAGCGACAGCTAGTACTAGAGAAACAGAAGTTTCACCTTCAACTGGAAGAAGAACGCTTAACTCTAGAAACGAAGTTGGCTAAATCCCAGGCCCGTGAACAAGCATTAACATCCATTGAAGAAGCTGTCGATCATCCGTGTCATTTGGAACGTAAGGAGACCGCTCCTAAACCACGCTTGGTTGTTCCTAACCCTATAAATTTAGAATCGAAGCCACGTAAAGAAAACCCGCATTTTCCGGAAGAAAAACATCGCTCTAACCTTAACCAAGAAGATGCAGAGTGGCACCGTCCCCCCTTGCCTAGCAACAACGAAAGAGCTGTTTCAGAGTCCTCCGAAGTGCTTTCTTCGCCAAGCGAAAGGGCTTTTCACGAAATGTTAGAACTCCATCAGCAACAGAATAAAATTGTGGGGATGCTTGGAATACAACAGAAGAAAAGTTCTCTCCCTCGGCCTCGTGTTCCCATCTTCAACGGAGACCCTATGGAATATAGACGCTTCGTAAGAGCGGTTGAGAGTATAATCGAGTCCAAGACGTCAAGCAGTAGCGAAAGGCTCTATTACCTGGAGCAGTTTACTAGTTGAGATTTGAGAGAGCTCGTACGATCGTGCCATTATCTCCCACCTGAAAATGGTTATCAAGAAGCTCAACGACTGATCAGGAAGAAGTTTGGTGATAATTACCGCGTTGTAGCTGCATATGAAACCAAGGCATTGAATTGGCCCGATGTGAAAGTAGAGGATGGCCAAGCCCTAAATCGATTTGCCATTTTCCTTATGAGGCGCAAGAATGCCATGGAAAGTAGTAGAAACCTAGCCAAGCTTGAACAACCCGAAACCATTAAGAAGTTAGCTCTGAAGTTGCCGTTCAGGTTAAGAGTAAGATGGCGCCGCTTGGTAGATGAAATCATGGAGGATCAATAAAGGGCTATCCGGTTTAATGACCTAGCTGAGTTTGTCGACCGTGAAGCTCGAGTAGCCACCAACCCTCTCTTCGGGAAGATTGTCGAAGACTCTAGGCCTAGACCTGATACACGTCGAGGTCTCTTGAATAAAGGATCCCACGAGAAAACGAAAGAAAGACGTAGTTTTGCTTCGCATGCTAACAATTGCCTGACCTCACCTGCTACCAGGGAATTGCCAAGTTCAGACTTACCTCCAGTAGGAGAAGACTCTTGCCTTTATTACAACTATGATCACACCCTAGAGAGCTGCAAATCTCTTTGGAGTCGCCCCTACGGGGAACGAATCGAGTTTATGAAGTCTAAGCGTCTTTGCTTCGGTTGTTTGTCCACTGAGCACATAGCAAGGAATTGTCCGAAGCAGAAAAAGTGTGCAATTGTCAGCTGCACAAGGAAACATCCATCAGTTCTCCACGAATTCTGTTGCACGTTGCCAAGAAGCTAACAATGCCACAGCAAGTACCTCGTCTCGCGAGGAGGTTCTGCGTGTTCAAAGCGCTATGGTCAATACAGGCGGAAGAATTAGTCCCTTTGTTGGGACAGACACCTCGAGGACAGCTATGGCCATTGTTCCAGTTAAAGTATGGCCTAAAGGAAATGGGACACCTGTAATCACTTACGCCTTCTTGGATAGCGGCAGTTCTTCCACGTTTTGTTCTGAAGCCCTACTGAGACAGTTCGGAGTAAATGGCCAAAGAACTTTGATTTCTTTAACAACGTTGGGCAGAAAAAACAGCCTCATTGACAGTTTCGTTCTGCAAGATCTGGCTATTTCCGACCTGGAGGAGAACGTGTTTGTCAAATTGCCTCCCTTGTACACAAGACCCGAGATTCCCGTATCAAAGGAGGATATCCCAAACCAGGTTGATGTTGACAAATGGCCACATTTGAGTGGTTTGTATTTGCCTGATGTAGAAGCAGAACTCGGTCTCCTAATAGCCAGTGACGTCCCGCAGATCCTCGATCCTCTAGAAGTGAGGCATTGTCAAGATGGCGGCCCTTACGCGTCCCGTAAAATTGTAGGTTGGGTTGTGAATGGTCCCTTGGGGTGTCGTAACCACCGCTCACGCATATCCAGTTTCTTTGCTAAGGCTGACCACAATCTCAACCAGATAGTGAAGGACTACTACAATGGTGATTTTCCCGAATCCAGTGCAGATGATAAACCTGAGATGTCCCAAGAGGAGCTGCGTTTCTTAAAGGTGCTAAATAGTACGGCAGTTCTGAAAGAAGGTCATTACGAAATGGCTTTGCCATTCAGAGATCGTGAAGTCGCGGTGCCAATCAATCGGGTACAAGCTGAACATCGAGCGCTCTGGCTGAAGCGGAAGCTCCCTGTTAACAAGGACCTGTATGCTGACTACAAGGTCTTTATGGCTGAGATTCTAGAGAAGGGCTACGCCCGTAAAGTTCCCGCGCACACGCAAGAGTTAAACTGTGTAAAGTGGTATATCGCGCACCACGGCATCTTCCATCCTCGCAAGCCTGGTAAAATACGAGTCGTTTTCGACTGTTCTGCGAAGTTTCAAGGAAAGTTGCTCAATGATCTGTTGCTGAAGGGTCCAGATTTAACAAACACGTTGTTTGGTGTATTGATGAGGTTTCGCCAAGAAAGGATAGCAATCATGGCGGATATTGAAGCGATGTTTTACCAGGTTAGGGTAGCCGAAGAAGACCGAACCTTTCTCCGTTTCCTGTGATGGCCTGAGGTTAACCTGGACGAAAATCTCTAAGAGTATCAGATGGTTGTGCATTTGTTTGGAGCAGCTTCCTCTCCAGCATGTTCCAACTTTGCCCTGCGAAAGAAGGCAGAAGACAACAGTGATCACTTTCCAAGGGACGTTGTAAGCGCGGTTAACAAGAACTTTTATGTAGACGATTGCCTGAAATCTTTACCATCAACCGAAGAAGCTTTACAACATGCAAGTGATTTGAAATGTTTGCTGTCAAGTCGTGGATTTCGTCTGACCAAATGGGTTAGTAATAGTCGCAGAGTCCTTGATGCCATCCCAGAAGCCGAGCGCGCCAAAGAAGTAGAGAACTTGGACCTTAGTAAAGAAGATCTACCATTCGAAAGAGCCCTTGGAGTTCGATGGTGCATAGAAACGGATACTTTTGGGTTCAAGATAGACCTGAAACATAGCCCACCCACACGAAGAGGAATCCTTTCGGCTGTAAGTTCAGTTTATGATCCTCTTGGTCTCGCTGCACCGTTCGTGTTGCCAGCCAAACGCTTGCTTCAAGATTTATGCCGGGAGAAGCTAGGATGGAATGATGCTGGTGGTCAACTAGAAAGCCTTCGCTACTTTGACCACCACACACATTTTATAACCTGTACTGTAATTATTTTATCTTGTAACCATGTGTTGTGACTATACTTTTCTTTCTATGTTAATGTTATGTAAATAGTGTGAAATAAATGAACCATGATGCGATCCCCTCAAAGTGCGAGGTTTCTTGGAAACGATGGTTGGCAGATTTACCCAAATTGTCTAAATTCTCTGTCGAACGCTGCCTGAAGCCAGATGGTTTTGATGTCATTACGTCCAGTCAGCTACATCATTTTGATGATGCATCTGAAATTGGTTATGGGTCAGTTAGTTATCTTCGTCTTGTCCACGCCCGCCATGAAGCCCATTGCTCTTTTCTCTGCGCGAAGTCACGTGTCGCTCCGTTGAAGATGATAACGATCCCTCGTCTGGAGTTGTCTGCAGCGGTAACAGCTGTTAAGCAAGACAGATTATCGAAAAGAGAGTTGGAGATCTCAGTCAATGCAAGGTCAGTCTTCTGGACGGACAGTACCGCAGTTCTGCGCCACGTCAAGAATGAAACAAACCGGTACCACACCTTTTTTTGCCAATAGGGTGGCGATTATTCGTGACGGGTCTCAGCCTAATCAGTGGTTTCATGTCAATGACGATAATAACCCTGCTGATGACGCCTCGCGTGGTTTGACGGCAGATATCTTCCTTCGTCAAAGTCGTTGGTTAACGGGGCCGGCATTCCTTTGGAAGCATGACAGCATGTGGCCAACGCAAGATGAGCTATTTGGCGAGATTGCAAATAATGATCCTGAAGTGAAAAGAGAAGTTCGAGCTGGCGTGTCTTCTCTGAGCACTATTGCAGTACGCTAGCAGATGTTCCTCATGGTCTCTCCTGGTGAAAGACGTTGCCTGGCTTTTCCGATACAGAAATAATCTCCTCAAGGCAAGTAAAGAAGACAAATCACAAAACGGCAGTCTTATGCTTATCACCCTTGAAGAGATCCAACGGGCAGAGGGAGAAATTCTAAAGCACGTCCAACGGCAATCCTTCCCGGAGGCAACGGCAAATCCTAAGAAGCAGCTTAAGAAGAGTAGTCGCCTTTACAACCTCGATCCAATCTTTGTGAATGGTCTGTTGAGCGCGGGTGGTAGACTTCGCAACGTTGTCTTCAGAGTCAAAGAATCAGATTATTCTCCCGATCGCGTGAGTAGATTAATTATCGATCATTATCACAAGGCGTGTGGCCATTCTGGAAGAGAGCATGTTTTGTCCCTCATCCGCGAAAGATTTGGATAACTCAGGGAAGTTCAGCCGCAAAGAGTGTTCTCGCAAAGTGCGCCTTTTCCCGACGTTCACAAGCATCTCTTTGTCGACAGAAAATGGCTGACTTGCCAGAAGATCGCGTTCGACCTGACAGACCACCGTTCACGTCAGTTGGCTTAGATTTCTTCGGTCCATTCCAAGTTCGTCGTGGTCGTAGTCTCGTTAAGAGATACGGTGTAATTTTCACCTGCTTAGCTATCCGCGCTGTGCATCTAGAAGTTGCTTTCAGCCTCGACACAGATTCCTTTCTGTTGGCTCTTCGAAGATCTATTGCAAGAAGAGGTCAAGTAAAGGAGATTTATTCAGACAATGCCACCAATTTCACAAGTGGTGAGCGAGAGCTCCGCGATGCTATTTCAGAGTGGAACGAAGAGAAAATACACAATTCTCTATTGCAGAAAAATATCAAGTGGACCTTCAGCCCCCCTTACGGTTCCCATTTTGGAGGTATCTGGGAAAGATGCATACGAACCATCAGGAAGATTCTTTGGTCCTTACTGAGGGAACAAATAACCGATGAAGAAAGTCTACCCATGCTAGGTCGAGAGCATCCTTAACAGTCGACCCATTTTGACCGTATCCAGCGAGCCCTGCGACTTGGAGCCCTTGACTCCTAATCATTTGCTTTTACTAAAATCTGAAGTCTCCTTGCCTCCTGGTCTATTCCAGCACAAAGATCTACTTTCAAGACGCCGTTGGAGGCAAGTGCAGCATCTCGCGGATGTGTTTTGGAAGAGATGGTGCAAGGAATTTCTTCCCCTTTTACAGATTCGTCAAAAATGGGTTTGTCCAAGGAGAAATCTGACAGTTGGAGACATCGTCTTAGTCGCAACTGAAAGTTCACACCGTAATTCGTGGCCTTTAGGAAAAATCGTGGAGGTGTTCCCCGACAAGAGAGGATTTGTTCGCCGTGCGAAAGTGAGCATGAAATCAGGTGTTTTTGAAAGACCTATTGATAAACTCTGCCTTCTGGTTGAAGGAGAAGAATGAAGTGATTCAAGATGCCAATTTTGAACGTTGTTTGACTTTGAGACTCGATTTCCAGATTGAAAAACGTTGTTTTAAATTTCTAGTTCAATATTTTCCGCCGGCGATAAGTTTCTTAGTGTGCACTTGGTATAATGCAAAACTGTACTGAACGCTCCTATGGACTGACACTCGTAGTTTCGACTTAAGCTGTCTCACACTTAGGGGCCGGTGTTAGATCCAAACACCCGCTCATTAGCGCGGTTGCATTCCGCCCTTAGGAATGCAGTTGTCAGTTTTTTAATCAGAAATTTAGTGCTTAATTTATTTTTTCTCTTAGAGGTATTTAAGGCTTAATTTAGTCATTTCTAGGTTTCTCGATCAGTCATTTTCGCTTGTGAGTAGTTCTAGTAGTTTCGCTTTCTGCAGTTTGTATGTAACTTTCTTCGCTTCGAGTAGTCAATTCAGTTACCAGCTCCTAACAAATATCAGTGTATCTTTTCATCGAGTTTCCGTTTCGATTAGTTCATTTTACTAAGTACGTTTTTGTATCTGTTTGTTTTCTAGTCTTAACCGCTTTTCGCTTTCACCGCATGGGTTGAGTTCGCGCCGTCATAGGCAGTTCATGGACTGAAGAATAAAGCGTGTTTGAATTTAAATTCGCTGGAGTTTTGTAGTCGTAAGGAGATCACAATTGGTACAGAAGTGGGGAAGAAGTATACAAAAAGTTTGGTTTTATCAACGGAGTTGATAATGTAAATTGGCCACCGTACAGGGATTCTAAATGCTGACGTCTCGAGCGTTAGCCTTTCGTCAGAGCGAAGGCTAACGCTCGAAACGTCAGCTTTTAGAATCTCTGTACGGTGAAGGATTTATTGGCCTTGCTCACTGCAGCCGATCTGGTGCTGTGTGCTGAAAAGATCTGAGGGTCAATGCCAATGAGGGCAAGCCCAATCTTAATCCACCGCACAATGGAACTAACGCTAACGGGTTTATGAGGCCTTACAGACGATATTAACAACTTCGGTCCATTTCTTAATTCCTTTGTACGCCCCAAATATGCTTCCTTTACTCTGTAGACACAGGTCTTCCCTTGCAAATTTAATTTACGTGCATCTACGTTAGACATCATATTATCAGGTCTGTTGTCAGATCTCGGAGTGCTTGTTGACTCCCATCTGACGTTGTCTAAACATCTTAACAGTGTATGCAATTCCGCATTCTTTTCCATTAGTAACATTTGTAGGATTAGGAAATATTTAAACCGTAATAATTGTGAAAGACTTGTGCACGCGTTCGTTTCATCGAAACTTGATTCCTGTAATAGTTTACTAACAGGTCTTCCAGATAAGGAAATCTCAAAGCTCCAGCGCGTGCAGAATGCTGCAGCGAGGCTTATTGTTGGTGCTGCAAAGAATGAACATATGTCACCCATATTACAGCAACTACACTGGTTGCCTGTAAAGTTCAGAATTGACTTTAAGATTTTGATGCTAACTTACAAAGTTCTTAAAAATCAAGCTCCCGGTTACATTTCTGAACTATTGACTTTGTATAAGCCTTCTCGTGCACTTAGATCTTCCTGTCAAATGCTTCTTGTTGTAACTAAAACTAAAACTAAGCTTTATGGGGACAGATCGTTTGCTGCCAGTGCCCCTAAACTTTGGAATGCACTACCAGTAGGCATTAAGAATTCTGAATCACTCGATATTTTTAAGAGTAAAGTTAAAACACACCTGTTCCGCCAGTGCTATAGAGTATAGAGATCATATTATATATAGTTTATAGAGATTACTATTATTATTATGTATAGTGTATGAACCTTATTTGCATTATTATACAGGATATAGATTCTCTTGTTTTTCTTTAGAAATCTATTGTAATTTTAGAGTTTCTCATACGGCATGTAATTTGAATGTAAGATTGTAATTTGAGACATTGCTTGTAAGGCTTTGAAAATTTGGTAAAGCTAAATATATATTATTATTATTCTGCTTTGCATTCCCAACCAGATTAAACAGAAAATAGCTGTCAGTTTCCTTCATATTGCTGATAACTTATCATTTAAAAGACAATGTTTGGCCACGTTGACCCCAAGTTAGCAGGAGCAACATAACTACTTGCTCTAAAGGAGAGCGATATTCTTATCACGGTTTACTGTCGCTGAGGAGCCCTGTGGACCACATACGTACGTGGGCAAAAAGTCAACCCAAAAAGCACAACGAAAACACAGCTCCAAAGAGGCATAAGTGACAGACAAAATTGCCAAAATGAGCAAGAGAAACCGGAATAAGAACGAAAATATTTACCCTATTCAAGGAAACAACATATAACAAGCTCACAAGACCTATCACGTCCGCACCGTACGGCTTCACTGGGTATACTGACTAGCTACTGCGGCACGTGTTCATCTCACGTTAGCCGGAAGAACGTCACTGGTAAAATCACAAGGCATGAAATGGAGAAAAATGTTCATGTACCTCAGAATTCGAAGGGTACTTTGTTGGAGAAAAAGGTAGCTTAAAAATAACAACTTACCCTTTCACCTTTGCCAGTGACCTCTTTCAATTTACCGTAGTCATTTGACTCAGTTGGACGGCATAACTTCAAGAAAAGCCGGGACAACAAGTTTAATGGCACAGGAATGGGATGGTAATCCCTGTAGGTTCGGATTGTCACCGCCCTCTTGAATGACCATATTCTCAACGAGTTTTTCTGCAATAAAAGCATTCGTTTCGGCTATCGATTGAAATTTCTTTTCAACGAAGAAAAAAATAATCTGAAGTGGTCGTTATGCAAATTTGTCTATTCTGCTTAATCAAAACACTCAACCTAAACTTTTGATTATAGATCTAGGGCCGGTTCCTGAAAGGTGTAATAACTCCAGGGGTAAATGAGTCGGAAAAAGGCACATTCATCCCTGGAATAGAGTTATTGCACCTTTCAGGAACCGGCCCCCGGAGTATCTCTAAGTTGTAAGTTTTACCTGAACTACTGGAGTAGGGGTATGCAGCTCCATTTAGCAGCCTCTCTAGTGCTAGCGCAGGGGAATGCACACTCTTCAACAATAATGTTTTATTTCAGATACTCAACATTTTTTCTGATCCGAAGGTAGATTTATAATTGTGGATATCAAAGCAGATATTTGGCAAATACCAGACCAGTATAGTGATGATCCAAGAATGATGATAATCATCTGTCTATTTTTGAGTGTGAAGAGATGATTATTGTACGCGATTTTAATTTAGTTATGGATATTACAAAAGATAAAAGAGGTGGCATGGGAGCCGTGTGACACATGGAACGTCTTTACAAAAAGGTTTAACTTATATATTTAAGATTCCTTAGGTTTGGTGGACATTTGGCGTATGCAAAATCCAAATAGGCAAACCTTCTCTTGGAGACGAAGTCAACGGGAAATAGAATGTCGTTTAGACTTTTTCTTAATACTGAAGCACTAGCTTGCACCTGCCATTACAAATGCAGATATTTTTCCAGGGTTGAAAACGGATCATTCCCTTTGCAACTCTGCACCTGGCAAATAATACTAACCCCGTGCAGAGGACCAGGCTTCTGGAAGCTAAATACTTTTCTTCTCTCCGATGCTGATTATGTAGCCTTAATTCACAACAGAATTAATGAAGTAGCAAATGAGTACAAAAACAACAGTGAAGTAGATTATGATCTGTTATGGCATACCATGAAAATGAAAATTAGATCTAGTGCGTTGTATGCCAAAAGAAAGAAAGATTAGAAGAATTCGCTAGAAGATCCGATAGAAGTAGATATCTTATCCTTACTGGATAAATAACAACTTATCCGAAGTACTAAGATAATAAACGTTAAATGAATTATCTAGTAAAAAACTTAAAAGAGATGAAATCTTTCTGCCAATATAAAACGAAAAGTGCAATTATTTAGGAAAGATGCGAAAAACTCCTTAGGGCTTTCGGGAAAAAAAGAACCTTACCGGAACAAAGATTACATAAAATCCTTTGTTCAGCCTACAAACTTGTAAATAATGACACGAACCCAGAGAGTCTGATGGAGTTAATATCATCAAGAGAAACACCATCATGATACCTTAAGAGGAAAAGACATTTTAGCAATACCAAAGGTTAACACCACTAAGTTTGGACTAAAGTCCCGGCATTCTTAGGCGCCCAAACTTTGCAACAGTTAAAAATTTGATTGGCAATAATAACATAGACAGCTAGTACTTAAATTTAAAAGATTAGTAGACTCCAATTTTTTATGAAATGGGCGCTTAAATTGGGTGACTGTTTAATTAACATATGTAGGTTGCTTAGCTTTGCTTGTTTCTTTGGTCGAGAATTCATTTCTGCTATGGACAATATAGAGTTGTAATCTAAGTCGTTTCCGACATTTAAAGGAATATTCAACGCATAATGATTAGTAGCTTCACGTTTATTAGCTAGGGTTTTGTATCAAATTAGTGCAACATCTGGAGGTACCAGTCTCTTCAAACGCCTCAAAGCTCCGATTTTAGCATGGACCTTCTTTAAGATGGCAGAGACGTAGGCCTTGAAGGAGAGTTTATTATCAATGTGGACACCAAGGATCTCCAGAAAGCTTTAATTTCAATGATAGAATTGTCAATACTAAGGACAGGTTGATAGTTAAAATTTTCTAAAATCATGGCTTGAGTTTTGGTATGATTTACTGAAAGTTCTAATGCCGTAGTGTTGGTAGCTGAGGTGTATGTTGTAGTGTCATCAGCATAGAAACGCAGGGAGGCAATTAGGGCATATTGAATCAAATGCCTTTGTTAAATCAACTGCTACAAAGCAGGTTGACATTTTTTACTGATCCAGCGCCCAGCGAAAGTGATCAATCATTTTAACAAGAGCAGTGCAACATAAGTGACCACGCAGGAACCCAAAGGGGCAGTATCATGGGAATTATCCCATTTATTTTCACCATAAATCTTAAATTGATGCTGGATCATCTCAGTATTTAAGATATTTGTGCCATACGAACTTATTACGGAGTTCATCTAAGACGCAAGGGGAGAATTTGAAAACGTCGGTCAGCGTAACAAAAACACTAACGAATGGTACCTGTGAGCGAAAATAGCAATTTTGAAGAAAATTTGGCCATTAATTTTCGTTTTCGGTAAACAGGTCTCCTTTGCTTTTCAGATTTTAACTAACAATCCATGACACTACCCCTTTAAGGAGAGGATACAGGCTGAAAGGATCCTATTATAGTTGATCAAACATGGCTTTCTCAATTATATTTGGTATTGCCGAGAGAATACTAATACTTCTTTCGTTCGACACCAGCAATGCATCGCCTTTTTTTGAAAACTGGTGTGACATTGCTCAGTTTCCACTCATTTGGCCACCTAGAGGTTGCTATGCAATAATTTAGGAGATTGGTCAGTGGGGCAGCAAGCGCTGGTATAGACAGTTTCAAAATCTTTGGTGTGATGTTATCTGGTCCACAAGATTTATTGCTGTTCTTACAAGTATTATTCTCAATTCTATTCTCTATATATTACTTTGTGAAGTGCACTTTATAAGTGCACTACACACTATATCATCGGGGCTGTCTGAGTGAGTGAGTGAGTGAGTGAGTGAGTGAGTGAGTTGTAGGCCTGCAGCGTGTGCATGATTTACGAAACTAATGTAAGGTTTTCTTGAATTACAACAATTGATGTTTGTTTGTGTCCCACTTGTCGCCTTTTTCCTTTCTAAATTTTCTTAACGAAAAGGGAATGAAAACTGTTTGAGTACGTTTTTGTCAAATTAAATTCTAAAACGTCTTAAATCAAAATCACTATTTCCACGTCTACGGAGATCTTCACGCAAGCTCACATTCCACAGACATTCTGCAGGTCAAATATACAAGAAACAAAATCACCAGTCGACCATAATATTTTTACTCTCAAAGACCAGGTCAACTTCTCTGCTAGCATTGAAAAAACAATCAACAGGAACTTCCTCGCAAAGGAAGGAAAAACAGTAGGAAACTATTTTTATCTTTGTCATTGCGATCGATCAGCAAAAAGTGTAGATTTCATCAGCTTGTTTGTGTTGAAATTCCCACAGCGCTGTGCTAAGAAAATTTTGCCCACTGATCATGATAGAAAAGATGAGCTCTTCTGAATTAAACGAAACATTAAAAAATGGTAACTGAGTTTTCACGTATGTCGACATCAAGTGTAAGTGTACGTTCGGCAAAACATGTAGATTATAGAGGTTTTGCACGGCAGCCATTTTGCATGACAGGAACAGTGAAAATGTTTTGCATTAGAAAGAAAATTTGTTCCCATAGGAAAAATAATCTATTTTTCCTGCCATGTAACATTGCTGCCGTGCAAAACCTCTATATCGGTTAGTGTGTTTCTGTTGATTTCACTGATAGCCTCTTTCTTCTCTTGTAATTTATTCACGCAATTTTTCGCTCCACTTTTCTTTTAGAAAAATTATATCTGTATGAAAAATAAAGAAGCGGAAGCCGCCTGTGTGTTGAGAGATTATTAATAAAACAAAGCTGAAAAACGTTTTTAAATCCTGATGTCATTTAACAGCCGCACCGGAAAATAACTGAGTGAAACACGAAAATAAACTCCAGGTCTGTTGCAAGCGTACTTGAATTCCAACAAATGAGCCCCAAAATCGGCAAGAATTTGTGACGCTGAAGAATAAAGAAGGAGTTTCCAAAGCGATGGAATTACCTGGTGATAAATAACCTCGTCTGAGGAACTAAATTTTTGACTTTGCAGAAAGAATGGTCAACCTCAAGAGTTGGACGTTAGTGATCTTTGTGTTAAATTCGCACATTTCTTGACGACTTTTATAACACTTGAAAGAAAAAGACTAACTAACAAAACAACAATCCCATGCCTTAATTGTCGTAAACACGCAAGGTAACTTGATCACAGGCGGCCGCTGAAATCGATTTCACTTTTGATTTTTGCGATTTACTTGTGCAGCCAAAAGAAAAATAAGAAAAAAATTGAATGTAGCAAAATCTAGTTACTTACCAACTGAAGACAAAGTGTAAGCAGAGAGACTTTTTCATAGCTTTCTCATTCTTTTTTTTCTTAATTGATATCTAATTGTACATCATTAAGAAGCTTTATCTCCTCAGATTTTTATTCACAAACTGAAAAAATCTCCCAAAATGTTTTTCGCTGATGATAACTTTTTATATTCGCGGCACAAAATTTGTATTGTTGTCATGTTGCAAATTTTGTTGCTGATAGCAATTTTTTTAATTCTCGATCGACACTTCCTAAAAACGTCATTGTGCTCTTCCTTAAAACTGTGTATCAATATTTATTTACTTTTGAGTCAATAGTTGTTTGTATAAAGCAGGCTAACAAAATCTGTTCCATGCTTAGTTCGCATTTTTAAGCGTTAAAATGGAATTTTCAGTCCTATATTTCTGGGGGCAAGTCAAAAATGTTAACGTCCCCCATGAAGGCCCTAACCCCGCCGGACAGGGCTTATCTTCAGTGAACTTTTGTCGTGGAAACTGTCAGACGCTCAGAGCGCACGCTTAGATTTGCTGTGAAAAACGAGTTGAACTTCATGCCAGCCTCGAAGCCAATGTTTCTCGATTTCCATTTATTTTCTTCAATCTCACTGGGTTTAGTATTTAACATATTACGTCCTGGAAAACAAACGCAGCTCAGTTGACAGTTATGGAATAAAGCACTGTGTCAAGTTACTGCACTACCACACGTACGCAATGCGTACCTATTTTTTATAGTGGCATAAGTAGTTTGTCTGATGTCGTCCCTATCGGCTTCAAGAAAGAAATAAATTCGATGCTGTGTGATTTCCTCTGGGACAGCACGAGCGATAAAATAAAAAGAGGGGAAATGATCAATAATTAATTACGATAAAGGTGGATTAAAAATGATTAATATACATTCCTTTAACACATCGCAGGAGCCCATATGGGCTCCTGACATCGTTAATCTTTCTACAGAAAACCAAACAGATAACTATTTCTTGGAAAGATATGGTGGAGAGCTGCTATTTCGGAGCTACTATAATTGGGGACTTTACGAACGAGGACGTGACGCAGTTTTGAAACACTGAAACCGAGAAGGGCCTGGGGCGAGAACGCCGTCATGAAAGCGGGAAAAGCAAAGTTACGGATGCGAACGCGACGACAGCCCAGAGACAGAGCAGTGCAAATCCTTCAAACTCTGCCAAACACATTTTCGTTTTATAGCTGGTATCAGTTATACATCATACAATGGCAACAATCAGAGAGGCAAGGGAAGCTTTATTGTTTGCATATCAAGATGGAAGCATTGATGATATAGAGTTCGCCTTGTTGTACGATTTAAATTCCTCTGGAAATCTCGAATTTCCTTACTGGAAGTATGGCCGTTTCGATCTTGATTCTTTGACAGATTATGAGTGTAAGGCTGAGTTTCGCTTTTTGAAGAACGATATTTATTTACTTGGAGACGTTCTTGATATTCCAGACATAATGAAATGTCCCAATGGCGTTCTTGTGGACGGAATGGAATGCATTGTTGAAGCGTTTTACCTACCCGTGTCGGTTTGCAGATATGGTACCTCGATTCGGGAGACCTGTTCCACAACTTTGCATGATTACAAACCGTTTGATGGACTATGTATTCAATGAATATAGCCACCTACTTACACAGTTATGTCAGCCATGGCTTTCCAGGGACCGTCTCCGTCATTTTGCTGCCACTATACATGATAAGGGAGCTCCACTCGAAAACTGTTGGGGTTTCATAGATGGAACAGTGAGAACCCTACGTAAGCCAGATCAAAACCGGAGAATTCTCTATAACGGACGTAAGAGGGTGCATGGGATAAAGTTTCAGTCCGTAGTTGCACCAAATGGGCTTATCGCAAGTCTGTTTGGTCCAGTCGAGGGCAGGAGACACGATAGTTGTATGCTAGTTGACTCAGACTTCTGCAAGAATTATCGCAGTACTCGTTTGCACAGGATGGGACACCCTTATGCGTTTATGGCGACCCTGCGTACTGCGCAAACAAATTACTGCGCAAATAAATTATACCTTTGCGTGTTAATTTACAAGGGCCCTTAAAAGGCGCTAATTTGACACCAGCAGAAGAACTGTTCAACAAGGTCAAGAGCCTTACGCAACGCTCACAGATGTCTTTATCAATCTAGTAGTTCGAAGTTTTTTGGAATAGATCCACCCCAAATCCAGGACTATTTTAATTAGGTTTCTGAAGACGAATGCAATACAGAGAGACCCAAATTCATGACCTTTAAATATAACTTCACAATTCTTTAAATACAGCTTGATTGTATCTTAATAGTTACATTGATTTTAATCTAGTGACGAGTACTGTTAAACCCACAGCAAGAGAGACTTTCATTTTAGAAATGTGACCTTAATATTTGGCCTACAATTATTCTTGGAAAAAGGTTTGCCTCATTAGCCCCTCAACATACTCCCTCTCCTAGATTCCCTAGAAAATCTGTTTTCGAATAAAGGAAGTATCACTAGTTGCTTTTATAGCAGACTGAAAATACAGAATTTTATTGTAGTACGCAACAGAATATAAATTTTCAAACAAATTATTCAACTCTTCTAGTCAGAAAATATTTCGAATATATCATAAATATAAAAGGAAATTTTAAGGCAACGAGTCTGTCATCCAATGAGATAACAATTATTAAAGGAAATAAGGAAAGGCGGGCTCCTCGGCACAAGAAAAATGCGGTGCCACTGTTGAAATACAAACATTGGTCGCTGACAGAAAACGTTTATCGTGACACTTGTCAAAACAAGCACAAAAGTTAATAAAATATACAAACTGGTTTGTAATTGCACAGTTCAAAATCAAACGACAGTTCTACCAGCATTACTGGTGAATTTAAAGTAAATTAGGTGGTTATTTGTTCACAAGTTAGTCCAACAAACTCATCAGTGCTTTAGTTTGATCTTGTTGCTGCCTCAACATCAGTTATTGTGATGCTAAGAGTTGCTGCTGCTGTTGTTGTTGCTCTTGCATTAGCCGCATCATTTCACTTTGTTGTTGCTGAAACTGACGTTGCTGGTCAATGCTTGCCTGTAGACGTTTTTCATCCAAATCGTGTTGCTCTTTTTTCAGTTGGAGTTCCTCAAGTTTAAGTTCCTGGTCCTTTTCCACTTTTTTGGACAGGAATAACATGGTCTCGCTGCCACTTCTCCGTTCTCTTTTCTTTACTTTTTGCTGATCATTTTCGTCGGAATGGCTCTTCATCGTTTCCGATACTTTCTCGAGTGCTTCTCATATCTGTGTCCTTTGCCCTCTCTTTCTCAGCCTTTCCTTTCACACTTTCGTCGTCCTCTTTCGTTTCTGCATCAGCTGTTTCTTCGAGCGCTAAAATTCTTCCACCAAGTTTTCAAGTTCTGTGGGCTCGGGCGGCGCGATGCCCGAGCTCCTTTCCTCAGCTCTCAATTTCTTTTTGATTCGGTTAATTAAAATACCCTCATGATCCCTCACGGACCTTTTGTCCACAACAAAGACAGGCTTGGGACAGGTATTCAAAGTGTTGGCTATTCTATCCCAAATTTCGCTTCTTTGCGACGAACCCTTTCTTGTTTTGTACGGATTCTCGGAAACAATCCCTTTGCATAACAGGACATCATGCTCGCTTGTCCAGTACATCACATCACTGCGTGAAAAAAAAAGAAATCTGCTTTAGTTTGTTTCCAACGAAGATAAACTTTAAACTCCCTTTAATCTTATAGTTAAGCAGGACAGGAAATTGAATCTTCTAATAAACAAAAATTAGACTTACTTGCCAGTTTTCGACTTTTGTATCGAACTTGGCGGGTCTGCGTGTTGTCCATTCATCATAGCGGTAAATAATTGACCTACAGTAGGCAAATTAAAATGTTTCTTTGGTATTTTTTACAACAAATGAAATTTTCATGGACTTAGGAAAACAGCTTTGCCTATAAGGAAGAAAAAGTAAATTGAATTCTAGGTCAAATTCAGGAGAAACTACTCACGTTTTCTGTAAACGCTGCAAGTGCAAACCTCGTGCTCTGAACGTGAAGAAGACGCGTTGTGTCACGCGTTGTGAATGTCACGCGTTGGTTCCACGTGTTGTAGTTTAGCGCCAAGCATGCGCAGTGAAGCACTTTGTGGGCAAATTACTTCCGGTGACGTTTTAGGCTGCATCGCGTCCTGGTTCGTAAAGTCCCTATTTAAAACAACACGACGCGCTGCAGCTGTCTATTAATTAAAGATCCCTTCTGAAAGACCACGCTTTTCTTTGAGCCTTTTTAAATTATGGAGATACAGAAATGATCTAA
>OX421445.1:9647771-9657771 GCA_949126865.1 Montipora capitata | reverse complement strand
TGTTTCAGATATAGTTAGGGTCATCATGTAATCTATGTCAAAACGAAATTTAGCCAAGGAATTAAGTACTAATCATACTTTTTCCACTTGACATTTCCGTAACTTAGGTGAGCCCGTCGAACTCGGTTTGAAAGGTGCGAGGTGGAATAAAATGGAAAGTAGTTTTACTAACCAAGACACTCCTGAGCTGTTACATCCCGTGTTATTCCTGTGAAATGAGAGTATAACAAAAACTTTTGGCGTTAGAAGAAAGCCACTACAACTGATTTGTCAAGCCATTATCCGTCCCAAATAGAATACTCTTCTTATCAAAATGAGTGAATTTCAAGTATATAGACGTCATTATATTGACGTTTTATTCAAAACTATTTCCACCATATGAATGAAGGGGGTAGTTTCTAAAGAAACTGTGGTGCTGCGTCGGTGGAGAAGTAGTATACAAAAATTTGGTTGTATCAGCGGAGTTGATAATGTAAATTGACCACCGTACAGAGATTCTAAAAGCTGACGTTTCGAGCGTTAAAGGGCTAACGCTCGAAACGTCAGCTTTTAGAATCTCTGTACGGTGGCCAATTTACATTATCAACTCGGGTGATAAAACCAAATTTTTGTTTCCACCATAGACTATCATCAGTAATTTAATCATAACAGACACATGTTCGAACGAAATGATAATTATATGAAATGTATCATATATTGCACTGCGGGTAGGTATGACACCAAGTGAAACTGTGTTGCCTCGCAGTTATTAGCATAGTTTACTATGGCGTCGAAAAAATTCCAGGACTTCAACGGGGTTTGAACCCGTGACCTCGCGATACCGTTGTGACGCTCTAACCAACTGAACTATGAAGCGACTGACGTTGGGAGCTGGTCATTTCTAAGTTCACATGTTCCCGTGATAAATGGTATCGCGAGGTCACGTTACAAACCCCTTTGAAGCCCTGAAATTGTTCAGGCTTCTCGACGCAAAAATAAATTGCCCTCATAACTGCGAGGCAACACAGTTTCACTTGATTTCAGACACAAGCTCGTCCACGAGGATTAGCCCATGGCGTCTAAGTTGTTTATAACTAAATCAGTTTATTCCAGGAGCCATTTCATTATACAATTGTTGGAGGCTTGAGTTCTTTCACATTTTTGGTTTTTAATTCACCTAGCCTTAGCATACTTTAAGATAATATATGGCTCAATTCCATAGCATCGTGCCAGACATCAGTTGACCAGACAATCAACGATTACTGGAGGCCGGCAAATCGGCGATTGCAAGATTGAAATTTACCATACGGCTTGCATTTGAGATGAACAGGTGACATGACTATATGAACATAGCCTGACGCCTATTTCCGAAATAAAAGGTCAGGAAGCTGTTATCGGATTGGAGGTTCGAGTGGCAATCAACGCACTGGAAGAATACTCCGCCGGAATACTCTTAAAACCGTCAAGAATGATGAATAACGATGGCCACCTCCTAAAAAACGACGTTAGTAAACAGCACTAGTTTTGTTATTGTTATTGTTATTGTTATTGTGCTAATTATTGGGGGGGGGGGGGGAGTCCTTAGGTCAATTTTCGCTGGGTATGTGCCGCTGGACTCTCAGAACCCCTTACTCTTTATAGTCTATTTTATGGCCAATTATAGACCCTATCTTAGTCACTTTTGGGTAATTGTAATTTTAGCGACCCCAACATAGTCACTTTCTGTTTATGCATAAACCTTACATAAATCCTTTTAATTATAAATTTCAAGACGGAATGTAAATCGACTAGTAAATATTAAACCGACAGCGCTACAGTTCTTTCTGTAACACCTTTTTTTTTTACCGCGAATCTTTCCATTTTTAAATCGCACAAGGCAGAATTTTCTTATCCCCAAAATCCCAACAATTTGCGACCCCATCAGTAACTCTGTCGGGAACTCTGTTGAAAATGCAACCCCATTATAGTCGTGAAAATGCGACCCAACCAACAGCACATCCCAAATAGCCCATTTAATAGGAAGTACACCACCCGGGATTCAAAGAGTTGTCTCAGTTGTCTACTTTTGACAACAGTCCGAGAGCTCTCACCATTCGCGACAGGATGGCCGAGTGGACAAGGCGTTGGACTTAACGTCCAATAGATAAATTATCCGCGTGGGTTCGACCCCCATTCCTGGTAAGTTTAACTTAGTAATTTCTTACGTCATTTCATGTACATATTTGGAACAAAGGTGACGGCGAATGGGTAGAAGCACTAATTAGCTATGAACTTAGGATCCAAAAGTAATTTAATCACAACAGACACAATCTCGTCCCCGAGGATTAACCCATGGCGTCTAACTCGTTTTCAACTAAATCAGCTTATTCCGGGAGCCATTTCATTATACAATTGTTGGAGGCTTGAGTTATTTCACTTTTTTTTTGCTGTTAATTAACCAAGCCTTTGCGTACTTTAAGAAAGTATATGGCTCAGTTCCATAGCATCGTGCCAGACATTAGTTGATCCGACAACCATCGATTGCTGGAGGCCGGCCAATTTGTAATACCGTTCCCAAACAACAAAACGGGGATGTGGAAAACGTGTATAGAGATAATATTGTTTAGCGACCACTTACCCTTTAATTCTGCGCAGCAGTCTTTCTTCAGTTGAAATGAAGGATGCCTCAGCAACGTATATCTTCGCTATGGCTATTGAAAATGCCGCTATTCCAACAACGAATTGAAAGAAAAAGATTGCCACATCTTCAATAATACTCATGAGGGCAATATGGGTAGTTCCTGTTATTTTATTGATCTCCATTAAATGACCAAAGACACGTAAAGTCATAATCATCGTGTTGAGTCCATATAAGTAGCCTGCGATGACCAGAGCCTTGTTTCCAATTGCAGTGGTTGATACACCCCAAGTTATTGTTCGCAGCATAAACGTTGCCACATAAATGACAAGCATGGTGAAGTCTAGCACATTCCAGCGATCACTGAAGCATCGAATGAAACGAAAAATGAAAGGCATTTCATGGATGAGCTTGAAAACTTTACAGTCTTAAAAATCGAAATCGATAGATAGATAGATCGATAGATAGATAGATAGATAGATAGATAGATAGATGATCTGTTAATTTTATTATCCTTGTTGCTAAGGGCGGCGTTAAAAACCTTGTCACAGGTTTTCTCGCAATATGAAATAATGGCTGGAATACCAGTTTCCTTAAGTGCCTCGTCGTAAGACAGAATGGGACAAATGATTGATAATGCCCTTTTATGAACCCGCTCCAGCTCACACCCGGCCCCGATGATAAATACTTGGGCAGAGCATAAAAGAATACAGGCACTGCATAAACCAGGATTGATCCAATACATGTGACATAGAAGAGAGCTAAATCCCTACATGGAACCCTTGCTCGTATAGGCTGAACTAGGAAATACAAACGTTTAGACACCTTCTTTATAGTTTCACTAACAAATAATAAATTGTCAAGACTTCGAAAAAGACCACGTACGGTTATTCATTAGTCGCTAAGCTAATTAGGACTTAACCTTAAGACCAGCTAAAACGATGGAAAGCAAACAAAAATAGAGTTTCGGAAAGTAGTGGGATAGAGGCTGAATAATTTTTCCTGTCATAACAATTTCATAGCTAATTCATATACTTCCAGATTACCTGAAATATTTCCCAACGCCGCTAAATTCCATTCGGGAACGGAAATCATCCATCGTTGTTGGGCGGCCATCAACGCAGTCGATTCCATTCCGCATTCCGCAGCTCTGTGATCGTTGATAATTATAGCTTCTATGTTTTGCCCTTTTGGTACATGTAAATCCAAGTTGATTGTACTCTGACACAAAGCGTCCCACAAAAAAGACTAAGATCGCTAATTCCAAAAACGAAACTGGGACTGTGGTTGGAGAGACGCAAATAGCGATGTGGAGGCCCAAAAGGAGGAAATAACTGATCATATCTCTGGCGAACATGAAGTAAGGTGTAGTGAAGTAATCCAGGTACTTGTCTAGAAGGTAAATACTAATGATTATTGATTTTGTGTGAAGCTAAGGGAGACAGAGGAAGCCGGCCTCCGAAGTAATCAGTGTAGGTTAACCCGGTGAATGAGTATCCACCGATCAGTCAACATCGACAAATAAATCTCTTCATTTCATTCATGCACCGGGGTTAACATGTAACATCTTTAAGTGAAATCGCGAATTGAATATCAGACTGCTCCATGTAGACAATTTAGATCCTACTAGCCGTGTGGTGGGACAATTGTAACGAGTCTCGTGTAACTCATGATCAGTGGATGAGCATCCAAACTCAGAAGTAATCGGAAGGTCGTAGGACTGGTTCGACTCCTGCAAATTTTTTTCCGAATATCCCCGAGTGCTAGCTCCCACGGGTCTCCTATAGCTCAGTGGTAGTGCATCCAAACTTGTAATCGGAAGGTGGTTGGTTCGACTCCTGCAAAGGGGCAATCGGATTTGCACCGAGTCAACATCGAAAATAAAATAATCTCTTTATTTAAGGTAAAGAATTCGTTAATTGTGAGGCCGTGTTTGAAAAGCGGTAATTCAAATAAAAATGAAAAACAGCAGCACGTAACCCAGCTAAAAGCTGGCTATATTCGAACTCGTGAAATCAGGAAATAGGCGCGCTTTGACGGTGTACAATGGAAAGGGGCACCCAAGAAGAAGGTTCGCTTTAGTGTAACCAGTCGGCACTCCTTGTTCCTGAGGTGGTAGAATGTTGAAAATGGCTCACTATGAACCTAGAGCATTCCCATGCAAATCGGAATTTAGCGCCCAAACAGCCTTCTTCATAAACTTCTAAATTTAAACGTTCGAGCAGCTAGCAAAGTCCCTTTGGCTTGTGCCTGTTTCTGGTAGTGTGGTTTTATACGACACAAGCCGGCCACTTATTGCTGGACAGAATAAAACCGACCACAACACCAAAACTCCGAGGCCTACTCGTACTCTGTGCGAAAAGTTTGAAGGTTCTTAATAATGCTCCCAGCGTTTACGAACACTGAAGAGTTGTAATGCGGAGCCTACCATTTACAGATTAAGGTGCAATGGGAGCACTTTCGAGTGTCAGTTACTTTCAGACCCTGAGTGTTGATCCAGCCGGGGTTCGAACCCGCGACCTCCCGCACGCTAGTTCGATGCTCAACCGAATGAGATACCGGTGGGCTGTGCGCCTGAGACAATGGGAGCCTTATTGACTGTATAGCCAACGAGCCATTGTAAATCCCTTCCCCATGTCCAGGAGCCGATAACGTGGAGCTTATAATTCGAATATCTCTTCTGAGTTATTGTTTTCCCAGACCATCCATATTTACAACGGCTTCTCTCGCGAAGCTTTCAATTGTGAAAGTTTGGCCAACCGGCAATCTGTGATGTATTCAGGTTACGGAAAATAGCATAGCGAACTGAAAATAAATAGCCACGATCACTTAAACAAGGGGTACAAGTTGTTCCCCTGAGTCATTGGCCTCTGTGAAGACTTGTAAAACGTATTTTATATATATATATTTTGTTTAAATCCAGTCCACTGGTTAATTCTGTAATTCTGTAGCTCAATGAGCTGTGCTGAGAGCGTCCATAAGGCTTGTATTTGAGGTGAATAGGTGATATGACTATGAACATAGCCCGACACCTGGGATTTCCTCTAGCTCATTCACCATTTGTGCAAGCTAGGCGGAGGCTGATTCAACAGAGTCCAATCAATCATTCCCTCCCCACCCTCCCTATTTTTACTTTCTTGTGGATGGCGGGTGTGCCCTCACCTTTGCTGGGATCATGTCTTCTATATTTGGGTATTTCCTAGGTTACCATACTGATTTTCAATAAACGGCCTAGCCTACCAGGGCTTGGCCAAGATATCCCAAGCACCTGTGGTATTCAGTTTGTGTCCCAGCAAACGGAGGTCGCCCAGAGCAATTATGCCTTGCCAACAATATCAGTCAGACTGTATGGACCATGAAGCATAAAATTATAATACAGTGTTATCAAAAAGGTACATAAGAGCCATCCTAGATGAACTAATAGGGAATTTAAGATACATGGATGACAATAGTGCTCAAAATTGAACATGAGCTCAGACTCTTTTTAACTCTTTCAGTTTGTCAAAACTAGATGAATCCTTCTGGAATCCAGGTGATCTGATGACGTAATTCGGAGGACTGGGAAGAAAAATTTTAACGCCGTATCCCACAACCGCCCGCGGCTTTATTTTCGAATTCAACATGGCAGAGGCGAGGTTAGATTTCGTCGGGTCTACTTGAATGTTCATTCAGTAACAGGAAATGTGGTAGACACGGAATGATCTGTTGAGTTTTGGCGATGAAAATACTGCAAGGAGTTTTGAAACACATAAGGCCGCGCGCGGTTGTGGGATACGGCGTTAAAATATTTCTTCCCAGTCCTCCACATTACGTCACCAGATCACCTGGATTACTATTGATGCAAGATTAACATAAACGGTTAACGGTTCAAATTGAAAAAAAAAAAAAAAAATTAACGTTTCATGACAACGGCCTCTAACGCTGGAAAAGGTTTTTGAAGTAGTTTTAGAAGTCTGTTTACTTCAATTCAAATTGCTTCTTGCATGGAGGATGGGGTATTTGGCGGTGTAAGCTGTCTTTATATGGGGGCATTTGACCATTGTTTTTGGCGGGGGGGGGGGGGGGGGATTGGCGCTCTTGGAATTGACTGATACATAACTATGGAATTCTGCACATATTTTTACAATTAATTCTGTACATATTTTTACAATTAAGTGAATACTATCACAACATAACAAATATTTAAGATATTTAAGTGTAGACTTATTGCCTATAGTATAGATTATCACCAATAGTACGCGCCCTGAGATTGGCCAGTTTAGTGAGCAGTATCTTATAGTGCGGCGTGCCAATTTAAAAGTTTGTTAAATGCTTGATTTACAAGGAGGCTTGAAATATTTTCTCTTTTTTGTCACAGACATAAATATATTTTGTTTCAGATATACTTGGGTCATCATGTAATCTAGGTGAAAACGAAATTTGGCCAAGGAATTAAGTACTAATCATACTTTTCTCATATGACATTTCCGCAACTTTGGTGAGCCAGTCGAACTCGATTTCAAAGGTGCAAAGTGGAATAAAATGAAAAGTAGTTTTACTAACCAAGACACTCCTGAGCTGTTATACCCTGTGTTATTCCTGTGAAATGAGAGTATAACAAAGAATTTTGGGGTTAGAGGAAAGCCACTACAACTGATTTGTCAAGCCATCATCCGTTCCAAATAAAATAATCTCAGTGAGTGAATTTCAAGCATATAGACACTATGATGTTAACGTTTTGTTTAAAACAGTTTCCACCATCAGTAATTTAATCACAACAGATACATATTCGTCCACGAGGATTAGCCCAGGGAGTCTAAGTTGTTTTTATTCCAGGAGCCATTTCATTATACAATTTTTGGAGGCTTGAGTACTTTCACTTTTGTTGTTGTTAATTCACCAAGCCTTTGCATACTTTAGGTAGTTAGTATATGGCTCAATACCATAGCATCGTGCCAGACATCAGTTGCTGGAGGCCGGCAAATCGGTGATTGCAAGATTGAAATTTCCAGGTAAAGTGCCAATTTGTAATACCGTTCCCTAACAACAAAACGGGGATGTGGAAAGCGTTGAAAATACGACTATTCTAACAACGAATTGAAAGAAAATGATTGCCACATCTTCAATAATATTCATGAGGGCAATATGGGTAGTTTCTGTTATTTTATTGAAGTCCATTAAATGACCAAAGACACGTTAAGTCAGAATCACGTGACCAAAAGAAACGGAAGGCTCTGGGGACGAGAATGGTATCAATCCAGGTGCGAATTTTGCACGTCATAAAAGCTGACTTTGTAATTTCATGCAAAAAGGTATGTCAAAATTGAAGACTAAGAATCTCGTTGAAACGTTTTGACCAGAAGATAAACTGCAATTTACGTTTCCTGTAATCCAAGCCCCAGTTCTTCAAATGATGAATAGCGGTATCCACCGGATAAATCACTATCCAACGGATAAACACTAGAAAACCAGGAGCCCATCAACGGAGCGTGCAACTTACCTATTTCGTGCAACGGCTAGTCTAAAAATAAACCTACTTGTGAAAACGCCGTTTCACAGACGCTGTATGGAAGTTGCACGCTCCAGATGGGCTCCTGAGAAAACCAATTGCGCTATCCACTGGATAGTGATTTATCCGGCGGATAGCGTTATCCATCGTTTGAACAACTGGGCCAGAATTAGCTTAATGAGGCTTTGAACAACAGGGCCCAGCAGGGGAAAAAGTTATGAAACACATCGCTGGTTTAATAAATAAATAAATAAATAAATAAATAAATAAATAAAAGGTCCGCAGTGCGTACTTGGTCGGACATGTAACACATGCAATCATACATACTAACACATGAAGAATAATTTGAAATATGAACAAGGCATAAATGAATATGAAATCAACTACTAAAATGAGTTTATTCAAAGACAGGGAAGCATTAAATCAAAAAAAGAGAAGGCAGTTTATTCATCAAAAGAAAGACATAATTTAAAGTCTCATAGAAAATTCATAGTGTAAACAAGAATAAGCAACAAAAATGTCAAACTATTTAAGCTCAAACTATTTCTCAAATGAGAGTAAATAATTATATATTGTTATCTGAGTAAACGTATCCGCAAGATTCCTGCAGCATGCACTGTCAATTTTTGCTTGAAAGTTTGGTAAATTATACGCCATTCCGATGGCGCATGAAACAATAGTTGTTTCTTTTCAGGAACCCAACCAATAAATGTTCTTCTCTTTCCTCAATAAGGCAGAACAATCCAATGTACCGTAACAAGTACCGTATATGCCAAGGTCTTTCACAATGAAACTTCTTTTCCTTGGTCATTAACACTTAATAGGTTTCTCCTCTACCATTATCAGCAGCTTCAAGACAGTCGAAGTCGCTTGTCCGCCATTTTGATTCTCCCAGGAGTCCTTCACAGCCCATAGCAAGTGTTCATGTCTCTATGTGTAGACTGTCGTGAGCTTGAGTCAAGTCACGTGATGATAAAATTCTCAGAATTGGTAGCCTTTTCTCTAGTTTACATGATGAAGTATTTCTACACCATCTATCAACACAATGACATTTTAAATTCTACTATGATCAAATTTTTATCCCTTGCATTTTTAGGTTTATCACATAGAATTCCTGGAAAGATTAAAAACACCTTTTACCGTTTGAAAATATCTGCATTGGTTCCGGAGAGAGTTAAGTTTGAAAAATGTGTAAAATATGCAAATGAGAGGATTGATGACGTCATTCACTCAACCCAATCTAACAGCAACTATGAATAGAGATATCTTGGTCAATTTGCATCAGAGACCATTGAAACTTGGTAGGCCAATAGGCTTTAAAGAAATTGGTTCCCATGACAACTCACTCCTTTCCAGTTTCCACCAACCTAGTTACAATATTTTGGTGATCTTAAAGGGAAAGTACGGTCTAGAAAACGTTTCTCTGAATCGAAAGTTATTTACCTGTGTTGTCATACTTGACCACTCATTTGGACTAAATGTGTTAAATAGCGAACAATAACGCTTCAAAAACAGGCAAATTGAAATTGAAATCAGCCATCTTTGTTTTTGTGGATGCAAACGAGGCTATGACGTAGCAATAGTCAAGGATTTCTCCGAATGAGTAAATGTACTTGATGCAAACAGGAAAAACACGGGAGAGGAAAGCAATACTTTGTAGACTTGAATCTTAATCCAGAGGCTAAATTGTATTGATATTGGCTCCACCTCTGAACAGACTTACCTCGTGGTCGTTAAACGGGGTTTTATGTGAGTTATATGCAGGAGTTTTACAAAGCGAAAGAGAGCTTGCAGTGCTATCCCGCGCTCATTGCTGTGAAATAAATGCCTGGAAATTAAGTTTAATCAGCCTACCGTGGCTTTCTACGAGATCCTTGTTACAAGTTCAAAACAAACGATCGATTTATATATATATT
>OX421445.1:9607771-9625271 GCA_949126865.1 Montipora capitata | reverse complement strand
CACAGGCCAAGGACGAATTCTTGCCATCAATGCAGACCGACTGACGTCTACCCGAGAGATATGAGTGACACCAATCATATGTTCTGTCGTTAACACCACAGGCCTCCCATTTCCGCAATAATAAATTGTGGCCAACCATGTCGAAGGCTTTACAGTAGTCAACGATTAGTACTCCACTCACTCTGTTATTGTCCAAATTTAATAAGAGCTCATCAACTATTTTAATCAGAGCAGCCTCAGTACCATAGTGCTTTCGAAAACCTGACTGTCTAGAATAAATCAAGTTGTTCACTTGAAGAAAGTCATACAAAGAATCGTGGACGTAACGCTCTGTAACCTTAGATAAAACTTAAATTGTGTAACAGTTGCTTTTACTACCTCATTGGCTTGAATGACTTGTTATACGTAACACATAACCTCAATTATTTAACAATTAACATGCAGTTTTGTTGCATAATTCTACTTTGCATTTGCATGTCGCGTGAGATAGCAAGCACGCGATATCCGAGTTCAGTGCAAGTTTGGTGTCCGAGCGAGTCAGTTGTGTAATTTATAGAAAGAGGTTTTTACCGATTTTACTGCTTCTGACCGATCGTTCCTGACGTCGCACACAGACGAAAATGAGGCGCTTAATGACGACCTGCTATCGAATGAAGGCCTGGACGAAGGAGAATTCCTCAAAGATTCTGGAGAAGATAAAAATATGGCGGCCGAGCCTGGCACAAGCGGCGCGAACGTTTCAATGTCCTCTGCCGACTTTAAGAGTCTTTCACTGCAATGACTGAGTGTGTCAAAAAGACCCGATAAATTGGAGGAAAGCATTCTGCGACGGGTAAAGGCCCTGGCAAACGACAGAGCCAGGAACATCACAATGCTGTGCCTGCCAAAAGCCCACCAAAGAATGCTTGACCTCCTCGAGCGAGCAAAATACCTCGGACAATGATGATGTTCAAACACTCATGGCTAAAGTTGCCGACGATGATGACGATCTCAGCAACGGGGACGAAGATGAAACACTTACAGAACTACAGAAAGAGTACGAGTCTGAAGACTCTATCGGGAAAAGCATACAGAACCCACAATTTTGCCAAACTGCTTGGCAAAATGTTTCGCAATCACCTGCCCGACAAAGTCCTCAAAGGCCTTAAAGAGAAGCTCGAGCGGAAAACTGCGAAGGTGTAAAACCAACACGCGTCAAACCGGGTATTTGGCGAAAACTTCGTAAACACACGCAGAAGAGGGACTTACAACTGTATAAGATGCAGCAAGCCCTCGTTAAGGGTATAATCCCGGTTGCCCGGTTGACAGAACTGACCATGTCAGAAAAGCATGGGTTAGACAAAGAGAGGATGCAGCTGATCAAGCAATTTGGGCTTGATGTCTTGCCACTACTAATGCATGTAAACTATGAACTAAACATGCAGTGAGAACAGCTCATGAAACCTGACATTGGCAAAGACTATTCCACTTTCCCCTGACGTCATGTACTATTCACATACCTGCTTTTTGCTGACGACCGCCAAAAGCAGTTTAACGACATAAGTGAAGTAAACAAGATTGGTGCAAATGTTCAAAACCACAGAGTCAGAGGAATCCTTCTGGTTACAGCAGCAGCAATACAAACAGACACAGTCCAAAGGCCAAACATTCACAGCTTGGTGTCACAAGGAATCTCCAAAGATGAACTCAAACAAGAGGCAATCACAGTAGCTCATGCTCTTAACAGACCTTAACACGGTAACTTGTGGTGTACAAAATTTTGTTGCTGGTAACATCGCTCATCACTTTTCTGACTGTAGGTCTATTACCTCAGACCCAAGCATCCTTGTGATTGTATCTGGCTATCGCATCGATTTTGAACGGTTACCATACCAAACATCTGTGCCCTGTATAAAATTTTCTAAAGGTGACGAACACATTATTGCAGCAGAGGTTCAAAAACTTCTTGATAAAGGTGTTCTAAACAAGACAGCACACTGCAATGGAGAATTCATCTCTTCGGTCTTTACTAGAACAAAGAAAGATGGGTCTCAAAGACTCATCCTGAACCTCAAAAATCTTAATGAGTTTGTTACTTACCGGCATTTTAAAATGGAATCCATCCAATCAGCTTCCCAACTACTTAAAAGGGTCCGACTATTGGTTGGCAGTTCTAGACCTCAAGGATGCTTATTGCTCTGTACCAATAAACCTCCGGCACAGATAATACCTAAGACTTGAATTTAACGGAACCCTTTATGAGTTTATAATTACTTGCTGGCCAAATGGCCTGGCCTAGGCCCCTAGGGTATTCACCAAGCTTATGAAACCAGTAGTTATGCAACACTGAGATCAAAAGGATACCTTATAGTGGGTTACATAGACAACATATTACTAATGGCAGAAACATGCACCAGAGCAGCTATTTCAAGTAGTTGCTGGCACGGTTGGCCTACTCAGAACACTTGTTGTCACAATCCATGATACTAAATCTGTCACGACACCCTCTCAAATAGCAACATTTTTGGGATTCATATTGAATTCTATGAATATGACCTTATCCATGATCCCGGAGAAGGCAGATATCGTAGAAATTAAGTGTCACAACCTCAGTTGTACAAATACAAGATCCTGCTCAAATCCGAGAGGTTGCCTCAGTCACGGTGGATTTAATGGTCTCCACATTTGCAGGAGTGTACTATGGGCCATCAATCAATCAATCAATCAATAAACTTTATCTACCCTCGAATTTACAGAGTAGCACTCAAGTGCTAATATCTTCGAGCCAACCGGCGGGTCTAATCTGCAGGTCGCAGGTCGCAGGTCGCAGGTCGCGGGTTACAGGTCATTGTCTCACCAATACAGAAAGTATCCTAAACATTCATAAAAGCTAACCTTAGGCCTAAAAACGTTTGTTTAGGCCTAATTAGGCCTAAGGTTAGCTTTTAAGAATGTTTAGGATTCTTTCTGTATTGGTGAAACAATGACCTGCAACCCGCGACCTGCGCCGTGAAAAAAAGACCCGCCGCGAGCCAACTACATTAATAACTAATTATAATTAAAAAGTTAATTCTATATAAAAGAAAGATAACTAACTACCTAGACAACTAACTTGCAAATTATCTTGATGTAGAAAGTACAAGATCATTTGTTCCCAGTAGATATCAGTCGTCGACAATAACTAAAATCAGAAATAGTGCGGCGATGGTCAGGAAGAGAATTCCAAGATAATGCTGCCGAATAACTAAAGGAATTGATACCATAAGAAGTGGTCAATGGTTTAGGCAAACAGAGCATCTTATGTCCTCTTAAAAAAGAGGTTCTAGAGCGCAAGCGAAACATATCTTTTAAATATCTTGGATAATCAGAAAAATGAAAACATTTAAAATAGTAAGAATCATGTTTTGTAAACGCTTATCCTTAAGGTTTGCAGTTCCTGCCCTTTTCAGTAAATTATTGTACTCAGAGTGAAAATCCTTGAAAATAAATCGAAGAATACGTTTTTTTAAAAGGTCCAGTTTATCAGAATCTTGTTTGCTAGAGAAATGCCACACCATAGAACAATAATAAAAGTGAGGAAGTATAAATGCCTTATAAAAACGTAGCACCAGACATCACTTTGCCAAACCTGGTCATAACGCTAAACTGACTGTTTACTTTTTTACATATGGAGGACACATGTTGCTTAAACGTAAGATCTTTATCAATCGTAACGCCAAAAAGTTCCTCTGAGTCATTTACTGAGAAATTAAACTGTTGGTCAGTTTTTCCTAGTATCCCTTGGTGTTTGCTGGGATATGCTATCATTACATTAATCTCGTACCAGGTATTTGCTGAGCTTACCTCACGCGAGATAAGCCTCTCCAAATATACCGGATCCGTATCGGCGGTGTAGAGGTGACCATCATCTGCATACATATTGAATTGTACAGTTTTAATTTGTAAGAATAAATCATTTATGAAAATATTAAAAAACATTGGTCCAAGAACACTGCCTTGAGCTACTCCTCGCCTGACTTCTTGCCAATCTTGCATCACCTACTTTCGGCCACTGCGTCCTACCGTGTAAGTAATCTTTAAGAAGCATACAACTTCTACTGTTAACACCATAAGCCTTTAGCTTGGCCAGCCATTATTTTATAGCCATTATTTTATAGATCTCTATAGTGTATATTAAAACTGATGCACTGCAAACAAATGGCTGGGATCTTGAGGGGAAAGTAACACTCTCACCCCTGTGCAAACAAGACCTCCTCTAGTGGATAAATAATGTTGACCAATATCCACAAACCATCACACCACAAATCCCACATCTACCCTTGACGTCTGACAGCTCACTTGCGGGCTGGGAGGCAGTGATGGAGGGTACCTCAAGTTTTGCAAGTGGTAGATGTTCATTCCAGGAATCCCAACTTTCTGGGACTGCAGTCACTCTGCAGTCACCTGGAAAATAGTACCATTAAAGTGCTTTGTGACGATACAACTACAGTCTCGTATATCCGCAGTATGGGTGGCTAGAAAGCTAGGAACTGCAATGATATAACTAAGGAAATTCTAATGTGGTGCATACAGAGGCAGCTGGCACTATCAATCTCCCACATACCAGGGAAATTAAATACAGAGGCAGATAGAGCTAGCAGAGAATCACACAACAGTAATAAAGAATAGTCCCTAGACCCTACCATTTTTGATGAACTTAAACTTAAATGGGGCGACCCTGAAATAGACATGTTTTCATTGAGGCTGAACCACAAAATGTCTCCATATGTAGCCTGGAAACCAGATCCACGTGCAGAAACTATTGATACATTCACTCTGTATTGGTCCAGATATAAACTTATCTATTGTTTTACTCCTTTCGGCCTCCTTAGCAAAGTCCTCCAGTTTATCTAAGAAAGCAGAACAACCGCCATACTTGTGGTACCCATACTGGGCAACCCAAGTTTGGTACCCACAGCTCCTACCGTTGATGAAGTCTCCTTCAATATCAATCAAAATGCACCGCAAAACCATTAATCTCCCACACCAACCAGAACAAGTCCACCCATTATACTCCAAACTTTAACTTCATGGATGTCTCTTATCAGAGCTTCCTTAGCTGCTCAAGGTATAACAAGGGAACCGCAGGACATTATCTTGGCATCATGGCGAAATGGAACCCGCAAACAGTACTGTACATATATTACAGCCTGGTTAAAGTACTGCTCTGATTGTAACATTAGCCAAGTCAATCCCAAGCTGCAGCAAGCCCTTCATTTCCTTACTCTACAATTTAAACGTGTGGGATATAGTGCGGTTGCAACTGTCCGAAGTGCACTGTCAAGTTGTATTACAAGTGGGTGGCCACTCCCTGGTGTCAAGGGTTATGACTGAACTGTTTAATCAAAAGCTAGCCCTCCCACGCTTCTTTGAGACTTGGGGCCCCCAAATACTGCTTTAAAATCATTCTTGTAGGATTCGTAGAACGCCACCATTTCCATCGATCAATGTGAAATTTGGCGTGTTTTCCGGGGAGATATGGCCCCAGTTTCCCTGAAAATCTCGTGTGGTGGCGTTTATTGCGCCTACATGAAAGGCATTTCACTTCCCTGCGAAGGCAAAATTTTGTTTTGGTCTCCGAGCGACTTTATTTAAGTTTTTCAGCCGAAACATAATACTAAATACATCGGAAAGGATAAAGAAAAGGGTTTTTGGTTCACTGGATGGAATTTCAAGCCTTGAAATCGCTGAAAAGCTAAGTATGTATTCCTTTCCTGCCAACATTAAATACTTTTTGACAAAAAAAAACATTTTTAGCGGTGGCTGATTTCGCGCGGCTTTCTGTTGATTGGGAGAAAAACGTTAACCACCTTACGACGCCATTGATGATATGTCACTGAAACAGCTTACCCTGAAACTGGTCATGCTTATGGCACTATTGTCTGCACGGGGAGTTCAGACTTAACAGTCCTTGTCCTTGGAAGCAATGAGTACCCTACCTGGAAAGTATGTGTTTCCCATCTCTTCTGTTTTAAAACAAATAACTGCCAAAGGGGGCCAGAACAGACATTTACTGCCCAATATTTTTCATAGTTACCCCTTGTATTGTGGAGCTACTTTCAGCTTATCTTAAAAGAACAGCTCCTCTCAGGAAAGAGACAAAGCAGTTGCTTGTTTGCGATTCTGAATCTCAAGGACCAGCTTCAAGGGACACAATATATCCACGAAGGATGCGGGAATTGATACTGTGGTTTTCAAACCCCACAGCACTAGGAGTGCCTCGACCTCAGCAGCTAAACCATTGAATCTTCCTATTCAGGTGATAATGAACACTGCTGGATGGTGTTCTGATTCTACTTTTGCCAAATTCTATGATCGCCCTGTTCTAACTGGGAACAGCTTTGCTGCAGCAATTCTGGGAGATAAGAAATTGTAATCTGAAATAGCTTATATTTTTTGAGCCAGTGCATGTTCAAATTATACCTATGTATGGATTGCCAATGGTGAAAATTTTATCATATATCGATATCAGTTATTGCTGCAGTACTTACTACTGTCATGTAGGAGGCCTATTACAACTACACGTTATCAAGTGAAGCTACGATCCTCGCAGTTATGAACGCAATTTTTGCAATTGCGTAAAGAAGCCTGAAAAATTCAGGACTTCAACGGGGTTTGAACCCGCGACCTCGCGATACCGGTGCGACGCTCTAACCAACTGGGCTATGAAGCCACTGACGTTGAGAGCTGGTCATGTGTGGGTTCCAATGTTCCCGTGAGGAATGAATCAACGATGAAATGAGGCGTCTTGAACTGGACATCACTGTCCTACATACCGTTCACAAACACAGATGTCGTTGTCGCATACCGAGTCAGACTCTTTTTATCATCTTTTACAAGCCCGTGGCTGTTTATCTTGGCCAGGAGTTCGTCCATAAGCTTTCTTTTGTTCGCAAACTCTATCTCTAGAATGTCCCACGCTCTATCTATATCTTTGCAGGTTAGGGTTAGGGTCTGTCCACCAGGATCCTTTGGCATGGCTTTTTGAAAACGCTGAAATTGTTCGTCCTTATCTTGCTGAATTTTTCAGGCTTCTTTACGCAATTGCAAAAATAGCGTTCATAACTGCGAGGATCATAGCTTCACTTGATTTCATATCCGCAGTTCATATATATGATCCATTTCATATATCACTTCATCGTTAAATACATGTTATGTTGTGTTCATTTATTTATTTATTTATTTATTTATTTATATATTTTATGCCTGAGTTTTCTGTGCCTTTGACCTTTTAAAGTCTCACGTGACCTCCGATTGTATGCAAATGCGAGGTAGAATTGTAAAATTAAACGAGACTTACCTGTAAGTCGTGGTTTGATTGAGATTATCTGATGGAATGGGGGATTGCTGGCTCAGTTATTTACTGTCGCGACTCGGGGCGAATTCAGTAATCGCCCAGTCTAGTTTCGGCCCAAATTATTCGGGATAAACAAATAAAAAACACGTTCTTTACTTCTTCCCTACTTTTCACCACAAATTTCTGAAAATTATGCCCCGCAATTGCTTGAAGGCTCTGGGCCCATATACAAAAGTTGCTCCAAATTAAACATAATAAGTTCCCAAAAAGTTGCCGAGAACATCAAAAGGCTTAAGGGTCACCCTTCAAGACAAGCCAACTTTTTGCCACATAATGATCCCATTAAAAAGACTCTTTAAGTCTTTTTAAAAGCCCCGTCTACGTACACGAGCAATTTTTTGTGACAATTTTTATTTGCTCGTGTAGACGAGGCAATTTGGCCAAATTTATGTGACAAATGTGTTTGCTGAAAATGTGACTTATCAGCTTTTATGTGACAAACAAAAGTCTTGTCTTTGTCCTCACTGCCTCACTATCAAGCTGAATATTTGATATTTCGAAAATGGTCTATTGTTAAAAAAATATTTTATGTGTTGTGCTATCTACGCGATCAAATGTATTTGCCATATAAAATTGTCACATAAAAAATGCACGTGTGGACGGGGCTTTAGTATTGAGTCCGTGAACGTGAAACGGAGAGATTGCTCGACATCTGTAGATAACGAGCAAGAAATGAGCAGAAATTAGACAAATTTTTGGCAAAACGCACTGAACCGTACGCGAACTCTACTGTTCCAACTTTCAAGTGTGTGCAACAAGGAGCTCTTCCCAGTCTTACACGGCCAGTTTCTGACTCGGTCAAACGTGCCAAATTATTGTCATGTGAAAGCTAACTGAATTAACTCGGCTAGGAAAGAAGTGTCCTTAAAAAGGAAAACAACCAAACCTTTCTCATCCATTTGAGCCAGTTTTGTAGCCGGTTTGAAATGATATAAAATCTGAAAGTTCAGAAAAGACATTTCTATTATTCCCGCTGCAAAAGCGACGCAGGCCCATCAAGTGTTCGAGTAACAGGTTACTCATGTAGAAAACTGCATCTTTGATCAGCTTGTCGCTGATTAAACGTCAGAAATGCCTTTACCGTTTATAGCGTGACTAAAAGAGCGTATATTCAGTTACACCTTATAACTAAAGACATTGATATAGCCCTTTGTTGTCAAAATATCAATTATTCGTTTGGGGTTCATTCATTCATTTCATTTAGATCTCCATAGGTTGAGAACTCTGCGTTGATGAATTTGAAATCTGCACCCTGGTATGTCTGCCAAACATTTTCTTATGTGACTGGTTTACTAAAACTGTGTTGTCTAGAGGAAACAGCGTAGCGTTCACATTGCCTAAAATGAACAAGGCTGCGTACTTCGAGTAACCAATAACATTGTCACTAACGAGTTACGACATATGCGGACCACTAGATATTTTCTGTTACTAGTGCGTTCCATTTTTTGCAAAACACTCACTTACGCTGATGCAAGCGAACAGAATCCGTCCAGGTAATAATTTCCACGGCACAGATTTGTTTTACTTCCGTTTTTTAAACGCCTCGCTGGGAAGAAATTGCCAACTGGCCGTACTTTGTGGTTCAGTTACCGTTTTGTAAGTTAAGAACGGAAACAATATTGGTCTTACTGCTAAAAATCCTAACAATTTATGCAAGTTTTGTGACGTGCTTTGTTTAAGGGGTTCCTTTTTATGCTCTACCTGAAATTCCATTTACCCACTGTCAGAAAGTTTTTCACAGAATCATACAGGAAAGGCCAACTGGGGAAGTTTCCTGATAAGATCACGGATTTCAGAAATTGACCGTCATAAAGTTGCCCGTTCGGCATGAAAAGGTGACAGACAAACCTGAAGCATAACACTTCGCATGGCTTTTGCACCTCAGCATTGGTGTTTTAGTGCAAGCTTATTACTAAACGGGCCTCGAGGGTTACTGTTGAATCTGCAGTATCATTTAAATTAACAAATGTGATAACGTTTGAGTTAAATTTGTCATCCGCGCAACAGTCCAATGGACGTATCGTGTTTTTAGTGCAAGATAGAAAACAAGCGCACTGTTTTATTGCACAAAGTTAAACTAAGGATACCCCAACAAATTCGCACGCTTAACGGTTATCTAAAAGTAAAATCTTTTCATCATGATGCTCTGCACGCGTGCATCGTTGTGTGCAACACTTCGGACACCATTGCGATTTACTTTTGCCTCCTCTCAATTACTCTTCAACGCTTTCGTGGCATCCAGAAGAGATCACATAAATGAAGCCGTCACGCATACCGAGCAAGTTACGAAATGACAACATGATTGGGAGACCGGACAAGAGTCGTTCAAAATCAGTCGGGTATAGATCCTGAACCATAAAACGGAAAAAGGTAGTTTTAACTTCCTCTCACGATGTTCATAGACACGTTTTGGATCTTTTCTGATAAAGACTAATCAGGTTTCATCCTGGCTGACCTCAGTTTTTACAGAGGCCCAACTAACGGTCTAGTTCAAAGTCACTGTCAATGACTGTTAGTAGCACTAGCCAAATCGTTCTCTTGTAATTATATGCGTTTATTTAAGTAGCTACAGTTGGTGTAAGCTAAATCATCGCACTTCTGCCAATTCTCCAGGATTATCCTGGAGTCTCTCGGATACGGAACGAATCTCCCGGTCTGACGAAAGGGTCATCAAATCTCCCAGATAAAAACGACTTGGCACCTTTTGAAGACTTTTTTTCCATTGTTGGATCAAGTTAAAAGAATTTTGATATTTTTCAACTCGTCTCATCTTTTCTTAATGCATTTCTTAATCTCTGAGTTTCAAACACACGTTGAGAAAATGGATTTATTATATAAACACCAATGAAATACCAAATGAGCTTTCGCGCGAAAACATGATATCTTCACAAGTGAAAAGATCACTGCTGCTATGGTTACATATAAAACACGCCTTTCGATGCCTTTTAGATTTCGTGAAATGATTTAGTATTTGGTAGCTCCGCGCGGCCATGTAATATACTCTACTGCTTTATCTCCTTATGCTATCACGGCCATATTTAAGCGATTGTTTGATTGAATCTCCGTTTAATAAGTAACATTTCGTGACATAAGTGCCCCGTTTTACCGCAAATTTGCCGTTCAAGATACAGAATTGCGGACGATTTTTGTTTTATTCTGAAGGAGCTGCTGGGTTACAGGGGACGGGTAGGTGGGTGCGTTTTTTTTAGTGGGGAGAGGGAGTGAACGGGTTGCTGGTGTAGGGGGGAGGGGGAGAGAGGCTAGTGGGTCCAGAGGTTGGAATCTCTGCCTCAATGAATTTGAAATCTGGTCCCTGGTATGCCTGTCGAACATGTTCTTATGTGATTGGTTTGCCAACAACAACAACAACAACAACAACCTTAAATCTGTTGTCTAGAAGAAACAGCGTAGCGTTAACATTGCGTAAAATGAACAAGGTTGCGTACTTCCAGTAACCAATACCATTGTCACTAAGGAGTGACTACATGATTGTAGAGACCAGTAGATATTTTACGCCTGATGCAGGCGTACAGAATCCGTTCAGGTAATATTTTCTACGGCACAGATTTGTTTTACTACCGTAACGGTTTTGTAAACGTCTCGCCGGGGAGAAATTGCCAACTTGCCGTACTTTGTGGTTCAGTTAACGTTTTAATTGTGAGTTAAGAACGGAAGCAATATTGGCCTTGACAGCTAAAGATCCTAACCATTTTTTTCAAGTGTTGTGACGTGCTTTGTTTGCGGTCTTCCTTTTTATGTTCTACCTGAAATTCCATTGCATTACCCGTTTCTTTGATTCACAAAACTGATTTACGCACTGTAATTGCTTCTGTCGGTCAGATTTTTTTTTCACAGTCATACAGGAAAGGCAAACTGAGGAAGCCATTTAAAAATAAAATTTTTGCATCATTATGCGCTGCACGCGTGCACCGTTGTGAACAACACTTCGGACATCATCATCAGGACAAACGGGTTCGGCTACAGGCTGCCATTGCGATCTACTTTTACCTCTGCTCAATTACTCTTCAACGCTTTCGTGGCATCCAGAAGATATCACATAAATTGACATAAAGTTCATAAGACGGCACAAGACAATGGCAAAACTCTGCATATTTCTTGACTGACTTGATTACAACGGGCCCGTGGGATACGGTTCAAGTGTCTTACAGTTCTTAGGCTGTCAATAAACGTGCGTGAGTGACAAATAGTCACGCGTGCTATCAAACGGTACTTTAAAGCCGTATTTTGTGACTCAGTTGGCGTTTAGTGAAACAGAATTGATCTTACTGCTAATCCGAGCGTTGGATCTGAGCCCCTTCCCCCTCACCACCCACCCCCCCCCCCCCCCACAAAAAGCAAACAGACAAACAAAAAATAAAACATTGCATTTCATATCCTTCAATTGCAAACATTTCCCATCACTCCGTAAAATAATTGGAAAATAAAGGCATGAGTGAGTGACAAATAGCCGTGCGTGCTATCAAACCATGCCTTGTGGCCGTACTTTGTGGTTGATTAAGCGTTCAGTGAAACAGAATTGATCTTACTGCTCATCCGGGCGTTGAATCTGACCTCCTCCAGTCAATAAGGTAGACAATGAATCCTCGCAGTCAGCAGTGGTAACGTCGTACAAAGCACGAACGCATCTTCCAAGAGGAGCCGAAAAGGAGTAAGCCAGAAACTCCATGACACCCTTTACTCGGGTATCTTCTCATCAACAAGAAAAAGGCGACCAAAGAAGGGAAAGGCTAACCTTCGACTTAGCGATAATCATCAAGTCCCTGTATTTACATTGTTACGTTCAGACAGAGATTCTTGTTATCCGCATAACGTTCTTTGTTTTGGGAAGGAGGAATTGACTTGTCTGACTTCCCTCCGCTAGCCAATAGATAGTTTGTTAACAACAACCGTAAACAACAACAATTAACAATAAAAATAATATTTAACAATTATTCCATGAGCGCGCGTTGGATATGAGATGGTAAATAGCCAACGAGGCGCGTAGCGCCAAGTTGGCTATAACCAGTCTCATATCCAACAAGCGCGAATGGAATAATTGTTTTATTAAATTCCTTTAAACTCCAAAAGTTTAGAAAGTACGAAATGCGAGCCAAAAAAGCGAGCAAATCCGAGCGAAATCGAAAAAACTTGATGAGAACCGATGCGATGTCGTGTGACACCTTGTGGTCAGACAGACGCAGGCTCGTCACAAAAACATTTCTTACCTTTTCACGTACTTCTAAACGTCGGAATTTAATCCAGCTGTCCAGAAAAACTTTTTTTTGGCTTTCTTCAGAGAGAAATTTCGCTTTCCGGCGAAAAAAACGTTTAGCTTGGCAACACTTAGATCAATCATTTACCATATTAGGTCAAACTAAGGTATATGAGCTGATAACCAAGATTGAGTGAACCAATCAGAGCACGAGAATTGCATTATCCGAGGTTGAGAATTTAACAATTGTAATTATTCACCGAGCCTGAGGTGAATAATTGTTTTAGAATAATCACATGGGTGATTATATTTGAAGAATATGCATATTTTGGAGCAACTTCAGAATACCCCGCCACAGCTAACCACTATTGTTTCCCCTATGCGGCATCTTTTGAAGAACGAGACTTAATACAATAGAGCTTATTCTTATTCAATGAAATGCAAATAAGTGGCGGGGTATTCTGAAGTTTAGCGCATTTTTTTGAACACATGACATTTCTTCGGCGTCTGTCACCTCAACTAAATCGCTTCCGAGATTATCGCGTACAAGAGAAAATGACGCGCAATAATCACCTCGAGCGCAACCAATCAGCGCAGGGAATTTTCAGTGATCACCTACGTAATTATACTTATCTTTATTGGTACCAATACAATACAAATTTACTATTTGCAATTAATTTAATTAACAAATACAATTCAGAACGAGCTGCCTAGAATATAGCCTGCGAACGCAGACGTATTTCCGGCAGGCTACCTAGAATAACCTTGAGGGCTTAAGGAGCCAGGAAGGCAATTCGTATATCCTCTGATTTTTAGCGTGGTCCTTGATTGCGTACTCCTCCGCCCCCTCCCCCCCCTCATCCTTCCTTGGGTTGGGTCTCTTTGATAGGCACCTGAACAATTCAGGTAGCTTCCAACACATAATCTTTGCGATGCCGGTGCAATGCTAGGCTCTGCCTCGGTGTAAGAACCTGTGAAACTCACCAGTGACGTAAAACAAAGAAAACAAAGAAGTCAACATATTAATAGACCCTAACCCTAACAATAGCTACAAAACAAAGGAGAAGTTCACAGGTTCTTAAACCGAGGTAAACCCCAATGCTCTACCAACTAAGCTATGAACCTACTCCGCCAATTGGGAGCGGGTCAGTTTGTTGGGCTCTTATGTTCCCGTAAAAGGATTCGATGAAATAAATGTATATACTGGAAGTACGAGTTATAGCCGAACCTCGCACTTATAAGGAAAATTGCTTAAAATTGCTCCTCGCACTTACATGGACAGGCTTTTAAATTGCCAATCATGATAAGTGCGACAATCACTTCTCTCCTTCATGTTTGATTACACGTGAAGAAAGAGTAACAAAAAGACGATGAAAAACGTCGCAAAAAAGTTCGCAAAAAAGTGGGAAAATGCGTGGAAAAGGAGACACTGAGTATCTCAATGACACTCACTGGGCTTCGTACATTCTGCTCAAAACTAGCTCAAAATTCAAGCTAAGTTCAGTCTTTTCAAACAGGTTTATATCTCAAGTAGTCCTATTGACGTTAAGTACATCTCACCGATTTTAATTTTTAAAAAAAATGTTAATTTAATCTGGCGAATGTGAGAGAATGATGAATACATATTAAATGAAAGGTATTACAATTGAACCCACTGGGAACTCGAAAAATCCGAGCCCCAGATGCGACTCGAACCCACGACCCTTCGTGATCAAGTACAGATGTTCAATCACTGAGCTACTGGAGACTCTATGGTGAGTAAGGGTGAAATGTGGGTCTTTGACTCTAGCTGCATCACGCAGCCACAGAGTCAAATAGCGACTGACAGCAAAGCTCATAACTGCATCGCGCAGTCACATTGAGAACATCATTGAAATCTAGTTGCCTGTATTTTTGTGAACGATGGGGCCAGCCAACCACCAAAGTGAGTGTATGTGAGCGAATGATGAACACATATTAAATGAAAGGTGGCTGCGTGATGCAGCTCGTGTCAAATATCTACATTTCACCCTTGCTCGACATAGAGTCTCCAGTAGCTCAGTGGTTAGAGCAACGAGTCCCATCTGGGGCTTGGATTTTTCCGAATTCCCAATGGGTTCAATTGTAATACCTTTCATTTAATTCGCTACTTGCACAAATCCCATAATACAACTCTTTTACCCCCAAAAATCTGCATAGGCATTGTTTTCGACTTCTCTTGGGACATTTTCATATCCCAGGAGAAATTGCAAACAATGGTTATGCAAAAGTTTTGAGGTGTAATAGAGGTGTATTATAGGATTGTGCAAGTAAAGAATATAATTTAATTTAGTGAGTACAAAAGCTTCAGGAAGGCTCCAATGCACCTCCTCCTTTTTCATCTTTCAAAATGGTCAAAACCTCATTCAAAGTATTTCTCAGGTCTTCTATCTTTTGATTTTGCACTTGGAAAGTGCTTTCTATCTTCGTTGTGTTTTCTTTCTGTTTCTTCACTTCTTGTGTTATCTTGTCGATTTTTTCTTGCATGTATTGCAGGAGAAGATCACTGGATTCCTTGACCTCTTCTACTGATTCGAAAGTTTGGTAAAGAATCATATTTTGCTCAGTTTCGCTGAACAGCGATGTGAAGGCTTCATCGTCGTTGTCCCAGGACCCTCTTTTTTCTTGTTCTTTCAGGTCACCCGGGCACATCTAAAACAAATAGGGGAAATGAAGTATAATGGTGAGTAATAATATATTATTCACTATAGCAACTGGTTGCTATAGTGAATAAAATGAATGCATATATTTGAAGTGTGGGTTATAGATGAAAGGGAGAAGTGATCCCGTCTCGCACTCAATCTAAAAACACCTGCAGTGAGAAATGCAGAGTGGCTTCAATGGGATTCGAACCCATCACCTTTTGGATGCCGGTACAATTCTTTATACCAACTGAGCTATGAAGCCAATCAGTTGGGAGAAGGTCAATATATTGTGTTCATGTGTTTCCGCGAAAGGACTCGATGAATGAAAGAGCACTGCATGGGCAATGCAGAGGTCATGGCTTCAATAAAATTTTGGATTGTGGCGCTGAACTAGACAACCATCGACCTACCACCTGTCCCATCCCATCGATAGAGAAAACGTTCTGCCCTGAGATCTTACTCACTAACTAACTTTGAATCTGTCTCCACAGACTATGTTAAGAAACTACAATCCTGGTCAACAGTTGTTGGGAAGGTTGCGCCCATCACTTCACTTCACACCTAATTCGATTATTCTAACTATTGGCTGAACTATTTGGGAAAGAGCATGCTCTTGTGGCCCCCCTCCTCCATATTCAATGTTGGAAGAAAAGTCACCATTTTGTTTGGTGCAAAATCCAACATTGATAAGGGGGGGAAGGGGGCTATCTCAAAAGTGACGGTACCTTCCCAACACTTTTGTCCAGGATTGTATTTACAATTTCCCCTAACAAGTCTTGTGGAAGCTATCCTGCCCCTACTCAAATTGTGCCGAGTGATTGCTTAGATGAACCTCTCCCTGCCTTAACTGTCATGATTAACCTCCCTCTCAAGCATGGACACTTTACTGATGCTTGGAAGCAGGTACTAATAAAACCTAAGCTTAAGACTTAACATTTAAGAACTTACGTTCTCTAAATAATCGACCCTTTACATCGAAATTGACGGAAACGTTGTCGCCAAGAAAGCTATGGACCATTTCATCACGTGCGGTCTCTTCCGAGTTCCTAAATTACAATCTGCATATCGCGAAGCCCACTGCACTGAAACAGTCCTAATGTCATCCTGATGAACGTGAAAAAGCAACACGTGACTTTACTGGTTTTCTTTGATTTTACGCTTGCTTTCGATACTGTTGATCATACCATCTTACTCCGTCGAATGCACTCTAAATTTGAATAACCGGTTCTGCTTTGTCCTGGTTCAACTCCTACTAATCAGACAGATCTCAGCGTATTCCTTGTCAAAAACAAACTCTATGACAAGTTCAACTTACACTTCGGTGTCCCACAGGGGTCCTGCCTCGATCTATACCAGTCAACTATACCATTATTAAAGTGCACCTAACCCCAAAATATTTTTTTCGCTAAAATGAATCTTTGCAACTGCTGGAAACGCATTGCGGCCATTTTTTCATTTTTCTAACAACGCCTGGCATTTTATAGGCTTCGAAAGTTGCGAAAATCCAAGCATCTTTTGTTCACGACCGAGTCAGAAGGGGAGTGGGTGTATTCCTGATTTGACGTCACAAACTGATTTACATTGCATTAACTCTTTGTAAATATGCATGCAAAGTAGATTGTGACGTCAAATCAGGAATAGACCCACTCCCCTTCTGACTCGGTCGTGAACAAAAGATGCTTGGATTTTCGCAACTTTCAAAGCCTATAAAATGCCAGGATTTGTTAGAAAAATGAAAAAATGGCCGCAATGCGTTTCGAACAGTTGCAAAGATTCATTTTAGCAAAAAAAATATTTTGGGGTTAGGTGCACTTTAACTCTCACCTCAGTGCCGAATGCCCACTGTTTCGCTGACGATACCCAACTCTATCTGACCTTTAAACCTAATACTCTCAGTTTTCAATACATCGCCCTTAATGCCATGGACGTCTGCCTTGAGGATGTACGTCAGTGGACGATACAATATAAACTAGCTTAAACTCAAACTGAACGACGACAAGACTGAGTTCCTCTTAATTGGAACGAGACAGCATCTTGAAAAAGTCCGCATAGACTGCCTCTCCATCGGTAACTCAGGAATTTCGGATAGCAAGGACCCGATCAAAAACCTTGGCAAGTGGTTTGACTGCAATTTTTTAGAGTTCCCACATCACCAGGACGTGCAAGGCAGCCTTCTATCACCTTTATAATATTCGGCATATTAGACAGCATCTAAACGTCGACACCAATAAAGCTCTAATACACGCGTCT
>OX421445.1:9565271-9602771 GCA_949126865.1 Montipora capitata | reverse complement strand
AAAAGAGAAAAAAAAAACATTTCAACGCGAAATCACCTTCACTTACAGTGCCAAAACGACTACTGGCAGCCATTTTGTCCGTCGAGGTGATTATCGGCTGATAATCCGAGATAGCGAGCCAATGAGAGCGCGATTTTGTATAATCACCTGTGTATTTATACTAAACACAGCTATTGACCAATTCAAATGCGCGTACTGTCCTAATTGTTTTATAAATACTAATAGTGCATGGTGTTAAGTGATGATAATTTAGGACTATCGTATGCATTTCGCGGCTCTTCTATCCTGTTCACGCTATTCAATATGTGCGAATGTGTTCTTCCATTTCCGTGTAGAAATTCTCTTGCCAAATGGATATGAAACCTGGAATGTTAACAAAAAACTAGAGGAAACTGGATGATACGTTTACGTGTTTACTCAGGCCGGAGCTCGCGACCTGAATTGGAAGCAGCAACGTACTAAGAAAGAAAACTTTCGGGTCCTTGCCTCGGATTGCTTAAGTTGCTGAGACTTGCTGATCGCTGCTTCGGGTACATACATGCATACTTAATTGACCGCTCCTCATAGGGGCTTTTCAGGGTCAATGAAACGCAATCACTACAGAACAGAACATTTAACAACAACTGTTAAGATTCCTATTTGGCGGGAGGCAACCCAGTTGGCTATTTACAATTACAGCTGAGGAGTTGAACCAGGGACTACCAGGACTCGAAGAAAAATCAGGGCTCGCACTGCTTCCTCAAGGAACAAATGATCTCCAAACTCAGTTAATGGCAGCAACCAACTCCACGTAGAAAAAGTATCGAACAGGCGTACTTACCATCGGGCCAACAGGGTGACGTAGCCCGTCAGTTCTAGTAGGATCTGGAAATACTCTTCTAACAATTTGGTTGCACATCTCCCGATTTCGGTCAGTTTCAGCCAGCATGCTATTGATTTTATTCTCATCTACAAGGAAAAACAAGTGGCTCGCTTACACATTGCTTCCTGTCTCCAATTTAGCTCAATTTCATGACACAGCCTATTTAAGCACTTTTTTAGGGCAAATGAAACACTGTATAGAGAAAAAAAACGATTTGAAAAACCCCTTCTAGCGGAACGCAGACCAGTTGGTCATTTAAAGACGAGCGGGACGAGAATTAGTCTGCTTCGTAGCCGTCTTTCTGGATGTCACGCAACGCCCATCGTTGCGTAAAGCCCGCGTGACACTCCGAAAGACGCCTGCGAAGGAGACTTGTCCAGAGTAATCAGGGATTTCTCGGCTACGTAGGGGTTGCTCGAAGCATGGTTAGCGCTAACCAGCGTAAGATACCATGGAAACCTATAGGTTTTGATACCTTTTGATTAACCAACGGTTAGGGCTAACCAGAACAATTTCAGCTAATGGTGAGAGCGAGGCTTCAACCCCGGAGCTTCTGGGCGCATAAACATCGCAATAAGCCATTTCCGAGTTCATGTCTGCTTGCTCTTCAAAGCGAGTTCAAGTGCGAAGTTTTTCTTATGAAAATTAGTTTTCATTCATATGTAAAGTAGAACTAATTACCATCACAAAAACTTCGCACTTAAACTCGCTTTGAAGAGGAGGCAGACACGAACTCGGAAATTGCCTACTACGTCACACGAACTTGTTGTTTGCAATATAAGTCTTTGCACAACAACTTGATGAAATAGGAAACATTTTATGGAGCTTCTCACCTGACAATGGAAAGGCAAATCCATACTTTGCGAAATAGATGTCCGTCAACTTTTCAATCATACCATCTAGAGCTTCCATCTACGAACAATTAGTGGATCACTTCAGCATTGCAATTAAAAATAGCAAAATGATATTGAATGAACAAGCGATTTTATCCGGAGCAAGATTGTCAGAATTGACAAAAAAGTTTAAATCTTGGCCCTTGTTGTTCAAAGGTCGTATAACTTTATTCAGTGAATAAGACGTATCCAGAGTATCAGTAATATTTAACAATTATTCCATATTGAGTGTGCATTGCTATATAATACACTTAATGTATGGTCCCGAGGGAAACAATTAGTTTTGTTTTCTCGAAAGTACTGAAAGTACTGACTCAGGACTCGAGGGAAAACGAAACTAACTAGTTTCCCGAGGGACCATACAGTAAGTGCTTTGTTATATCTTTAAGAAAGTTACGACATTTTTTAATTTCCAAGACATGTTTCGATGTTACAAACATCATCGTCAGTTACAGAATATTTGAAATACCGTTAGGACTATATAACAACTAGACGAAACATGTCTTGGAAATTAAAAAATGTCGTAACTTTCTTAAAGATAACGATTTGCTTTCTGCTGTCTCGACCTTTTGCTTTGTTATATGTTTAGATATTCCCCTCAACAATCGCAGCAAAACATCCGGCGTGGGTAACAACTGCGGAATTGTATCCCGATCGGGATACACTTAAATTAGATCAGGCGCACGTGACCAAGAATCAACAATCACAGTGCTCGTTGAAAGTCCAGGTATATAACAAAATAAAAATAATCACCTCATAGTCAATAAGCACGAATGAAATAATTGTTTTAGGAAATACCTGACGACCAAGTTTTTCTTTGCTTATGTTATTCAGCTGAAACACCGGAGAATTTCAAGCTTTTGAACTTCACAATTTTGTACCTTTGAATATGTTTATACTGGACTTTGTGGCTTTTATTGTAGCTTCTGGGACGGCATTTTCCAAAAGTTGCCGTATTTTAGCCTCCCACGCAGATGTCCTTTGGGTTTCGTCGCGCATTTCCTCCGAACAAAGCTTTAACTTCGAAATTGTTTTTCTAACGCTTGGCGCACTGCTCTCCATGGTTATTCGTTGCCCGATAACAGGGATTTGGCTAACCAATCAGAAAGCTAGAAATACAATAACCAAGGGTCGAGTATATACTAAATAGATTAAGGCAAGTGTAAAAGCATAGCTACCGGATTATTTATTACTGGGTTGCCAGTACGGCAATCCCAGTCGGAAAATGGGTGGGATTTGTTCTTTTTTTTTTTTTAATTCTTATTATTTGTATTTTTTTTCTGTGTCGGGAAAAGTCTCTCCTATCACTCCTTTGCTAAGTGGTGTCTTTGTGCATAGTCTTTCGCACGTATTTTCGTAGGATTTCAGGGGGTAGTAGAAAGGCGTAGATTTCTCTGGTTTGACACAGTAGGATATATCATTAACCTGCAATGGCGTCGAAGATTGAAACGCAAATGGCGTTTTGGAGGATCTTTAAACAAAATGTACCCTTATGAACCGAAAGAATGGAACGTAAATTGGATAAACAATACAGGCGGTGAAAAAATATTTGGGATCTTAAAAGCGACGAGTAATGGACTTCGACAACAATCTGTCGCCCGTCGAGGCGTAATCAACGTGACCTGTAGTTCTAATATTGTACAAGTGTGGTGTTTTGTACAACACTGAAATCAAATGGAAAACTCACTAGTAATAACTTATGGGTTTAACAGAGACAGAGGAGGAATTGAAAAACTTGGATCTGTCATCTCTGTTGTCTGGCTTATTTGTATCTGTTTGCTAAATCACAATTATTGAAAGCTAACCGTTTTAAAACGGGTCCTTAGACTTAAATAATGTTTATCAGTGCTATTTGTAGGCAGTCTGCAGTCTGCAAATGTCAGACACCGGTTTGATGCTGATCACTGGTGGGAAATTTATTTAGTTGCGTTTTTGACACGGAGTGTGATTTGATACGATTGAGTTTCTTGTCTTCACGCACGTAATGAAATAGGGAAGGTTTTTTCAATTGCCTGTAATAGCAAATATGTTGTTTGTTTCAAAAATATTGTTGTGTAATGTGCGAGCTTAACTGGATACTTTTTATGGCAAGCATCTTTCTGTTGTGTTAACTTAATTAAATACAAATATACCTTGTTATTCTTGTCAGCCGTAAACTTGATTTCCACTCTCAAAATTACCTCCAGAACCTACTTTTTGCGTAGAATAAGCTTTTAGAATGATGTTCTAGTCTTCTGTGGTGATACTTGACGATTCGGGAACATTTTGTGAAAAAATATTCATAACGGGTCACACGCGCAACTTGATCGCCCGAACTTGCCCTATTATGTATAACATCCATTTGGCCTTTTGACATCCCATTGAGAAAAACTCGTAAAATATTCGCGGACCGGTCGATTTCTCTGAAACTTGAAAGGATGATTGCTAACGAATATAGAAAGATTTTCACAATAACTAAAAAATTCCGTGTTAAGCATGAGAATTTGACGAAGAGGTAAATGCGACTAAATTTGTTACGTGCGTTGCTACTTTTGTGATTTGACTGTTGTGCAAATTTTGACTGAGAATATTAAATTTAAAAATATCTACGGATAGGTCGTGAAAAAATCTTTATTTTTAGCCGTTATTTGAACATAAAAGATGCAACGCTTGACGAGAAATAATATTTTTGTTAATACAATGTATTTGAAAGAAGAAAAATTTCGCGAGAATCGGGTCGCGGTAAAGATGAGTTAAAATTTGCATACGCGCGTTGAAATGTGATACGCGAGAAGACAGGAATTTTATTTCTCTGACAAATGATTTTGTCATTGTAGTGTAAGATGAAATTTATTTGGGGCGCCAACAATATTTCTTTAATTTCCTGCTTAATCCATTTTATTGCTACACTTAGTGCAAAGATTGTTTACATGAAACTCACGCTTTTTGCGAATTCTGAGTGTCGTGAAATTACATCATTTGCGTGACAATATATCCCTTTACTCTAACCCAAAAACATTCAGATAGTAACAAACTTCATATTTATTAATTAACCATTTCTTCTGCTTTTGTGCTTGTCAGCACTGTGATTTGCAATAATTCGCAAGTCTGTTTTTGTATTTCATGGATGTTCAGATTTTCAATTACATGGCCGCTCAACCTCGTGATTGTGTAAATAGTTCACCCTGAAGTTAAAATAGATACGTCCTCAGGAACCCGACAAAGAAGGCTTCCTGAACGACAGATGAAATCTAAATATTCAGTTAAAATCTAGGCAACCATACAACAAAATTGCCTACAACAAAATTAAAAAACTAAAGACGTTGTTTTACTTCGGAAAACGACGAACGATTAACATGCTTTCCCATAATTCATTCAGTTGACACAAGGTGATCACGTGCACCTTTATGGTTGCCTAGCACGTGATCAATTTTTTCCTTTTGACAAAACATCATAAAAGTCAGAGACTGCAGAAATCTTTGTCTTTTTACGATGGATTGTCATTAATCTTTCGATGAGAATTCGATTCAGAGCTTTATATAAAAACTGTGTTATTTTTGCTTTTCCTTTATTTGAGAAGAAACGAGCGTGTTTTGTTATCTTTAAACAGAATTTATTACCAAAGCTTAAAACAATAAAAGACCTCAAAATGGGACAGAATATTACAAAATAATTAAAGGTGTGAACGTGTGAGCCAAAGGGCCTCTGCTGGGTGATCCTCGTGGTCTTTAATGATCCCCTACTTGAAAAAATTTACAGGAATTCATAACCCAATTCAGTGCATTCTGTTTTTGTGTAACACGTACCACAGGCAACCCAGTGTGCGCTTTTATGGAGCGTCTTGTTCTTACTAAGTAAACCTGGCTTGAGCCTTCGATCCAATCGAAACCCAGTAACTGGTCAGCGGTCAACTTTAAAAAAAACCAGCTGACTTCGATTAGCTCTAAACTTGAGCGCGCATGATACTGGTCAGCGGATACCTTTTTTGACTGGTGTCAATTGACCATAACACGGATGTTTAATATCAAGATGTACGCTGTAAACTAGCTGGCGTATGGCCGTTTGGGCACAAGTATTGATGATGGTGGTGATGATTGTTAGAATATCACTGAAGTTGAGGTTTTAAAAACGTTGCAAAAACCGTGGACGATAATTTGTGCACAGCTTTGGATGAGAGAAGATCGTGATCAGTCAAAATTGATTCAAAAGTATTTACGAAAGTCAAGTAGATTACTGCACGACTGATAAAACAACTCGAAATTTTTCTTCTTCAACGATATTTCTGCTGGCCAATACCAGCGTTCATCAGATTTATTTGGAGATCTAAAAAAATTTTAATTATCGGCCAATTTCGTCGTCGTCGTGGTCGTCGTCATGCGTACACGCCCACCAGCAATATCGCTGGCCATAATTACCATGAGGAAGGTTGCTATGAGTATCCGCCTGGACGCCTTTTGGGCCACCGGAGCTCCGCTAAAAAGAGACTTCACTTTACCCATTAGCCAAGGTTTTTCATATACGCTCGCTTTACTTAGAGTTCGCGTCGTGGTTATGTGGGAAAATGATGAAATCTCTGCTCAGACAGAAGCTTTAGTGAGTTATCATATCATACATCACATATGTTTATTTACCCTCGGATTTTAGAGTAGCTTGATGTAGCTATAGTATCCCCGAGCATTTACCCTCCCAACCATGATATATCACGGGAAACTTCATGCCCTACTCTTTACGAATAGTGTGTGGTTCCTTTTACGTCCCACAGGATTATGAACATTGAAGGGTTGTGAGACTGAGCATACGGTTTATTACCCTTATCCGAGAAGACTAGAGAGTCTAACTATTACCAGATGTCGTTACAAAGGCAGCACTCTTTCCTCAGAGCTGGTCCGGCCGGAGTTGAACTCACGATCTCCCGCGTGACAGCCTGGTGCTCAACCAACCGAGCCACCGGTGCGCGGTCTAAAGCGGATAAAGTTATCCGACCTTTGAACATATGGTGGCAGGATGAAACATTCTTAACTTCCTAGCTCTTGTCTAAATTATTTTACACAAAGAAAATCCTCTTATTGAGGCTTTTCCTCTTCCTAAAACAATGCTGAGACATGGCTAGACTTTTGGCTCTTTCTAAGGAATCACATATAGTGATGGGTGGGGTGGGACGAGGGACCACTGTTGGTCTTCCTTTCGGGTATGGTCCAAACCAACGATTTAGAAGCAATAGGGGATTAAAAGACATGAAATGGAGGGAAACGTTTTCATGCACCTCAGAATTTGAAGGGTACTTTGTTTGAAAAAAAAGGTACAATTGTAACTCACCCTTGTCTCGATGCCAGCCTCTGCTAAGTCACTGTAATGGTTTGACTTTCGACGACGCAACGTCAAGAAAAGCTGTGACAACAGGTTTAAGGGTACAGGAATGGGATGATAATCCCTGTACGTTCGGATTGTTACCGCTCTCTTGAATGACCATGCTCTCAACGAGTTTTTCTGTAATACAAACATTTGTGAGTCGATGCTGTTTCGGCTATTAATAGAAATTTATTTTAAAAAAAAACAAATCTTATTTAAGTGTCTGCTGTGCTTATAAAAGCTGCAAGTAACGTAACACTTCACCGTAACTTTCCCATCGGACATTAACCACGAAGCTACCACTACCAGCGCTTCCGTTTCGCCATTTTGGTGGCTTTCCTTGAAACCCAGTTTGGATAAGCTACAGCACCCCAAAGGAGGCTTTCTTATGGCCAAATTAAGGATTCGAAGTTAAACGCGATGAAAAAGGCACTGACACCAAGAACAAAGCACTGAACGATAATTCACTAGGCTTTTTGCTAAAAGGATAGCGAATATTACTGTAATGGGCTACGCTCTATATTTGCCAACAATAATTAATAATAAATACTGACCAACTTTATTCAAGTGTCAAAGGATTTAGATCTAGAGCACTGATGAGGGACAGGAATGAAAGGTTGAATCAAATCAAATTAAATCAAATGTTTGTTTTCGTGGAGAGGGGAAAACTCAACCCAGGCCACACTGGTCATGTTAGGAAGAGACGAGCGATCTCACCACTGCACCATCGCTGCTCCACAAAAATATTAGTTTTTTAATTATTTGCAGTATCTCTGAATTTGTGAGCTTTACCTGAACTCGCTCGTACGTGTGAGAGAGAACGGCAATCATCATATTAACGAGAAGAACCAGGGCGCCTATAATAAATATTGCGTACAGAATTTTTGCCAGCACGTCGGATGATGATTCATTGGCGTTGAAAGGATCCACTTCTGTAATTCCCAAAAGCGTCCAAACAAGGTGTGTCATAACATCCCACCAACTACAAAAACGAGAATAAAACGGAGGTAAACGTTAACCTAAGCAAGAATTTAAAGACAGTTACTGCAGTCATTTCGCGGCCATTCTAAATTGTTCATTAGGGTGTATTTTTGTCCAGCAACTATGAAGGAATTTATCTGATATGAAAGCCGTGGAAATTAAGCCAGACTGAACCTGCCGAAATCCATCGCATATTGTTAAGACACGTCCTCCAAACAATTAAATGTAACGTTGGTCATTTCACATCGGTGTTGCGAAGAAAACGGCATAGAATGTACCAAATGATAAACTATGAAACGCATGTGCATTTAACTATTGTCGCTGCAACTTTACACCTTTTCTATGCGTTTTAGTCTTCGAAGATGTCGTATTTGCAAAAAAAGGCTCCATAAAAATCAAAGTCTTGAATAAGAAAATTAACGAAGGCAAGTATAGGTGACATGAAATAGCAGAATGGCCAACGCCGGAATGTTAAGTGAAAGCGCTGGTTGACATGTCCGCGTGGGTTCAAACCCCCACTTTATTATTATTAATAATAACCACTTTATTAAAATCCCAAATTTACATTGCTGAGCAGAAGTGCCCAGCTAATTGGGGATGCTGGAAATCAAATCAAATCACTCGAAATTAAGGCTCAAATTAAGGAGACACACCCTAACACCAACCCGGTGTTCTCCCACGGCAAGCATGAGGGAAGGTGGATCACACCCGCCTGGTACGTTAGCAATGCCATGCTGATGAGCTCCAGCAAAGCCGAAACAGCTGTCCATGGCTGCTAATTGACCGGGTGAAATGGTTGTGCGCATGGTTGTTAGCATGCATCACTTTGCTTTTTTTGTTGTTTTTCAAATCAAAACGACGGTTTTTAATGAAAGGGAAAGTCCACAATCCACATATGACGTTAGTCACTGATACTACGACAGCGGGCTAGTGCAGGCAGTACTAAAGTTACTGAAGGTATAAAATTAAGCCGTGTTTGCCGGAATACAAGATTCTTATGGGTTTTGTCGGTGAAGTAGCTCTTTTCCAAAAAAATAATTGCCCCGCAAAGGTGAAAGATGAATCATACAAGTGGTTTGTGTACTCAGGAAATACGGAATCAGTCCAGACAGAAGCTCATGACCTTGAAAGCGTTTAACGCTGGTTCAAAGCTGGGATTTTTTTAGTTTAAGAGTTTCCTTATTTGGATGCAACGAAGCTCGCGCATTTTCCCGCGCGCACAGCTTCGACCTTATTTTTGTCCATATTTGGGCATAAAATTGGTCTCCTAAAATCCCCAGCTTTGTTCCAAGGAAAAGTGTTGCAAGTCACACGCTTCAAGGCCATGTGCGTTTGGTCCAGATCGTTTCATGGGTAGGACTTCACTAAGAATGATCATAGGTGACCGTGTATTGTTCGCTTCGGTTAAAACCCCACCCATGACAAATGTAATATTTTGAAGTTTGTTGAGTTATTAGAAGCACATTTTTTTAATAAGCTGTTTATGAAAAGAATAATGGGTGGGAGTCGATATTGGCTTTCAACACGGATTTTCCTGGTATTATTTTAACCCAACGTACAACAGCAAGCACCAGGATGGCCGAGTGGTTAAGGCGTTGTACTTAAGTTCCAATGGATGAATTGTCCGCGTGGGTTCAAATCCCACTCCTGGTACCATTAGCTACCTTCCTTTGTTATTTTATGTTTAAATTCGAATCGGTGGACGCACTATTGGCTATGAACTTTGCAACCAAAACTTGCAAAGAACAACTTCACAAACCTTAACGTCGAAAAAACGTGACCTTGGTACATATCGCGATTACGACGATGCGAATGACTTGCTTTAAATTACCAAACGCCGGTACTGTAGCATGGTGGTGGAGTTATTAAGGAGTAGGACGCCATAGCAAAACTCGATATTAGAACTATTTCTTTTGACATTTAAATTTGCCAAGCGATGAAACAAAATAACCCGTTGTTTCGGCAGCTAATGGCTGGCACATTTATGACAATTGATGATAGGACAATTGCAATAGCTCAACACCAAATTTTAATGTCCGGAGGTTTTGAAAGTCAGGTTTTTTTCGAATTTTAAAGATTAGGAGCAAGTTGCTGGAAGCCTGGTTAGCGCTAACCGTTGATTAAGAGGTACCAAAACCTAAAGGTTTCCATGGTGTTTAACACTGGTTTTAACATTATTATTATTATTATTATTATTATTATTATTATTATTATTATTATTATTATTATTATTATTGACTAATAAGTGCATACATTGGACGGAAAAGTTTTGAGGTTTTTACGAGTGGTATCAGATGCAACCAGGATGGCCGAGTGGTTAAGGCGTTGGACTTAAGTTCCAATGGATGGATTGTCCGCGTGGGTTCGAACCCCACTCCTGGTAGGTTTTGCTATCTTTTTGCACGGTTACAACTCAAGAGGAGATGCAACTAGAAAAACTAAGCTTTTTTTTATGTCGTATTCTGTTAATAGTCCTGCCCGGCGATTTAAAACGGTGTACGTTTTTGCTTCATTTAATAAGGAGGCTCAATATGGTTGTCCACAACATAGCAGTCCAATGAAAAAGGACTGTTGATCCTTTCAATAGGGAAATGTTTTGATATTTGACTGGTACTATTGTCCAGCAATTTTTAAGGGTGTCTGCGAGGCCCCAACAGTTCACATGGCAACTTTATAGCACTGCTAAAAGACCCTCTTCAATTCAAGTATTGGAAAATATATTAAACATTAATTTGATGACCATTTTTGTTTTCGAATTTCGAAAACCCCACTGAATTATCTTTCCCAATACGTAGTTTGAGGTAAATTTATCGGGTAGAACTTGAGATAATTACATATATTAATGAAAACGCCGTTGAAAGATGAAAATAAAAATGTCCACTAGATACATTTTAAAATTAGTTTTCTCTAAGAATGCGAAGAAACTATTTATACGAGTATGCCAAAATCGGACTTAAGTCACAGTAAGTTTTTTTTGATATTGCCCAACATTTCTAATAAAATTATTTTCAGGGTTCGCGATTTTAGGTCACCAAATTCTTATTCCGATCATCCGCTTTTACGCATGAGCGGACACGAGCCACTTACCTTTCTCAGCCACAGACAGACACCGGAAGAGTAGTGTCCTAAAAGAAAAAGACCTACTTCGATTCCAGTTGGGGTTGTTCACATTCTGCCGGCATAATATTGAGCATGATAGTGAGGCATGAGCATCGAGCATTACGCCAGCATAATAGTAAGAAACATTCCCGAAAATATGTCAAAATATCGAATTCAAAATAAATAAATACATCGAAATTACGTACAACCTCGAAATTGGGATTCCTGATTTCCTGTGGAGAAATATACGTGACAATCGACTGCCCCTGACTTCACCACAGAAAACGGACGTGGCCACTTGGGGCAACTGGGAGTCTGGGACTTTTATTACTGGGTTGCCAGTATGGCAATCCCAATCGGAAAGTGGGTGGGATTTGTTTGTTTTATTATTTTATTTTATTTTTTATTTTTTTTCCGTGTCGGTAAAAGTCTTACCTGTCACTCCCCTGGTAAGTGGTGTCTTTGTGCATAGAGCCTTCTGCGCGTATTTTCTTAGGATCGAGAGGGTAGTGGAAATGCATACATTTCTCAGGTGGACACAGTAGAATCATTAACTTAGCCTGCAATGGCGTCGAAAGTCATGTAAAACGCGAATGGCGTTTTAGTGGATTCTTAAAATATACCTTTATGGAGCTCAATAATGGAAAGTCAGTTGGATAAACTAGGCAGGCGTGAAAAACCAACACCTGGAAACTCAAAAGCGACGAGTAATGGACTTCGACAACAATCTATGGCCCGTCGAGCCGAAATCAAAGTGAGCTGTATTTCTAAAATAATATTTTACCAAGTGTGATGTTATGTAGAACACTGAAACCAAATGGAAAATTCTCTGGTAACTTATGGGTTCACCAAGACAGAGAACGAATCGAACACCTTACGTGGATCTGTGATCAACTCTGCACAGTCTTCAGGTAAAAAAATAATAATTGGAAATGTGACAGCCAAGAATTATTTGAAAGAAAGCTTGTCGTGTATTTTGTGCTTCATTATTCAAGGAAACGTTTTTTCATGTAAACGGTTTGATCCTGAAATTTAGTTTGTTGCAATATTGCGCATATTTGACACGATTGAGTTTCTTCTCTTCACGCACGTCATGAAATAGAAGGGGTTTTTACCTCTAATAGCAAATATGTTGTTTCAAAAAATTGTTCGCTGGAAAAGGTGGCCTTTATGAATTCATCATGTTTTATGATATGCGAGCTTAAGTGGATAGTTTTTATGGCAATAGTAAAGCATTTTCTTGTCAAAATGAGGTTAGCGTCTTCCTGGTGTGTTAACTTAATTAAATCGTGAGTTTGTATTTGCCGTCTGCCGCGTAACCTTGATTTCCACTCTCAAAATTACCTCCAGAACCTTTTTTTTGCGTAGAATAAGCTTTTGGAATGATGTTCTTGTTTTGCATAAAGTAAGCTAACAACATCTGTACCTTGCTGAGTTCGCATTTGTTAGCGTTAATAGTATTTTCGGCCCGATGCTTCTGTTTTATGAGGGGTATATTGCTTTGTTCTCCCATCCAGATACTAACCCCGCCGGAGAGGAAAAACTTCAGTGAACTTTGGTATTACAAAGCTGTCAGATGCTCAGAGGGCACGCTTAAACTTGTGATGAAAAGAAGTTGTGAGGGAACTTGAAAATTATCAACATGTCAGCCCAGAAGCCAATGTTTCTCGCTTCTCTTTTATTTGTTATTCTTCGGAGACTGGAATGCTGTAGTTCAATACCACATAATTCAGTGCCTTCTGATTTTCTGTAACACGTACCACAGGCAACCCTGTGTATGGTTCACGGAAGCATCTCGTTTTTATGTAAAGTGAGTGATCCGGGGGAAATTTTTTGAGCATAATAGTGGGACTTTTTGAGCATAATAGTAACATTTTTTGAGCATAAAGAATTAGCATAATAGCGAAAATTGTGAGCATAATGTGGACAACCCTAATTCCGTTTGCCGTGGCTCATAAACGTCGCGTCCTTAATTAAGGTCTCTTTTATGATACCACCATCCTTTTTTCGAGCCCTACTTTACGTTATGACTCCTTGTTTCTTCAGGCAGCCCCTAGTGAGGTAATCTCTATTGCGACATCCAGAACCTATTTGTTTGTAGAATCTGGAATCCTTGGTTTTGGAATCTGGAATCCAGAATCCAGTGCTAGGAATATGAAATCCCGCCATTAAACAAATCGGTAATTCGGAATATACCGAAAGATAATCTGAAAACTACATGGAATCCGGAATCTTTAGGGTGGAATTCAAACGCAAAGACTGTCTTAGATCACCTTACATGTGGCGGATTCAGGGCCCTCAAATTGTTTTGGAAGTAACGCGACCGCTGAGCGCGCCCTTCAAACTCAGTCGGTAAGAAAGGTTAATGGTGGAATAAGATGCAACGTATTTTTACTGACCAAGACACTCCCGAGCTGTTACATCCCGTGTTATTCCTGTGACAAAGTAAAAGTATGACAAAAAATATTGGAGTTAAGAAAAATTTGTCAAAGTTTTACCAACACAAAGATAATAGGGGTTTTTACGTTACGTCATCGCAGCCATGTTGGTGGACGAAAACAAAAGATGTCTCATTTAGCTCGCTTTTGTTCGTCCACCAGCAATGAGTTTGGACAATGTGCGGGCCAGCGAGGCATGCGAGGCATGCGAGCCATGGCTGCGAGTCATGCGAGCCAAGATGGCGAGTCAACATATGAATCACACAGTTATTGAAAGCTAACAGTTTTAAAATGAGTGCTTAGACTTAATAATAGTTTATCAGCGCTATTTGAAATGGGTGCTTAGACTTAAATACGAAATTTGAATGGCTCGCATGACTAGCTGGCTCGAAGATTGTCCAGCCCCACCATTCATCATCATACTGATGATGTGTCCCTAGAGAACGGTTGCAAACCACCTATAATCTTCTTATCTGAATATATATAACGGTGAATTTGAAGCATTCAGACTTCCTAATTTTGAGGTTTTATTTAAGATACATTTCCATCATTATTAGTTTAATCCCAACAGTCACACATTCTTCCACGAAGACAAGCCCAAGGAGTCAAGCTTGTTTTCAACTAACTTAGAATGGATTTAATCAGGAACTCATTACCCAAAAGTAAGAATCTCACTGGCTGTATCGGGTTTATCCCCATCAGCGTTAGAGGAGTGTTCACTGTTAAAGTTTTGCAGGAAAATAAACAATACACCAAATGTTGTACCTAATTCAAATCTCCCAGGGTTAACATTCTTTGTGTATTCTGTTTGCATTATGTTGCATTCAAATTTAAATGACACGTAAATACTGCAGGAACAAAACGTTTTATTCCCAAAGGATTTGAATTGGGCACAACATTGAGTTGGGCGATTTGGTCTATGGCTTATTTTCCAGCAAAACCTTGATGAAAAATAAACACTTGTCTGACGCTGATGGGGACTAGGCCGATTTGGGTAAATCTTAAAGATGGGCAATGGACTCTTGATTCAATTGCCCTTATCGGAGGTATCAGCGGTTTTGCCGTATAAACGAGGCTAAGGGGTCATTTTGTATTGAATTCACCCTTAAGCCTCGTTTGCATGTAGTTTTAAACAAAAGAAAATGTGCCTGAAGGCTCAACTCCAATAAGGTCCATTAATCAATTGCAGGGGCTGTAAAGGGCTCGAATTCTTTGACTTTTTATTGTTAATCCACCCAGCCTTTATATACTTTAAAGCAGTATATAGCTTAATGCCATTGCACTGTGCCAGACGTCAGTTGATCCGACAGTTGTCGATTTCTTGAGGAAAATCGAGGATTGAAGGTTGAAATTTATCAGAGGCGAAGTGCCTTATTTGTAAGGGCCTGGACAAACGGGAAATGTTTGGCAACCAAACAACCTCAAACATTGTTTGGTAACCAAACATTTTACCGTTTGGCCACCTTGCAATTGTTTGGTGCTGTTAGATCGTGTTAGATCGTGTTTGATAAGCTTTGAAGGCCATCAAACATTCCATTAAACAACTTAAAACATTTCTTTTGTTCTCGTTCTCGTGTTTGATAGGAGAGCTTTTGTTCGTTTGGCCAGCCGTATCAAAAGAGCGTGCATGCGTTCCACGCTTGCGCGCTCAGCCGCTTGTATCCACGTGTTTTATACGTATAATATGTGACCCATGGTTCAGTTTGTGAAGCTTGATCTGAGTTAAATCGAGCATGTTTTAACCGTTTGGCCACTCACTTCAACATCAGCATGTTTCGTCACGAAACGCCAAACATTTCCCGTTTGTCCAGGCACTAACACCACTTCCTGGCAACAAAAGAGGATTGTAAAAAGGTGTATAGAGATAAAATGGTTAAGTGACCACTAACCCTTTACTGCTGCGCAGCAACCTCTCTTCAGTTGATATGAAGGATGCCTCAGCAACGTATATCTTAGCTATGGCCATTGAAAATGCGATTATTCCAACAACGAATTGAAAGAAAATGATTGCCACATCTTCAATAATACTCATGAGGGCTATATGGGTAGTTCCTGTCGTTTTACTGATCTCCATTAAATGACCAAAGACACGTAAAGTCAGAATCATCGTGTTGAGTCCATAGAAGTAACCAGCGATGACCAGAGCCTTGTTCCCAATTGGAGTGGTTGATACACCCCAAGTTATTGTTCGCAGCAAAAACGTTGCCACATAAATGACAAGCATGGTGAAGTCAAGCACATTCCAGCGATCACTGAAGCATCAGATAAAACGAAAAAGGAAAGCTATTTCATGAATAAGCTTGCAAACTTTACTGTCTTTTTAACTGCCACACCGCTTGCGGCCACTTGTTTCAGTAGTTGTATTTTTCCCTTTTCGCAAAGCGTTTTGCATCTTTGCATTGCGTGACTTTGAAAAAGGTTACCGACAGTTATTGTTTGAGAAAGAGAAAGCCCTTGGGTTCTAATGGTCCCGTGAGGAATGAATCAATGATGAAACGGTATATGAAATCAATCATATATGAACGAAATCAAGTGAAGCTATGATCTTCGCAGTTATGAACGCAATTTTTACAATTGCGTAGAGAAGCCCAGTTCCCAACGTCAGTGGCTTCATAGCTCAGTTGGTTAGAGCGTCGCACCGGAATCGCGAGCTCACGGCTTCAAACCCCGTTGAAGTCCTGAATTTTTCAGGCTTCTCTACGCAATTGTAAAAATTGCGTTCATAACTGCGAAGATCATAGCTTCACTTGAAAAATAAAGTTTCTGTAAATAGTCAGATAAGGGCTGAATTATTTTTCACATCAGAACAATTTCATGGTTACAATGCATGCATAAACGTACGTTTCAGGGAGGCCACACGCATGCAGCAATGTTTGTTAGTACCTTTTTCTAATACGAAAACATATGGCGATAATGCTTTGTCTGTTTGTGCACCAAAGCTGTGGAATGACCACCCACCAAGCGTTTTTAAAGTAACTTGAAGACGTTCCTCTTTTAAAAGCGCGCGTTTTTTTTATGACGTTTTAGTTGTTATACTATTTATATATTTTGTTATTTTATTTCTATTATGTTGGCTTTTATACTGTAAAACGCCTTAGAGCCTTTGGATTTTGGCACTATATAAATTAAAATTGTTACTAAAATTATTATTATTATTATTATTTTATTCATTTCTTTATTTTTTAATGTATTCTTATGGAAAGTTTTTCAAATTAGGTCAACCAATTCTATTGTATTTGTAGTTATTATTGTCATATATACATTTTTTAAAGTTTCATTTTTTGTTCATTTTGTACCTAATGCATGCCTACAAGTTTGGATCACGTGATTTAGTGTTGTAAGACCTCGTAGTCGAGAGATTCACCATACTGTTGTTGGATCAAAGCGATGTAGAAAAATTTACACTCTTCTCATTTTTTATTCTTTTTGTTTTCTGGTTCGCTTTGCGCGACAATTATCATCATCATCATTATTATTATTATTATTATTATTATTATTATTATTATTATTATTATTATTATTATTATTATTATTATTATTATTATTGATGAAATGATATATGAAATGGATCATATATGAACGGCAGATATGAAATCAAGTGAAGCTATGATCCTCGCAGTTATGAACGCAATTTATGCAATTGCGTAAAGAAACCTGAAAAATTCAGGACTTCAACGGGGTTTGAACCCGTGACCTCGCGTTACCGGTGCGACGCTCTAACCAACTGAGCTATGAAACCACTGTAAACCACTCTAATGTTCCCGTAAGGAATGAATCAATGATGAAATGATATATGAAATGGATCATATCAAGAGTGTATGAAGGTAAGAGAGGTAATCCCTCATATTGGCCCTATTCCCATCGTAATCCCTCTTAGGTTATTTTTAGATCTCCTGCGAGATTCGGTATTCCCACGAGGGTTAACTGATAGCCAATCATATGTCCCCATTTTCACGAACGACGCGAATCATTGCGTGGCAATTCGCTCAGCTGTCAACATTGGTAAAAATGGGGACATATGATTGGCTATCAGTAAACCCTCGTGGAAATACCGGATCTCGCAGGACATCTAAAAATAACTTAAGAGGGATTACGATGGGAATAGGGCCAATATGAGGGATTACCTCTCTTACCTTCATACTCTCTTGATCATATATATATGAACTGCGGATATGAAATCAAGCTATGAACATTAGAACCCACAAATGACCCGATTATCATTGTCATTGTCATTGTTATTTAAATGCGCCGGATTACCTGAAATATTTCCCAACACCGCTAAACTCCATTCGCGAACGGAAATCTTCCACTTTTATTGGGGCATCAGCGTAATCGACTTCGTCCATTCCGCCGCTCTGTGGTCGTTCATAATTATATCTTCCTTGTTTGCCACCAAAACAACATTGACGCAATTTGGTGGAAATCGTGACTGTTGTCCTGTTGGTAAATTGATGGCACTCCGAAACAAAGCGTCCGATAAAGAAGATTAAGATCGCGAATTCCAAAAAAGAAAATGGGACTGTAGTTGGAGAGACGCAAATAGCGATATGGAGGCCCAGAAGGAGGAGATAACTGATTGTATCTCGGGCGAACATGAAATAAGGTGTAGTGAAGTAATCCAGGTACTTATCTAGAGGACAAATAATAATGATTATTAATTTTGAGTGAAGCTAAGGGAAATATGGGAAGCTGGGCCCGATTGTTCGAAAGACGATTAACTTAATCCAGGATTAGCGTGAACTTTTGTTTTATGTTTTCAACTTTTTGATCAGAGGTTCTTTTCCTTTTTTCTGTTTTTCAAGATTAACTTATTCTAATGTAAAGTTTTGCCGACTATCAGCGTTGAAAAGCATTTGGGAGTAGAGAAATAAGCTCCTTGGTTAATTTTTAACCTGGGATTAGCTTTTGAACAACCGGGCCCTGGCCTTTAAAGTTAAAGTAAAGTAATATAGTTAACCCAGGTGAATGAGTATCCGCTATCAGTCAACATCGAAAAATCAATCTCTTCATTTATTACACCGGGATCATCATGTAGCATCTTTCAGGACAGGGGGTTCAGGGATAACGCAGTGGCGAGGGCACTCGCCTCCCACCAAATAATGTATCCCAGGTTCGATTGCCTGACTCAGCGTCATATGTGAGTTGAGTTTCTTGGCTCTCTACTTTGCATCGAGAGGTTTTTCTCCAGGTACTCCGGTTTCCCCTCTCCTCAGAAAACACCATTTGATATGATTTGCTTCAATTATTTTTATTTCAGTTCACAGTGCCCCCAATTAATGCTCCAGCGCTAGAAGACTAGATACTTAAATCAAGAGTGCGTTCGATTGACCCTGTTCCGGAATAAGAATACGTGGAGTGATGATTTAAAACTGTATGTTAGGGGTTTTGAAGAAACAAGGATAATAAAGATATGTTTAAAAATATCATTTTAGCCGGTATTCGACGGCAATTTTAATATGAATCTCCGAAGAGCGAAGGATTGCTATAATCTATTTCATGTATTCTAATTCCGGAATACGGCCAATCGAACGCGCCCTAAGTCCCTTATCTTTTTACAGTCGCGAATATGCTCGATTTTCGAGAATTAAGATCCTAGCAGTACGGCGGGACAATTGTCACATGAACCTCTTATAGGTCAGTGGCAGAGATTCCGAATTAGTAACCGGAAGGTCGTTGTAGCTTCGACTCCTGCCAAGAAGCACTCCGATTTATTCCGATCATCCTCTTGCTCAGCGGTAAAGCATCCGAACTAATCATCGGAAGAAAGGTCGTAGCTTCGGACACAACAAAGGAGCACTGGTTAAACGTATTATATATGACTTATAAATTAAAGTCAGCATTTGTCCGTTTAAATCCCGTCCACTGGTTGTTATTATTATTTTTTTGTAACTATATAGCAAAATTGTATTGAGATCGTCTATACGGCTTGCATTTGAGATGAATGTTATTAGAAGTTACAACTTTAAAATCTCACCAAAAATGTCCTCCTCGTAAATCTCTGAAAAAAAAAAACCGGAAGTAGTGTCAGATACAGTGTTCGCGGAACAAACCATGAGCAGATATGGAACGACATCGCATTATGTGAAATGTGGAAGTCGATACCTCGTAAAAGCCTCTTTCCAAGTTTAATGTGATCCTCTAGATGGGTGCGAATGACTTTGTTTTCCGTGGCAATATCTTCGAGATCCTCTACAACCGGACGGCCTCGAACAGCAACCGGTGCAATCTTTACTCCAATATCGGTCAATTCCTTAGTTAAAATCCTTAATTTCCCCTGAGGGCCAGGCGATCCAATCGAATCATTGGTCAGAAGAATGATCACCTTTGGAAAAAAAAAGTACGGTTGAGTATGAATGTCAAAGTTACGAGTATACTGGGCTTTAAGGTAAAAATGAAACTATCCAACCTTTCAAGGCAATTTATTTTCTGATAATAGAATATGGGAGAAATGTTATCCAAATTGCATTACCGAAAAATTCTGTCATTACAACAGTATGACTAATAAAATATATGGAAATATATGTGCTGTTTATAACTAACTTCTTACAAGACCAAGAGTGACTTCAAAGATTTCCCTCTAATGCTAAACAAGAGTGTATGAAGGTAAGAGAGGTAATCCCTCATATTGGCCCTATTCCCATCGTAATCCCTCTTAGGTTATTTTTAGATCTCCTGCGAGATTCGGTATTCCCACGAGGGTTAACTGATAGCCAATCATATGTCCCCATTTTCACGAACGACGCGAATCATTGCGTGGCAATTCGCTCAGCTGTCAACATTGGTAAAAATGGGGACATATGATTGGCTATCAGTAAACCCTCGTGGAAATACCGGATCTCGCAGGACATCTAAAAATAACTTAAGAGGGATTACGATGGGAATAGGGCCAATATGAGGGATTACCTCTCTTACCTTCATACTCTCTTGTGCAGAACGCAAATATATTTTTTGATTAACAAAGTGATCCTCTTACGGCTTCATATCATAGAAGATCATAGAAGATTTGATTAACGGCCCAGAGGCCCGTTTCTCGAAAGTCCCGAAACTTTACGGGCTGTTTTCGGGTGTCACAATTTCCTTTTTATCTCAAGAACGGAGAGGATTTAAGTCGTCAAATTTCACAGTAATTTTTCTTTTTGTGACCTTAAAATCATGTTAAAAGATCGGCTTTCCCGAACAAGCGGTTGACAGTTTCACAAATGGCTTTTCGGGCCCGAAAAGTTTTCGGGACTTTCGAGAAACGGGCCCCAGGCCCTTAATCAAAGGGCTTGGGCTTTGATTTAGGGCACCAGACCCCAGTTGCTCAAAGTCAGAATGGACATTGCTATCCGGGCCACTTTCAAAAATATCATTGTACTCTTTGTTTGCCCTCCAAAATTTTGCATAAACATTGTTTCCACTTTTGCTTGGGACTTACGATGGTCCTAAGAGAAAATAAAACAATGCATTCCAGTTCATGGTGGGCTGAGGTAAAGATTTAATTCGTTTTAAAACAGCAAGTTTCTTGTTAAATGAGTTTCTGGTCATGAGCTCATCAAGGGGCGTCTCCATCTCCTATCCGTGGCCTGGGAATCAACCCTTTCCCGAGTTTGATTTATTTATAGAACGCCTCCCTTGGGAGATTCAGCACGCTCACTGTTGTAAAACCCAATCAAAACAACGCTCTGAGCTATCTCAGCCTCAAGGAAATTATGATACCTTTCCCGGGAACCTGTTCCCAAAAAATGAATCTACTTGGGAAAGGGTTGACTCAAGGACACAGCATTTTCCAGCAAGTTTTTCGTGATGTTTATGTGAAATAAATTTGTGAAACTATTTGAATCTTGCAAGCAGCAAATTCAAAAACCCCATAAGATTTATTCGTTTTTCATATTTTTACGCCCGCCGATCATTTGTTGCAGTGTAACGTTCCCTTGACTTCAACTAGTTTCCTTTCCCGCGCGCCTACTTACCTCAGGTAATAGAAATCTTACTTACCTCGTTTTCTCGGTCCATACTGGAAATTACGGACCTCGTTTTTTCCACGTTAATTTGTGGCCCGCGCGCTTTCGCCGGGCACGCTTGTGCTATAAATCAACGGCAAAAAAATCGGTCCGTAACTTAGGCCCTGTTTACAAGGAGGAAGGATAACCCTAGTGTTAGGGTTACCCTAGCAAGAGGGTTACCCTAGCACTCACACATTTCTTCTTTTTTTCATCGACGTGTTTACAAGGCAGCTAGGGTAACCCTTACTAAGCCTAGCTGCCTTGTAAATGCTCTGCTAGGGACAACTCGCCTACCCGGGAAAACCTTAAGCTTTTTAATTCAGCGGTTTCTACTGTGTTTGCGATACTGGCGGTTACCAAGTACTCAAACTTGTCCCGGGTGTAGAGTAACCCTACCTGTGAAATTCATCTACCTATACTACTTGTAAACAGGGCCTTGTTGTACGGACCTCGAACTCGGTTAGAAAAGGGTATTTATCCGCTTGTTTTGAGGTCTGTATGTCATTCACTCGTTTCCCGCCTTCTGCCTTATTTGCCGCCCGGGGAACCGCTTGATCTCGCTGTAGGCAATCTTTTCCAGCAGTATAAACCGTTTAATTCCTTAACTATAGACTGGAATCGCTTGCATTAGATAGTTCTACCGACGAGAGAAAGCATTTCTACAAAATATCTTAAGGAAACAGCCATAAAGATTAAATCGTTTGTGATTACACCAAATATTACCTTTTTTGAAGCATTTCGAACCGCGTCGCTTTTAAAAGCATTCAATGCTTGTTCAAAGTCATCGTGGAGGGCTGGCGAACAGTTTCCAGGTGCGTTCAAACTATCCAGCTTTCTTATCAAATGGCCTCTGTCGTTTGGAAAGACGACGTGGCCTTTGTCGTTTTCGTATGATATTTTCTTGTTGAATGAAATATGCTGGAAAGCCTTTCCCTTTTTGAAACTTATCAGGCAGTAGTTTGCAGAGACAACTCCGATCCTCCCTATGAGGTACTTGATGCAGTCTATCATCTTCCTAAAGTCCTCTCTTCCCTTACTTCCAGTAGCATTCAGAATAAAACAGAGACCCAGTTCTGTAAAGTAGCAAGAAAGGTGGCAATTTTTACTTAAGTAATGAGTTGTTAAATCATAAATCAAGGAGATCATAAAAATTAAACCAAAAATGGGGGGGGGGGGTGGAGGTCACGGTGCTCGTATCCATGGTAGGGTGCTGACGAATACGGCTATTTAAACCACTTCGACAAATGCCGCGCAATGTTGGACAAATTGAACGTAATCCCCGATATAACGCAGAGCCTGGTGTCATTCTATGGTTAAATAATCCACGTACGTACCTGAAAACTGTACTCGAATGCCTTTGTGAATACTTAGCACTCCAAAATAGATTTAACTTGAGCGTGGGCTGTGCGATTTGTGATGGATCATTTGAATTCCGTACAATTTTATGAAATTGACGAAAAAACTGGCCATAGACTTTTTACTACCTTTTTTTTTTTGCTACTACATGAAAACACCGTTTTCAGCAAAACTATGAAATGAAAAATGGGGGTCACCGTACTCGATCAGGAGAAAATAGCCATTCCTTGTAGGATTAAGCTTGGCGTCAATGGAAATCCGCCATTTTATCAATGTCCGTGAGGTAAAACGTGCACCAATGACGCAAGAAATTATCACGCGCAGTTGGGTTGCGCAATGCAAAACCATGGCATCGCCTCAAGCAATTAAAGAGCTTACGCAACAGGACGACTGGAAGACTCAGGACGTCAGAATGACGAAAAAATGTCCCGTAAGATTGGGAATGCACAGTCTCGCGCGACATTTTTTCGTCATTCTGCCGTCCTGAGTCTTCCTGCCGTCCTGTTGCGTAAGCACTATATTGTCTCTTCTAGACACCTACAAAATTCAGATGGCTCCAACGGAATTCGAAACCATGACCTCTGGGATGTCCCAACTGAGCTATGAAGCCACACAGTTAGGAGCAGGTCAGTTTGTTGCGCTCATGTGTCGTAGTGAAAGGACTCCATCAATGAAATAAATGTATAGAGCGGTTTTCAATTGAGTGAAAAGTAATTAGCAAATTGCTTTGGTTTTGCATTACTTCACTCAGTGATTGGTTCAAAGTTCTCGTGCCACTTTTTCAACCAATCAGAAGTAAAACCAAAACCAATTGCGGCTTGCGCGTGCACATTTTCTCGCCTTTTGTGTCGGCTACGTGTAATTACTTTGAGTTTTGATTGGTTTACTGGATTGTCTCGGTCTTTTTGATTGGCCAAAGTAATTACTTTGGTTTTGGTTTTACGACCTTTTGCCATGGCTAAACTGTGCTCGTCATTACACACCTCTTCTCTTCCTTCTCCATATGTTGATTGAGTGAATGGCAAACAAGACGACAAACACGAAAGGAAACAGGAAAACATCTAGCAAACAGTAAAACCGTAGTAATGTCCATTTCCAAAAGTTTGATTTCAGTCCAACGAATCGTCCTCTCCAAATCTTGTCCAATAAGTTGTAGACGACAGGGTGAGAAAGAAACTAGAATTTAAAAAAAGACCCAAAAGGAATTGAAATTTCCTTTAAAATTCCATGGAGATTGATAGATTGATATTTTAATGCTCTCATGCTGTTGCATTGAAGAGAGAACAGGAAACTCTCAAATTTAACTATATTCAGCAACTTACAAATGAGCAAATGCGCAACTTAAATTTTATGATTGCAATATCCGTCCATAAAGGCAAATGTCTTTTACCATTTCGCTTTGAATTCAGTTTTCGCTTTTGCCGCGCACGTTTGGTACATAAAAAAAAACAACTAGTCAATTATAATCTACGTACGACTGAGGATGAACAACTTATGGAGTTAGTTTGTAGAGAAACTGTGACTCGTCGGCGATTCTTTGAGAATAAAAAAGCTGACGTTTCGAGCGTTGGCCCTCCGTCGGAGCGAACTCACTTTGTTTGAGGGCAAGTACACCAAATTTATTGTGAAACTTTTTTTGAAGTCAGCGAATACAAGCAGTCTGTGTCATACTTCATACGACTGCTCCTCAGCTTTCGTTTGTGTTTATCGTTATCATAACCTGTCTGTACTCAGGTGCTTTGGCGGAACTGAGTTGGTATTCTGCCGCATACACGTTAATTACTAGACTGTCACTCTAGCCCGCCGAAAGGGAGCAACTATCAATGAAATGTGGTAATGACACCCATTACAAGCTCTGCGTATATAGGCATGGTCGACGAATATAGAATGTTCTATGCATTTTATGTGTATTTTGTGTCTTGTTATAATGTAAGCATTATAGTACAGATGTATATGCACACAGTCACCTTTTTCTGTTTATGCTTAATGGCGCTGTCAATGATAAGGTCTAAGGTTTCACCGAATTCTTCCCTTTCTTTTGTGTCAGATTTGAGCGGATCTATGAGGCAAGTCGTAAACTCTTCCACTGAATTCGCCAATGTGGCCAGCTCTCCCACATCCGGTCTATCTTGACGTGCCTGGTATCGCAGGTACCCACTCACCTATGATAGCAATTGGGTTGAACCAATTAATATTGTCCGGGTGGAACTGAGAAAGACTGTTGTTTGTGACATTGACTGCATGGCGTTTCAACATCCTGAACGGAAGTCATCCACAGACTCAAGTTAAATTGACATCGACTTGAGGTTGTCGAAACGTCAGTCAATTCCACCGACCAACAGCCCTTCTCATCAATTCTAAGGACTAGTATCACCCGGAAGATCTTCAGTACTTTATCACGTTTTCGCCTGTGATACATACCAAGATTAGTATGAAGCTATTATACACTACTCTCGAGACACAAGTACATACACACAAATGGCCCCTGGGATAGGTAAATTTCCAATAAAAATAATTGTTTTAGGATCTAACACGATGAAAACGGAGAAATAATTCATGATTCGTGCAAAGTCCACTTCTCTTGATTACACAATATGTGGTGTCGCGCTAGAATCGAATGATCATCTCTTATGTTCCGAGATAACTTTTTTGTGTGCGGAAATTCAGGTCAGGCGGTCTATCCGGTGAAATTTAGCCTCTGTGACGGAACGGCTTCAAAGTTTTTCAGCCAAAAAATGAAACTGATGATAATTAAAAGGCTAAAGAAAGTAATCTTAATTCATTGGTTGAAGTTTCAAACCTTGAAGTTGCCGGAAAGGTTAGCCTGAATATATGATTTTAGCGTTCATTTACTTACTTCAAATGACTTGAGAAGGGCATTCGTGCTGCAGGACCCAAGGCTTTTTGGCGTTACAGCTTCTGCTATAACGTCAAAATCATCAGACGCTAGTTTTCTGTCTAGTTTCTTCTCAAATTCTGTGTAACATTGAAAAGACGAGTTAGTTTACATTCTTGTGATACCTATGGTTTTATCATGAGTTTTAAGGATAATAAAGATAGATGTAGATGTAGTTGTAGTGGTGTTTCAAGTTCTTCAAGAAGGTCCGATCACAAGAGCAGAAGTTGACCAATATGTGGAATTTGGTCCCGTTTCTCTGGAGAAAAGCCTCCTGGCTAGGAGGTCACCCGCCTACCCGAGCTATCCTGGGCGGGCCAACGTACCCAACGTTTTCATTTTTTTGGTAAAACGCACTGAATTTTAGCCTGACGTAAACGCACTCTGCCGAGCGTTATAGCGACTCGCAGCTCATCCAGTCTTACACGGCCAGTCTTTGACTCGGTTAAACGAGGCAAAATTCTTGCCATGATTCAAAGCTAACTGAATTGACTCGGCTAGGAAGAAAGGGTTCTTAAAAAGACAAACGACCAAACCTTTCTTTTTCTTATCCATTGGAGCCAGTTTGAAATGACATAAAATCTGAAAGGTCAGAAAATACATTTCTATTATTCCCGCTGCTAAATTGACGCAGGCCCATGCATCAAGTGCTTGATTAACAAATTGCATCTTCGATCAGTTTTTCACTGCTTAAAACCAGAGACGTCCTTTACCATTTTATAGCGTGACTAAAATAGCGTATTTGATGTATTGCTGTCGCAGTGAGACGGTGAGCCTGAAGCGAACGAACGAGGAAGCTTTCTAATCACGAGGACACAGTTTTTTCGAAACGCAAGGACTTGTGGTCGCCGTAAGATCAAACGTGCAAGGAATTGTGGTTATGTGTGAATTGAGGAATAAAGATGGGCAGTCCGATCTTGCCGGTAATGGGACTCGTTATTCAGAAGATTAGAAGCCAAGCCTTTCCATTTCGAGGTAAGTTAAACGTGTAAAACTGCTGTGCTTTATTTCAGTCTTCTGGTTCAGTTAGCTTCTTCATTTGACGCTTCCTTTTTCTGTTATAAACTTTATCGCAGCTTTGTGAGTACAAATAGGAAAAGGAGGAATAATTGTTTTAGTAAAATCCAACTAGTTGGTCAAAAAAATATCGAGACAAAACATCTTTCGCTAGTTAAAGCTAGACTTTAATTGTTGTTTTGGTTTTCAAAGCCGGCGCTTTTCGCTACTAATGGGCTATAACAAATAGCCTACTAGTAGCTCAACCAATCAGAACGCAGCATTGATAATAGACCACTAGTTGGATTTTACTAAATCTCGATAGTTTCCCATCCAGATACCACCCCAGCTGCCCTGTCGGACAGGTTTGAAGGTTGAACGTTCGTCGTGAAAGCATCTCAAAGGATGAGCACTGAATCAAGCTGTTAGTTGATACGGTGTTGATCACTGTCAAGCTGGATTTGGTGTCCTTCGTGTGTACATGCTTACTGAACTTTTAGAACTAATACCACAGCAATTCGCACTTAAACTTGCTCGGGAAAAGAAGTTGAAGTGATATAGGAAATGATTAACATTCTCGACAGGCGCGGATCCAGGATTTTGAAATGGGTGGGGGGTGAATTTTTGTAATAATGTCATAGAACCAAAGCCTAGTTGAGGTATTTGAGGTCTGTGCAAGAATGGGGGCTCAGAAAAAGGGGGGGGGGGGGGTGAAAATTCACCCATTTGACCTCCCCTGGATCCGCGCCTGCTCGATACCATTGTTACGCTATACCCTTAGTTCAAGGTCTTCAATCTTCCTAGGTTTCGTATTTTACAGGTAACTACACATGTCCTCTCAGCTAGTTATTAGAAATTATTTTGATTACAACTTACCTTTTGCAATAAATTAAAAGGATCGCACTTACCCATGATTCAGAGACTACTCAAGGTCAAAGTATATAATTTTAATCAGTGACAGTACTCGGATGTTGGAATGGTTTCTTAAATGAAATCTTCCGTTCGCGAGGCTTAATCAAACCAAATGATTTTCCATGTCGCAAGGAGATAATTTAGTCACTTTACGAACCCTTTGTAAGAAAACAAATTTCTCTTTAGGTGGTTCTCCACGTGTAGACATTATTAATTAATTAATTAATTTATTTATTTATTTATGCTGCTTTTTGTATGTTTAGTGTGTCTTGTTCTGCTTTTTTTTAAATCTTAGTTTATAATTCAATTTAATTCGCCATTCTTGCATTTCAATTGTAGTCGTAATTTAGGGAGGGAGCTCATAGTAATAAACCCCCTATGATTTCTTTTGAGCTTCCTCGCCAGGAAAAAAATAATTTCTCTTCTATTTTGTTTTAATAAATGTGTTACTTTAAATCCTATAATTTTATATTCATATATGTGTGCAATGTACTTAAATTGTTGTTTCTCGGTCTTTTTTTTTTTAAATAAATGAAAATGAAATGAAATGAAAACAGACTTGAGACAAGGCAGACAAAAGCTTTCTCTTACTTTTCGAATAGTTGCTCCTGAACGCTCGATTGCACGGCCTGTGACGTGCGACGCACCGTGACACATGGCGAGTGATCATTTGCGGGCATTTTGTTGATCCTTTGCGTGCCGCACAAATGAAACATCGATATTTCTTTCGCAATCAAGCCAACAATCCGTCTTCTGTTACTCTATTCATACATATACAAATGATGCCTCCTTGGGCCGAAACCCAGCAGGGGCAAAAACTTTTGATGGTACGCCTTTAATAGTCCGCTTTCGATATATTAAAAATTCATTCCTAAACAAAAGGCATCATATCTCGAGGCTCATACAAATCCTTACATTTATTCCCCAGAGCCTCGTGATGATGGCTTTTGTTTAGGACTGAATTTTAATATATCGAAAGTGGGATATTAAATCACTAATATAGCTCTTTGTTTATCTGTCAAAATATCAATTATTCTTTCGGCGTTCATTCAATCATTTCTTCATTCAAAATGATTCACTGATTGCAAAATCCCTTCCTTCATTTTTGCTGGCTGAGTAGTCAGAAAATCTTTGCAAATAAACCTGTTATTTCCGTCACGCATGCCGGGCAAGAAGACCGGATCCGGAACCGAAAAACGGAAAAAGCTACTGTAGTTTTAAGTTCCTCTCACATGTTCATGGACACGTTTTGGCTCTTTGTGGACAGAAACTAGCCAGGCTTCATCGTGGCGGAACACAGTTTTGGACAGATACCTGTCTAACGGTGTATTGACTCTCAGTGACTGTTAGTATCGCAGCCAAGTCTCAGTTAGCCTGCGAGCAGGTTCACTTGATAGGCAAGGGCGGTGGAGCCGCGATCGCGAGCCGGCGAAGCTCTCGGTTGCGGCTCCGCCGCCCTTGCCTATCAAGTGAGCCTGCTCGCAGGCTAAGTCTCAGTTGTCTTATAATTTAGCGCGGTGTTAATAGTAGGAAGCTAGACTGCCAGCAGTTCCTTCATAAATCAGTCAAGCGGCCCGCTTTCTGAGGCAGTCGTGTTTTGTCACGCAAACGAATACAAAGACCGAGGGAGGCTTGGGAAGAGGAGAGAAAGAAGGGACTGCACCCGTTGCTGTAACCGACGCGTTCAGAATCAACAAATCTGCTAATCTGATTAGTGAAAGTGATATGACAGATAGTTCCGCCTGTTTTGTTGCTAATGTCAATAAACACTCTAATAACTACAGTAAGGGCGTGTGACAAGAAGTAATTAACTCGTCAAAAAAATCTGACAGCTATGCATTGTCAACAGACCAATTCGAATTTCCCGTTGCTGGTCAACGGGAACGCTTTGTTACAGCAACGGGTGATGTCCCTGCTTTCTCTCCTCTTCCCAAGCCTCCCTCGGTCATTTTATTTGTTTGCGTGAGAAACACGATTGCCTCAGAAAAGTGGGCCGCTATAGACTGATCTATGATGAATGGGAGCTTTAGCAACGACAACGAGAACGTCACAAATTTGCATATTTAGTGAGCATAGCAATAGCTTTGCACGCTCTGCACGTGCATCTTTTCATTTTTTATCCATTTGTTTGCCGTCGTCAGCAAAACAACGTGACGTGACGTGAAATGACCAAATTTGAGGTTTTAGAGAGAACGTCAACGCTTGAGGATAAATTTGCATTTTCTTCCCTAAATTGAGCGCCGTTAATATTAGTTTTATTCTTGAGGGTTTGGTGCACCTTTGTCACGTCAATATGCTTGGAATAGTCGCGAAGCGATTTCACATTTAACGACAACGTTCTCGTTGCCGTTGCCGTCGTCGCTGCTAAAGCTCCCTAAGTAAATCATCAATGATGGTATGCCTGCCAAACATGTTCTAATGTGATTAGTTTACCTTAAGACTGTTTTCTAGAAGAAACAGCGTAACGTTAACATTGCCTAAAATGAACAAGGCTGCGTACTGCGAATAACTATAACATCGTCTGACTAACGAGCAACGACATGTACAGGCCACTAGATAATATTCAGAATATCTATTTTCCGTTACTAGTGCAGTCCATTTGTGCAAAATATACTCACTTACACTGATGAAGGCGTACAGAATCCAGCGAGGTAATAGTTTCCACGGCACAGATTTGTTTTACAAGCGTTATGTAAACGCCTCACCCAGGAGAAATTGTCAACTTACCGTGCTTTGTGGTTCAGTTAGCGTTTTGTAAGCTAAGAACGGAAACAATATTGATCTTTCTGCTAATCCTAACAATTTATTCAAGTGTTGTGACGTCCTTTGTTAGTGGGCTTCCTTTTTGTGCTCCACCTGATTGTGTTACCCACTTTTTTGATTTAAAAATTAAACTGGTTTACCCACAGTAATTCCTTCTATTCCCAGATTTTTTTCGTAGAATCATACAGGAAACGTAAAGGAAGTTTCCTGACAATGAAGCCGATCACGCTGGATTTCACAAAATGACCGTTATAAAAGGTTGGCTGTTTCGCATGGAAAGGCAAGACAAGCCTAAAGCAGAAGACCACTTTGCATGGCCTTTGCACCTCCGCATTGAAAAGCAAAAGTAGTGGTGACTATACATGTTGTACTAGGTCTCGTCAGTTTAAAAAGGGAGTTAATTTTTCCGCAATCCTGCGGTTTCCTTTCGGAGTTACTCAATTAACAAGACATTAAATTTTGGCGTTTCAGTGCACTGCATCCAAGGTTCCTATTTGTTTTTCTTTAGTTGCAATAACTAAACAGTTTTCACTCTATTATGATGTAAGTAAAGAAACTCTATAATGCATTCAAGTCAAGAAACAAAGATGGAGATGGAAAACCACCACCAATCCCGACACGCCAGCAGTGTGGAACATCAGTTGCATTCAATGGACGGGAAGTCGAACCAAGACAATCAAGATCTCTTTCCCCTCGTAAATGCCAATATCGTTTGCAGATGGCCTTGGATTCAATGGAAGAGACAAGGAAATTCAAACCAGGACCTTCTCTTTAGTCTTGCACCTCGAAACAGGAAGCTATGGCGATCAGTTTTCCTCTCAACCGAACAGCGATGATACGTTCTGTGTTTTTTCAACAGCGCTGATATACGTTCGGGTTTTTTTCGTTCACTACGTACAAATCTGCAGTAAAACGAGAACAAAGGAATGACCAGTTCCCTTGTCTATTGACAAACACAGACTCAGAGTTTACAGATGACAGGTCTTGTTCCGAAACCCTAACACTTGGGACAGCATTAACGGGTACGAGCTACAGGCTGCCATTGTGACCCACTTTTACCTCCACTCAATTACTCTTCAACGCTATCGTCACATCCACGGAAGAGATCACATAACTCTGCTCTGGGCGGGTCTTGGATAAATAATGACTGGTTTCCAAAGCAGCGAAAGAGTTTCTAGGGGAGCCGGGGGCATGCTTCTTTAAGTCCCCCTTCCCGTGACCGATTTCCGTACCACGGTGGAACCCGGTGTGGACGGCCTCGGTGCATAGCTCTTGACTGACTTGACCATTATAACGGGCCGGAGGCCGGGATACTGGGTTAAATTCTCTTATAGTTCTTGCCGGCCGCTAATAAACATGCATGAGCGACAAATAGTCATGCGTTGTATCAAACTATTGGCAGAGAGGATAGATACGGCGAGAGCTACTGAATTTTACGGTGAGTTCGATTCACCGTATTCCGGAATAGGAATACATGGAATATAAGTTAGAAATCCTTCGTTTTTACGGAGAGTCACTTAAAAATTGTCAAACATCGGCTAAAATGCTATTTTAAACATATTTTTATTATCCTTGCTGCGTCGAAACGCGCCAAACATATCGTTTTAATCATCACTCCACGTATTCTTATTCCGGATTAGGGTCAATCGAACGCGCCCTTAAATTGACCAATCAGAATTTATCGCTTGGTAAAAACTGTGCTATCCGACGTCAAGTCAATTATTCGCAATTGAAAGGGCCAGAAAACCATTTGAAGGATTCTGTGGCAACTTTTTCGTCAACAAACTTTGGCGACAAAACTGGGTTGCCAGAGAGCATGTGATTCTAACCTCAGCTAGTATGCTTTGGCTGTTACTGTGTTTTTTCTAACTATTTTAAGACGAATTCAGTCTACTATTTTCGAATCAAGTGTAAGAAGACGTCAAAACTGTATTGATAGTTTATTTATTTGTGTTAACTGTGTTGTTATTGAAGGCGCGTAACAAGGAGTCAAGAACAGGAGCTTCCAGTGTTTAATTATACGGTATGTACAATGTGTATCAATATCAGATACACGTGTTATATGAAATACGAGCGAGGCTACTAAGCTAACTGGGAATTGAAAGCTAATCCCACATTAACTTCGCGAAAAAAGGACTTTGTTGGTGTCCTTTCGACAGGTGAAAGGACAAAGGATCATGGACAGGATAGCATTGACTACCACACGCGCATTGCGGGCGCGGGTTCCGTACGGCGTGTCTTGAAAAGAACACATTTATATTGCTAAGTATCTTTTCAATAATAGAGACAACTCTCCTGGCATGCAAAATGTTTACTTCCGGTTTCCGTCCGTGGCTGAAAAACGTCGCGTGCTTAAAGCTCCCCAATTGGGCGCCTGCGCGAAGCACAATGCTTAAGAAAATATGCATGGCAACCCACAGATTCGAGAATTTTGCCGGGTCATGACGTCATAATACGATCGTCCGTTCTGTACGTTCAACTTTTCATATAAGCGAATACGCGAGATGTCGCACTGCTAGTGGGACCATGGGCCTCCCAAGAGAGTTTCGCGTTTTGCCATAGGCCATATGAGGGAGCTTTAGCAACGAGAACGGCAACGTCAAGAAGAACGTCGTCCTGAAATGTGAATTCGCGTTATTGTAATCGATTTGCAACTATTCCAAGCATTTAAAGCGACAAAGGTGTGGCAAACGCTCAAGAACGAAACTAGTATGAACGGCGCTTAATTTAGGGGAGAAAATTATAATTTATCCTCAAGTGCTGACGTTCTCCCTAAAACCTCAAATTTAGGCTTTTGGTGACGACTGGAAAGAAATAGACAAAAATGAAAAATGCACGTTCAAAGCGCTTTACTTTATAAATATGCAAAATTGTGACGTTCTCGTTGGCGTCGCAGTTGTCGTTGTTAAAGCTCCATGACGCGGCAGTGCGCTTCGTGCCTTCCTGACATCATTAGGAAACGCTCTGTGCTGACTCATTCGCGCCTGCGCATATCCCACGATGAATCAGCGGTCGCTTGGTAAACCCATTTTATTTTTTAAGTGGGGTGGGGGATAGGTTGACCAATTCCAAAAAAAATGTTGCACAGGAATAGCAGAAGGAGAAAAGCAAAAAGATATGTACATTTGGAACCACAGACGTTTAATATAAGTAAAGGTTTCGCTCGTATCCCATTGCTCCTCCCAGCCAACTTTAGTCCAAATTTGGTTTTTTATTGTCACGTGAGTCTTGAAGATCATAAATAATTGCTGTGCAACTTGTCACGGTTCAGTTTTTGGATACACCGTGTACAGGATTTTCGAGTTGACTGGACTTTTATATGGTGATGGCAAACCGTACGAAAGCGAGTGAACAACTGAGCGAATTTGCTCAAAGCAGGAAGGTATGGATTTTTACGCCAAAGGCCACGAGTTAGTTTATAATCTTGAATATTTACCGACTAGCTATGCGATCCAGCAGTCTTAATTAAACCACCATTTAATTTCTGTGAGTTTGGGATAAGTGGATGTGATCTTCCAGGCTGCTTTTATCCAAAGGGATCCCAGGTTTGCATGTAAAGACAATTATGCTACACGATAAAAAATGGTTGAGCTGATTTTTCATGCACAAACAAAGCGTTTACGTGACTCGGTTACTACTGCACATCCAACCTTACGTGCTTCAAGACGAGTTAGTGACGCTTGACTATTCGATTAGAAAAAACAAAACACGTGTAAAGCCTAGGCATTCGGATGTTTGACCTTTGTTCCCATTTGAGCTTCAAATTATACAATGTTTGCGTTGCCCAAATCGTTCTAGGATTGCTTGATCATGACTCGATCGTATGAATTCGATCTTACATTATAAGGGTACGTGAAAGTGCATTCGGAAATCTACCGTCACCGGTCATTTCCGGTCATGATTGAGCTTAACAATATTAACTGTTAATGATAAGTAAGTGATTTTCTGGACTGAAAACCACTGGTGATCAATGCACATTAACATTTCATTTCAAAACTTGGGGGATTTTATATTTGCATTGACTGAAAAGAAATAAAAATAAATGCAAGTGTGATGAGTTTGTGAAAGAAACTCAAGGCCTCAAATCAAAAGATTTGTGCCAATATTAAGATTTATTTGTATTATATCAGTAATGTAAGTGCTGTATATGCTATACTTGATTGAGTACTTTTAGTGTGAAAGTTGGCACAAAAGGTTGAGAATTAACATTGTTTACATTGTAAGCTATCAAAGGACTTGGACAGTTAATTGGATGGCATAATCTATGGTGCAGTCCTCTAACTTGAAGTACAGGTGTATGTTAGTGTCATTGGGTTTCAAATATCTTGGATTATGACGAATATCTTGACAAAGCTAGCCTGTTTTCATGGGTTGCACTGTAACTATTATGGCGCCTTGTTTGTTTGCAGTGCATTAATAGCTTTTACAAGAAATTGAATTAAAACCGTGAGCGGGGGTTTCATTAGAAGCCGGTCACCAGCAGTATGCTGCCATCTGTTTGTCAGTAATGATGCCTTTAACCACCAGCTTAATTCTGTGTTGATTTTCATGCAAACCCAATGTAAGAGACAAAAGTGACTGCCGCTTACATTGATTGGGCAGGACATCTACTTATACATGTAAGGGGTAATTATACAGGTCCCATTCTCTTTTCCATTGGATTGGCTAGCGCTTGAAACATCTGCTGCCAAATCTTTCTTAGAGTTGTTAGTTTACAATGTACCTGTAAGTGCTTGTTAATACCAAATTTTGCCATGCGTTCCTCTCCCCACCGACACAGCACCACAGTTTTGTCCAAAACTAACTTCATCGTTCTTTTTCCACCTGGTTGGTCACCAGAGCCCAGACACAGGCACTTAAACCATTGACTCCTGAAACGAGTAAAATCGTTTGGAGTTAGACTAAAATCTATGAAGTCTCACCCCTAGGATTCATTGGGTTGAAGTGGAATGTAGAGTTTGTTACCAAAATCCCCCTTTCCCTCCCCTCCCATAGTGTGGCGTTAGAGTAAAATCTATCAAGTCTCACTTCTAGGAGTCGATTGGTTAACAAATTTAGTTGAGGATTAACTTAACTATTTACATAAATGTTTTTGCCTAGTTCATAAGAAAAAGATAGTAATTATTTTCTATTAATTAATATGTTCAGATTTGCCCCCTTAATCAAGCAATGAATATGGGTCTTTAGGTCTGAGCAGGGCCGTAGGCTTTAGAGGCTGTCTCTGACATCTAGTTTATCAGGGATGTCGCTAAGCGCCAGCTGCTGGTAAAAATCGCTGCTTGACAAAGGGGTGATCGCCGGCTGAATTTTGGCTCTCGATCAATTCAAAGCAACTGAGAAGATCGCAAATTATTCTCTACAAAGTTTAAAAGTCATTTGATGTGTTGAGGAGAAAAAACATGAATACTTTTTAAGTATACGGAAGTATCACTAGAATTTATTGATACTGTAAATGGAATAAAAGGATTGTTTTAAGTACTGTAACAGTTGTGCGTGTCTTCTCTTTCCCTGTATTTGCCATCTTGAAGAATGACAGGTGTTGCGAGACACTGGGAACAATCTCATTACCAGTTCCCTTTGATGCTCAGAGCACGAACTTACCGCCTCAATAGAACCTTCAACAGGTTGAATTATTAATTTTTCTTGGCTATATGTACATGTACATCCCTGGTTTATTGTTTAGAGATTGCACAAAGTGAAGTCATATGTACATGTAAGTGTGACTGACTCTAATGGAAGGTACATAGAGTATATTTATTTCTGTCTGAAAGGTTCCAGATGTCCTCACAACTGGATATGGTGTCCCAGTGGATACCAAGACAAGCACTATGACTGTGGGACCTAAAGGCCCTATCCTGCTACAGGACGTCCAGTTTTTAGATGAGATGAGCCACTTTGATCGTGAACGAATCCCTGAGAGAGTGGTGCATGCAAAGGGAGGTGGAGCATTTGGATACTTTGAAGTTACAAATGACATCGCCAAGTACTGCAAGGCCAAGATATTTGACAGAATAGGCAAAAGAACACCTTGTGTTGTAAGGTTTTCCACAGTTGGTATGTACACATTCTTTGCCATCAGATTTCTTTTAAAAAAGTAACTTACATGTACATCTCATGTGGTTGTTAAACCCATTCACTCCTCGGGTCACAAATTAACCCCACGATGCCCCCAGTTGACCAACAGAATCATCTGACTTTAGACAGAGTAAAATTAAAAATATATTATGTCAAGCCTCACTCTCAGGAGTCTCAAACGACTATGGATTCAGACAGTGTACTGCTATAATTACATGTAACAGTCAACCCAATTGCAAGAAAAAGGCCAAACTCAAATTTTGCTTTAATCCAGTACCCCTCAATTTTTCCCTTGTAGCTTGCAAGCCAGGGTAATTAGTAAGGGTCAAAACTCAGCATGTTATGTCCTTGTCTATGGATGAGTTTATCCTTGATTCATTTAAATCATGTGCATACTTAACCAATTTTAATTTTTAAACTGTAGGTGGTGAGTCTGGAAGTGCTGACACAGCTCGGGATCCTCGTGGTTTTGCAATGAAGTTCTACACTGATGAAGGAAACTGGGATTTGGTTGGAAATAATACTCCAATCTTCTTCATTAGGGATCCTATTCTGGTTAGTTTCCCATAGTTTATCTGACTATATATGATCTCTAGCTTATTTTATGTCAGAGCCACTTCACTCTTGAAAATTGCTTTTTTTAGTCTCATTCAACTTTAAGTCATTAGTGTGCTTTTACGAAGACAGAGGCTGATCATTGCTACCTTGGTTGTTTTATTCTCACTGATCAAAGCCCTTTTTTTAAAAAATGAGATGTAACTGTTTTGAAGTAAAAGACAACCATCAGCACTTTTTAAAGAAGCATGTGCAAAGATACAGTACTGTAATATGCCAAGCTTCCAAAAACTGGTGTTGGTGGTACTACTGGTTGGTGGTGATGATTTTGATCATTACTAGCAATCCCTTCATTGAAGAG
>OX421445.1:9547771-9557771 GCA_949126865.1 Montipora capitata | reverse complement strand
ATTAATTTCATTTACCATTTCATCATTGATTGATTCCTCACGGGACCATTAGAACCCACAAATGACCAGCTCCCAACGTCAGTGGCTTCATAGCTCAGTTGGTTAGAGTGTCGCACTGGAATCGCGAGGTCACGGGTTCAAACCCCGTTGAAGTCCTGAAGTTTTCAGGCTTCTCTACGCAATTGCAAAAATTGCTCTCATAACTGCGAAGATCATAGCTTCACTTAATAATTCTTGTATCTGCCTATTCATGGTTAGAAGCCAGTCCTTCAAAGTCTTCCCTTGACTTATCAGATGACCATACCTTCAGTATGTCACTGAATCCACCACTAACAACCAGCTCACAACGAGGATGTGCAATGTAACTTTCTGACATTTTCGTACTCAAAAAATGGGCAAGACAGGCCTTGTTGTCCTCTAGGACAATAAACCTACCCCAGTCGCCAATCCTCTGTTCCTGGCTCTCCACATTCCTCCTGATGCCTTTGCTCTTCTCTCCTTTGCGCTTTCTTCTTGTTCCTCCTTTGATAGAATTTGGGAGATAGCGATCAAATACTGCGTCAACTCTAGTACAGTTTTCGGAGAAGTGGGAGGTAACATACGCACTGAACTTGTCACACCACTCTCCAAACGTCTTTGCATCAGAGGCATTGGCCAAAGATTGAATTGAATTAACTGCCTTCCTTAGTATTTTTTCAGATGTCTGAGCAAAGGTCTGAACTTCGCTCAAGGCTATATTCCTCATGTCTGTTTGACAGAAAATACACTTACTCCAGTCCATTCGCTTCAGAGATGATCTCCTTGAACCAGTGCCTTCCGGGACTGTTTCATCTGCTCCCCACCGTCAGCGGATGCTCGTTTCTGAAGACGCTGAATATGTCCTTCGTTTGTGAAATCACTTTAACACTGCGTGTGCCAAAATACATCTTGACTGGCGTTTTTGTCCAAACTATTAACTATTTCTAAACACCGCTTATTATAAGTCTCATCTGGAAAGCTTTTTCTAATGCCGGCACAATGTAAAACCCTGGAAATGCCTGCACTAGTTCCTTTTGAAAGAGGAAACTTCTTCTTAGGAAATTTACTTTCTTGACATACACTGTACCACACATTTGTTCCAGTCTATGTCACTCTCGCCTACATGGTCGTCTGTATTAAGGGGAAGCTTGGCAGCTGCCTCCATTTCCCTCCTTGGCTCTACACCAAGGCTATCGAGCAAAGATAAGCAATTCTGTATTCACAATCCTCGATTTGTATGTATTTTTATGTCAAATCGTATTATTGTAACTGATTTGAAGAATCGTAACATTTTTAGGATGTTGTAAAAAAGCATATTTTCGAATCTATTGACCTCACTTAATCGATGTTTAGCTGCCTTACAATAACCTTAACGTTAACTTATTAAGAATGTAGTGACTTACCTTGAGTTGTCTTGATAATTGGTTGAAAGTTTTATTTTTCCCTTGGTAAATGATTATTTAAGCTTTCTTTTTCAATTGTCTATCCTTCAGACGCGTTTATAAGCAACTGTTTAGGATGAATACGTCTCTATTCAATCTGTAATAACTTTTCTTTGAAAAACAAACTAGGAGAGCCTGGATCTGATGCCATCTCGTTTTTGCGCTAAACCTTGCTTTCATGTGTCTTTTTGTCTCGATTTTCAATAAACGATTGGTCAAGATTTATAAATTTGTTACCATGTGAATTTTTTCTTAAACTGTTAGGTAGGTACCTTTATCATAAGATTGCAAAACAAAATTTATTTGTCCTATTCCACTCTAAAGTATTATCAAGCATCTTGATCTCTTGTCAGAGATTATTCAACGTTCAAATTACAAAGATCATTTATTCAAATGTGAACTGTTTGAATACTCCTATTTCAATTTTGTCAGGTACGGCTAAATTCTGGCTTTTTTAGGGTCACGTGACTGATACTTGCTGATCATGTGACTGCTTAAAAGCTTATTGACAGGTCGGCTGACATTTCCAGTTGCCAACCACGTTTATGCAACTAATTTCCAACATTGTGGTAATCTCTTTCCTCACTTTTATGAGCCTTCCAAGTCAAGCCTCGTTTCCATGTTATAGGAACAAGAACCTGGAAGAAAATCCCTCTTAGTTGCTGAAGTCTGAAGATTTCGTGGTGGAAACAGCAATATCCTTAGTCAGGGAGGATAAACGAAGATTTTAAGCTATGTTTCCTGCTTCTACCTAAAATGTTTAGGGAAAATGAAAAGTAAGCCCTTTCTGAGACGGTGCCTCCTGACTAATATAAGTGCGTGTTTGTGTTGCACCAATATAAGGAGACTCGTACCAGGTCCCCGACATGCAAAATAAAGCCTTGAACTTTGAATGTTTACAAAGGTGGCAAAGGATTTTTAGCCTTTTTCCAAGATAAATCATCTTAAAAATGGCGTATTTATGCAGGAATTTCTAAGAAACGTGTTAATTTATGTTTCATTTTATGAATTTTGTGCGTCCTTTTGTGAATTATGCGATTTTTCGTGAATTGTGCGATCGGATGCGATTTGAGGTCGATTGTGCGAAATCGCACCATCACGTAATATCAGAAGGCCTGTCTAGTGCTGGAGCACTAATTGGGAGACACTTTAAACTGAAATAAACAAATTAATGCAATCAAATCAAATGTTCGTTTTTAGAGGAGAGGAGAAAACCGGAGTTACCAGAGAAAAACCTTTCTCTGCAGATTAGAGAACCAAGAAATTCAACCCACATATGATACTGAGTAAATTGAACCCGGTGCACATTGGTGGGAGGGAAGTGCTGTCACCACTGCGTCATCCCTGCACCCCTGCAGTTGTTTGTCTTGACTACACTTTACTTCACTGTTGAGTCTCAACCAAGCGTTTATCACAACCCCCATTTGGCTTGACAGCTGAGTGGGTAGTGCACTGGCATGGTATTGCAGAGGTGATGGGTTCAAATCCCAGTCAAGCCTGAATTTCGCAGGTTTTCCTGTCGTTACTGCTTAATTAGCGTTCATAGCTACAATAATCCAAGATCTTAATTCAAGTTGTCATGTTGTTGAGGAAACGCTTTTCAATTATTTTTGAAGTTATTCTTAGACTATTACTGTAACATCACTATTTTGAATTTTTGTAGGACCCTGACATGTTCTGGGATTTCATCACTCTTCGCCCTGAAACCACTCATCAAGTTTGCTTCTTGTTCAGTGATCGCGGCATTCCCGATGGGTATCAGCACATGAATGGTTATGGAAGCCACACCTTCAAACTGGTGAATGAGAAAGGGGAGGCTGTCTACTGCAAATTTCATGTTAAGGTGCATGCCTGTTGATACTTTACTATTATGAAAGGGACTATATTTAAGTGCCTAGTAGTTCTAGGGCTGGAGCACTAATTGGGGACACTGTAAACTGAAATTAACGATGAAAGCAAATTAAATCAAAGGCTGGTTTTGAAGAGAGGGGAAACCGGAGTACCTGGAGAAAATCTCTCGGTGCAGAGTAGAGAACCAACAAACTCAACCCACATAATTTATGACGCCGCGTCAGGGAATTGACCCAGGCCACATTGGTGCTCTTACCACTGCGCCATCTTTGCACCCCAGTAAAGTTTTGATGTAACATGCACTCTGAAACATGGTTAAAACAGTGTGCTTTGTGAGAGTACAGATGCATGGCTGACGCCACTTGTAGGATTTGGAAAATAAATTTTTTGAAAAATTTTAATTAACTGAATATGTGATGAAATTAAACAAATATTTATTATACAGTGTAAAACAAATAATTAAAAGAAGACTTGCCTGTAATCTACTTTCAAGATCTTGGTCCATAAAATAATGTGACTGTACTTATTTCTTGGTACATGAGAGAAACATATTATACATTCAAATTTTATGAGGTCATCCCCAGAGGTTTCAATCAAATTTGAAGTTGTCGGCCAGATTTAATGCCATAAGCCACTGTTGTTGTTTTCAAAATGAATTTTAATATTACAATTTCATGTACTTTTGAAAGAATCTGAATTTTTTCAGTCTAGGGAAGAGAGTAGCTGACTTCTTTGAGTGAAGTATGCAACATGCCTCAGGCTGTTATAGGCTGTTGGACTGCTTAATTAAAACCACTTCATCCAAAACCAGACTGAGTACTCCAGGTTTTAAAAAAAAAATCATGTTGGCCCTGTTTCAAAAGCCGGGCAACTAAACCCGTAAATTTGGTTGCCCTGATAAATGCTTGGTTGCCCATTAGGAAAACCCAGGGCTACGATGAAATGCACACTATACATCTCAGATGTGTTGGAGCTTGAGTATCCCATAGTTCTAAGGTATTTACGTGAGAATGGGATAGACACAGACCGGTATGAAATTTTTGCAGGACCAGCATTTACATGAAACCGGGACAAAATGCTTGGTGCCTGGTTTCGTGACAAAATGTTTTGTCTAATAAATACACGTATATGGCTGACCCAAAAGCATACAGGCTTGAAATTTCTCGACCCGGTCTGAGATTTTTTGTCATTGATAATAGTACGAACTGAAACTGGCATGAAAATTCCTAGTCTTGGTCCAGCCACTGAAATCATTGTCAGGCGAGTGTCATATAAACACATAATATTATGAAGAAATTTATGGAGGCCAATACGAATTCATGCCAGTCTGAGTTGATCATGGCCTCAATGTAAAAACCTCCTAGTAAGTGTTTTTTTTTGTGGAAGTCTGGGTTTAAGGTTTAGCATTTTCAAAATGGAGTCCATCGCATACATGTACATGTACATTTTCCTACAGATATTCAAAACACAGAAAAATGCTCAGCTGCAACAAATTATAATTGTTCACTTCACACTACGATCTGACATTGACAATAGAAGACCGGCAAGTGAGTCGGGTGCTGCTTAATGTAATTCATTTTCTATTTTTGGCTCGGTTGTCCATTGTTTTTTCTTCGGGCAACCAAGCTTTTCATTTTGCGTAAATCTAGTCGCCCGGTATTCTCTCTGGTCATTGCCAGGTCGTCTGGGATGACCAGACAACCGCTAATTTTGAGTGCTGCCACTGAACTAAATTGATTTTTTGTTTGTTTTGGAGGTGATAATCATAACTGCTACATGTAATCTCATTGTTGTCAGGTAATAATATTAATAAAATTTTATGTGATATTGCATGATTGTGTATGCTTTTGTTGTTGACAGACTGACCAGGGAGTGAAATGTGTAGCTGTAGATAGAGCTGGGCAGTTGGCTGGATCTGATCCAGACTACAATAACCGAATGCTTTACAATGCTATTGCCAATGGACAACCTGTAAGTGGCAGATAAAAATGGGTATCACCATAATGGCGAGCTGTGCTGATGCAGAATTATTAATTTTTATTATATATATTTTTAGTCTTTCTTGACTGAAGTAGCTGAAAATTAAAAACAGCAGTGTTGTTTTTCTCTTCATGCCTTGCATGCTTGCATTTGATTACTTAAAGCTTTCTGTTACTTTCGTCTCTCGATTCAAATTGAAATAACAAGCCACAAACATACAAAGGTGGCAGAGTTAGAGTAAGTTGTTTTTCAAGTATTCTAAAAGGCAGAAAGATGACTAGTACATGTAGTAACAATGTTACCTACTGTGTAGATTATTATAAGATGCAAGTCACTTCATATATTATACAGAGTTGCTGCATTTTGAAATCCTTTATAAATGTAACTCAGAAGACTTGAATGTGACTTGTGCACTGACATGTAAAGTTAAAGTTTGTTGTTTATGTTTTTTCAATCTCCTTGGCTTCAACTGAATATTAATTGCTTTTCTGCTGGCTGTCAATTACGTGCATTATTATCAATGAATTATGAAGCTTATCATACAAGAATGTCTGGATCAAGCTTGGTAATCTATACAGTTTATTCTCAATTCAACTGAATTTATCTGTTTTTGATAGCCTTCATGGACCATGTACATTCAAGTAATGACATTTGAAGAGGCTGAAAACTTCAGATGGAATCCTTTTGACCTCACTAAGGTACATTAAAAGAAATCCGCAACAGCGAATTCATTTAAGTTATATTTTATGTTTTTGCCCACGACGAAGGAGCCTGATTACAAATCTGGTCTGTGACACTTTTACAGCCACCAAAAATGGAAAAGAAAATCCACTGTTACAGTAAGAAAATGCCAACAGTAATATGCCTTACGGAAAATTGTGAGGAAAAGCAGTAATGTTCCAAACAAGTGGACATATTCTTTCTATGCGGCAATTTAGGCCGTACTTCACTTAATTACAGCTGACATAATTATTGCATGATTACTTAGATCGCAATAACATTCCCACCCTGTATCTCCTTTGTGCAGTCTTGCTAGAAGACCATTTAAAGCTTTCACAAAATTAGCCCTAAAAATAAACGAACAGAAATCATCCCTCTTTGTTATGTATCATTATTTTCAGAACACAAAATAATAATAATAATAATAATAATAATAATAATAATAATAATAATAATAATCCCTGTAGATGCTGGAATTGTCGAGAAAGAGAAGGAGAAAGTTGAAAAGTACCAAGACCTACGCAGAGAGGTAGCCCGACTCTGGAATGTCAAAGTAAAAGTTGTTCCTATTGTGGTTGGTGCGCTAGGCGCCGTCACATCCAACCTTTCTAAACACCTGGATGCAATTGGTGTGACCACAAGGATCGAGCTTTTACAGAAAGCAGCTCTCCTCGGCACAGCGCACCTCCTCAGACGGGTACTAGAGGCCTGAAGTTATGAGACGTAACCTGCCCTCAGTGAAAAGGAAAATCTCCAGCTATAAGCTGTGAAACCTAAACATAATAATAATAATAATAATAATAATAATAATAATAATAATAATAATAATAATAATAATAATAATAATAATAATAATAATAATAATGATAATTATTATTATTATTCTATACTAATAAATGCAATAAATACAATAATGAGAACAACTACAATTATTTCATTATTTTTTTATTCTAATGATTATAAGACCAATAATTAAATTGTGAATTTGGTAAAAAGGGGGCCAGACAAGTTTTAGTTTTGTTTTACCTTCAACTTTAATGTTATTGAAATCGTTTGACATCTTCTTTTCTATTACTCCTACCACTCAGATTTGGCCCCATTCCGAATATCCTCTCATTCCTGTTGGCAAGATGGTATTAAACCGCAACCCATCCAATTACTTTGCTGAGATAGAGCAGAGTGCATTCAACCCGGCCAGCATGGTTCCTGGAATTGAACCATCGCCAGATAAGATGCTACAGGTATAAATTGCCAAAGGACAGCTGTCACTTAGGTATCGTTTCTTATGGAAGTAAAAACCTCTAACTGAGTTCGAGGACTGTACAGTCAATTTCAGCATAGTTGGTTCCGTTCCACCGCGCGAATTTTCTGTGTATTTTATTTGCACTCAGACATTAACTCTTACTGGAATAAACAAAGGGGTTGTAAAATTGTTTTTGGTAAAAAGAAAACAGTGTTAGCGCGATATTTAATAACTAAACCCAAGTAGGGATAAGTGTGTGATAATGCTACATTTATTTATTTATGTTCGTTTCAGGGTCGCCTGTTCTCATACCACGACACTCATCTTCACCGATTAGGAACCAACTACCTTCAGCTGCCGGTGAACTGTCCCTACAAATCCAGAGTCACAAATTACCAAAGAGATGGACCCCAGAGTTTTGACAACCAAGGTAGCAGGCAATACATTTTTTTACGACGAAGGGCTAGCTCTAGAAACGTCAGCTCTCCACATAAGAAGTTGTTTGCGGAAAAAAAGTACCCCAAAACCAATTTTCCGGTACATGCATGCCAAAGAAGGAAAAATGCAATCAAGTGAAGATACATCATGATCCTCGCAGTTATGAACGCAATTTTTGCAATTGCGTAAAGAAGCCTGAAAAATTCAGGACTTCAACGGGGTTTGAACCCGTGACCTCGCGATACCGGTGCGACGCTCTAACCAACTGAGCTATGAAGCCACTGACGTTGGGAGCTGGTCATTTGTGGGTTCTAATGTTCCCGTGAGGAATTAATCAACGATGAAATGATATGAAATGGATCATACATGAACGTCGGATATGAAATCAAGTGAAGCTATGATCCTCGCAGTTATGAACGAGCGAGCGAGGTCACGGGTTCAAACCCCGTAGAAGTCCTGAATTTTTCAGGCTTCTTTACGCAAGTGCAAAAATTGCGTTCAAAACTGCGAGGATCATAGCTTCACTTGATTTCATATCCGCAGTTCATATATGATCCATTTCATATCATTTCATCGTTAAGGAAAAATGCGGAAGGTTTCATGGTTATAGTTAGTTCATAACTGACTCCTTGCCACAATTGTCTTCATAAACTCACGTTGACCCTCTGTTGATTGACAAAACAGCTCAATCGAAACTCTCAAAATTTGACGGGTAAGCGTCTTTTTCTACAAACGATGTTTAAAAAGACTTTGTTTGTTGCTTTTTAATAACTAAATACTCAAGTTGCCGTTGATCACGCGAAACTAAAGTCACAACATTCTCTCTATTTCGTACGTGAAACGTGACACGTGAAACGGCAAGCCGACGTTTGCTTTTTCACGTAAACGTCGTACGTGAAACGTGACACGTGTGCTTTTTCACGTAAACGTGATGCTTGATCTCTCTATTACATGTATCAAACCAGTTGATAAGCCCATTTCTGTGTTTCTTTTCCCCACGGACGCACCAACACTGTTTATAAACTTAGCCCCTTTATCCATTTAAAAGGCCATACCATTGCTATAGACTCTAAGAGAACAGTTAGTATCTTTTGCGAGCCCAGGTACATTCTTTTCCAAAAGGCAGGCGTAGGTCATTTATATAGTTAGATTGAGAATTTTGGAACTGGAGGTCCACTCATCGTAAGTGACTTCATCGTATTTTTTTGACTTTCGTCTGATACATGGAGCTGTTGCTTCGAAGAAACCCTGGGACGCTTTTTTACCAGAACGCTGAAGACCAACAAACTTGTTTGTGTTAATGAGGCAAAAAGTAGTTTGTTCATACTATCTTTAACGAGAACTATATCAGTCCACTCAAGGTGTTAGCTGTTTTGTCGTGTATACAGCTAAGTGTGACTGAAGAGAATGTTAATGGTTTGAAGCATGAAAATCTTAACCTTAGATACGCCGTTTTAAGATCGCCAAAAAGTTAACCCGGTCGTCCACTGACGAGTAAAATTGACTGGCGTTGAACAGAGTAGAATTCGTAAGATTTTCTCTTTGGTGGAGAAGGGTTAATATCTATAAATCATGCCTACAAAAATTCCTTGATCCTCGTGTTATTAGGTTGTCAGTTGCAGCTAATGATTATTAAATGCAACTGTACATGTGAAATGTGTTATGCGCATGTGGGAAGGATAAGAAACTAGTTTCTTGTCTACGAGTCGTCTTCTTCGTCTTTGTCACTCGTGTCTCCTGGTGTGTCGGCCATAGGCTCATCTTGATAGGGTTGTACGATCGAATTTATTGCACCCTCGCATTCTTTCTCCTCCGATTTCTATGACGCTACATCAGACGAAGTTGATGTAAAACTTGAGAACTCACTATCAGAGGACACTTTTAAGAAGCAAACCTGCTGGGAATAATTATAGCTCAAAATTGCTTGGTTTTGAGAAGGAAACTGAGGACTTTTAGTATCAAAGGGAACATCCATTCTTACTACAAAATAAGTTCAAACCGAAGGATATTATGGTTACATACAAATTTGTTGGAAATTTGTCTTTAAAACAGTGTTTATATCATGAGAAGTGAATTTTAAAATCGCTTATTCTCACTTTCAAATTTCGCGGGCGCGTGCCCTATTGTTCTGACACAAAGGGCTTTTGTCTAATAACAGCATACTTTAAACTGACTAGCCTGTAACGGTTATTTCTTGTGATTTCAATTTTTTGTTGTTGTTCTTGTTGAAGTGTAGGTTTCTTTTAAAGTCAACACGATTTATGACGTCACTAGTGTTCATGTTCATTATTTTGTCAACTTTGGACCT
>OX421445.1:9537771-9542771 GCA_949126865.1 Montipora capitata | reverse complement strand
TTGTTTTCATACAAACTTCACTGCTGTTGTTATGTAAATAGAAACTCGTTATCATTACAACAATATGATGCTCATACGAAAAGCAGTGAGGTTTGTATCAAAACAAGGTCAACTTCAGCCTCGCTTTTATTCAAAGGCCTGGGAACTGAGCACATGCAGAACTGTAAAATGATCTCTGAGGGATCAGTGAGTATTTTCAATCTGTATCATCTTAAATTAGTGTTTTCCTGTAACAACCAATATTTTTTTGCTGTTTGCTCTGCATTCGCTAATGGTTTCAAAGTTTGGAAAGAAGTTAAATTGGCGACTAGCAGCTCTTTTACAGTATGTTGTTTTTCGTGCGGAAGAGAGTTTGTTTTGGCCTCCTCCAGGCTAACATTTAGGGCTACTGGCATAAACGAAATTTTAAACGTTGTTTACCTTAGCCAACGGCTGTAGATATATATATATATATATATATATATATATTTTTTTTTTTTTTTTTTTTTTTTTGCCTATTGTGTTGTTTCTTCAGCCGAAAGGTGTGGCCGCTCAAGCCAGCCTCTAAGACTGAGCTGGGGCAAGACGAGAAACCTGGACAGGCTGTTGGTTTAACAAAGGCATTGGGAGAATGGTTACCTGGAAAATCAGATTGCATTTTTTATATAGCCAGTATATGTCTCGGGCTATTTCCCAACACCGTGTGATCATTTGAATCAATTTCATATGCACTTTATTAATGTTGTAAACGTGGGATGTGCATGATTGTTGATGAATTTACGGAGCTTAAGTAACAAGGACAGCAATACAACAAGAACGTCATCTCGTGAGATGACGTGAATTCTTTTTCAAAATCAATTCGCGATCACACAACTCTTTTAACGGAGTAACTTCAGACACCCAACCACTTCTGTGTTCTTGTGACGTCATCGTTTGAAGAACGAGGTACATAGCAATACAAGCCATTCAACTCTTAACGAATGAATCATGTATATGACAAAAGAGCGGCAGCTATTGAAGTCTGAAAATAAGAAGTCATAGTGGAGGGTTTCGTGGTTTACTTTCTCCACAAAAAGTGCTATTGTGATTACTTTTCAACGTTATCAATGTTTTGCAAGAAACGTCAAAAGAGGAAGTGATATTATGTATCGCTTGCGCAGAGCGTGCAAAGATCTTGATTTTGCACGTTAATGTGCAATTTGCTGCGTTTGAGTTGCCCTTTCATTTCTGCTGCATAACAAGAAATACAACTTTCAAAGAATCAGTTAATAAAATCACAATTTCTACTTTTGTGTGCTGAGTTCGTCTGTCAGGGTTTGTTTTTTTATTTTTTATGTTTTATTTTTCTAGTCCGTTTACTGTCGAAAGCATCTCCAAATTTTGGGTGGGTCAGTCGGAGTATTAAAAAAATACAAACAGAGAGAAATCCAGAATCAATCTAATAAAGAAACCAGACTGAAAGAGTCGAGTGGCAAGGGGCCATTCTGTTATGGTGCTTACTGGAGAAGCAAAGAGAGACAAATTTTAATAAATTCTATGGATATGGAGGAAATTGGAAACGGGCCGCTCATTCATTGCTTGAACGGTGTGTTCGATTGGCCGCAATCCAGAATATGAATGCACGGAATATAAGTTCGAAATCCATCGTTTTTTACGGAGATTCACAATAAAATTGTCAAACACCTGCTAAAGTGCTATTTTAAACATCTTTATCATCCATGTTGCTTCAAAACACCAGACATACCGTTTTAAATCATGACTCCACTTATTCTTATTCCGGAATAGGGTCAATCGAACGCTGCTTTTGCTGTTTTTAAAAATTTGTGGATGCTTTCCGCTTCGCTGAAATGTTCTTTCCGTTTTAATTTTGTTCTTCACTAAAAAAAAACAAATTACCATTTTAAAAAGGTTTACAAAATAAAGGCAGAGAAACAAAGTAAAATATTACCATACTAAAAGAAACCCGTAATACTGACGGGGAAGAAATCGAATAATTACACCAAAAGATTTTGAAAGCATGCTCATTTGTTCCTTGAAGTCTCTTTGTTGTTTCCATGACACCCAAGAAGAAACAGACGCGCTGATAAAACATAGGAATGTTATAATTATCAGTTCCTCTGCGCAGTTTGTGCGATTTACGTCTATACGTTTGTTTGTTAGAAATACAATCGAAAGAGCAAATATATCGCAAAATCATCCACGTCACTCTGGGGTCTTCAGACAAATTCCCATTTTTTTCTATTCACGTGTTTTAGTCTTTACATCAATGCGTGGGTTCTGATGAAAATAGCCCACCAAGGATTGAATTCCCCCATTCATTCGCCCACTTGCAATTCAACCTTTGCGAAAAACATCTTTTACCTCTATTCTATCATTTCTTTCCCGGCAAGAGAATCACTCTTACAGTATTAGGAAAGGAAACTTATGAATTATTTCTTGCAGACAGAAAACATATTGTTCATTGGAAAATTTCAAGAGAAGTTCCAATGATGCCTCTCAGTTAAGGTTGGAATTGTAGACTTGATACTGTTTCGTTGGTGGTAAGGCCAGCCCCTTTTTCTTTTTCGTTTAGCGTCGAATGCGTTTCCTGATATTGGGTCGGTCGGTCGGATTGACAAAAAAAGTATTCTCGGAATGGGAGGCCTGCTACCCCAGCATCATTGCTGTGGAGCCAGGAAAACAACAAGACGTGACCCCAAAATCAATATGGCGGAAACGTTGGTTGATTTTGTTGTAAAATTGAGACAACGTGGGAAAAAGGATCAACCACCGAAACTTCAATGCGACATTAAAATGGTTTAACTATCTCTTAACTTTTTCTTTAAATGCCAAGAAAATTTGAGTGGGTCGGGCGACGCTGAACGGAGAAAATAAAGGGGACGGCGTAACGGTGCTGGTCAACAGTAGTAAAGCCTGGTTTCCATATGATCTGCGACAGTCTGCGATCGGTGTGCAACACGATCGCCGATACGCCCGCGCCACGTCGCAGACATATGGAAACATCTGTCCCCGGCGTCTGCGGCGATCTCCGGCACACGGTCTGGATGATCGGGAAAGTTGAATCTAGTTCTACTTTCCCGACCATTACGACGCTTCCGACTAAGACAATTTTTAATTGCAACGTGTGTCTGAGTTAATCTGTGTCCAACTGGCGACACACTATTGTTCGCCTTGAAACACATCCAATCAGACTTGAAGTAAGTGCGCTCCCTTTTCTCCTCGCTTCTCAAAGGATTAGTGGTATGCTTGTCTGCGATCGCGCTTCAGAGGTACTGCAAAATGGATGTGTTTTCCATTCATTTCCGCACCGGGCTTATGTGCTATACCTTGCCGAATCTTTCCAATAAATTTGAGAGAATTTTGCAAGTGGAACACGCCGATGATAAATAAATGCGGGATCTTAATTACTATTTGAACAAACAGGGGCCAAGCCCTGTTTGCTCGGAAAGGATCTGACATTTGCCGTAGACTTTTTCGGTAGCAAAATGACATCAAGAACAACTTGGCAAAGGATTCGATAAGGATCGTCGTCGATCGTTTCCTTTTGTGTGTCGTGATGTTGAGTGGGTTGAGCGGTTAAATGTGGTAAGTAATAAAAAAAAAATCATTTCACCTCTGTTTTTTTTTAGTTCGGAAATCACGGTGTTCGATGCTTTGCCAAGTAAAAATCGAAACGGTGTGTTGGTTCTGTTCACGACTTCAACGCCTTCGCATTCGACAACAAAAACGGAAGCATGGTCTAAAACCAGGACGTATTAAGGAATGAACGATCACTTTGCATAGCATCTTAAACCCCCAACCCAGTTTTGCAGTATACTATTCTACGATTAAGCCATAATCGCACTACTCTCTGCCTATTTGCCGTTGGTCGATCATTTGCTTGTGGGTGTCGTGATCTTGAGTAGGTAGAGCGGTTAAATGTGGTAAGTAATAAAAAATTAATTTCAGCCTTTTTTACCGTTCGGAAATTACGGTGTTCGGTGCTTGCCTAGTAAAATAAAATCGAAACTATGGGTTGGTTCTGTGCATGACTTTAACACCTTCGCTTTCGACACCAAAAACGAATGCACGGTCGTAAAGGGATGTGATAAGGAATGAGCATTCACTTTGCCTCTAGCTTACTAGACCCCCAAGCGAGTTTTTCTGTGTGGCGATGCAAATCATAATCGACAACAGATCTCTGAAGTTGTGATTCCTTACGGAGTACGGCAATCTTGAGGGCAATCGCGCACTGTACAAAGATTGCGATTTTCAAATGCTTCCTAGCCCGATTTTTCAGTATTTGCATGGTCAAAAATATTTTTGTATCTACGTTTCATAGCTCACTAGGTAATAAAATGTCTGCATTCCTTAAAAAAAATTCTTCTGTCATTTATTTATTTATTTTGTCTCGCTCCTTAGGCCCTGATGAAAGTTTGTCCTGGAAACACTTTGAAACATTCATGGAAAAGAATCGTATAGCAGTTTCACAACACGTCATTAAATCTCAAGCACGCTTTTTCTTGCAGAAGGTAGTGTTTCTAGTAGTGAACTTTGATGCCAAGCGGACAAAACGAAGACCGCTATTTGAAAAATCAAACTATATATATGCAAATCATGCAAGCCATGTTTATATTAAAATATTCATTTCTTATCCCCACGATATTTCCCGATATTTTTTCCTCAATTTAAATGTAACGGATTTGCTTACAACTTGGAACGTTTCGGACTGTTGCAGTACGAAGATATCCAAAAGGAGGCTTACCGCATTATAATCGCTCAAGGTTTCTTTTTTTGTTTTTGTTTTGTTAGTTTTGTGTGTCCGAAAGGACAGATGTCTCTCCAATCCTTAACTTAAGCTTTTCTTCTTTTGGCCAGGTTTGAACACCCACCATCGACTGTTTTGTCCAATCACATTCAAATTTAATGATCTGTCCAGTACTTGATTGCAAGTGATTAGGTGGCTCTTAACCGTGATCTTTCCTCCCAGCCTCTCTAGAAAGTAAGGAGTTTAAGGTTGCTTACTACAGTTTTCCGAAGGA
>OX421445.1:9502771-9532771 GCA_949126865.1 Montipora capitata | reverse complement strand
CATTGTATTTACAATGGCAAACTTCAACTTCAGACCCAGAAATTCTGGAAATAGTGTCTGGTCAAAAGATTGAGTTCTATTCTAATCCCTGTCAGAAGAGGGCTTTAATTCATGCTAACCTCTCAGAAGCTTAAACAGAGTCTGTTGAGTCAGAAATCACTAAGCTACTGCATGCCAAGGGTATTGTGGCTCATAGTTGTGATCATGAATATGGGGAGTATATTTCCCCCATCTTTACTAGTCCTAAAAAACATGGAACCCATCGCATAACTTTAAATCTTAAGTCACTCCATAAAATAATCACACACCATTATTTAAAAACGGACTCTTTATGGAACGCTGTATGCCTTATGACACCAGGTTGGTATACTTATATGGCATCCATTGGTCTCAAGGATGCATATTACTCAATCCCCATTCACCCATGTTATAAAAAAATATATATATATATATATATATCTGACATTTTGCTGGAAGGGGTAGTGTTTTTCCTAATGGCTTGGCACCATGTCCAAGAAAATTTACCAAATTGTTGAAGCCAGTGTTTTCAGACCTAAGACAACAAGGTCATGTCTCAGTCGCATATCTAGATGATACTTGGCTTGCAGCAGATGACTATAACGCATTCATCAAGAATGTTGTAGAAACATTGTTTTCTTTTAGATAGACTTGGATTTGTCGTAAACCTAATCCTTATTCAGGAAATTGTATTCCCAGGGTTTATCTTAAATTCAAACCACATGACCATCACACTAACTCCACATGGGGCTGAAAAGTTAAACGATGCTTGTCTACAACTATTAAAACCCTGCACCCATGCTTTAACGGAAGTAGCAGCAGTCCTGGCTCTTATGACTTCCAGTTTCTCGGGGGCTATGTATGGGCCTCTGCATTACAGAACACTTGAAATGGAGAAATTCCAAACTTTGAAAGTTAAAGGGAATATGCGTTAAAACCACTTATTGCATTGAATAGCTGTAACTTCCTGTGGAGAGTGCATATTCTACTTTATATAATTTATGTTCTTAAGCCTTCCTGTTCTTTAACTTTGATAAATCTATGACCATCTCAATTGAGGCCATATCAGACATAAACTGGTGGATGAAGTCTCTCCCAAGGGCATAGAATGTAATTAGCCATGGAGACAATCTACAGTAACAGTGACCACAGATGCATCTCTGGTTGTTTGGGGAGCATTGTTGATGGTCACTCAACAGGGGGGAACTTGACCCCAGAAGAAGCTCAGCATGATATTAATTATTTGGAAATACTCGCTGCCCTGTTTGCATTAAAGTGATCTTTGGACCAACCATCAGGGAAGCATATTAACATCGTGGTTGATAATGTAACTCTCGACCTCGATAGGGCTTAGAAGAGCCGGTTTTACCTTCGCGAAACGGCGAGCAAAACAATCAAATCTACAAACATTTTAACCACGTGCTTTTCGTTTTATTTTCTGACCACAAGGGCCTATGGGGGAATTACACCCGTTTGGGGTCTGGGAGCTAACTATCACACTCTCCCCCCTTAAAAAAACGTAGTCATCAACATTTGAACCTCTGTTTATAACATGCTGATTGTTACACTTGACTGGCATACGTAGGTCTACATCTGTGGGTTGTGCAGGTCCACAGTGTCCTCTATGCGACTAATTTCAATGTTTTTACTCGGCGGTAACGGTTATTGCCACTTGGTTTTGAAAGAATAGATCTTTAAGAGCCTAGTGCTCGTTTGTTAATATAAAAAATGTTCACTTGGTCAAGTTTTTTTTTTAAAGTTTAAAACAAACATGTTAGTCATATCCTTGTATTCCTGGTGCGCACCTCGTCAAGGTGTATTTAAGCACAGAAATAATACATGGGTTGGATGGGTAGTCCATACCGCGGCCAATGACATGACGGTAGATATGGAGGTGTCAACCCGAAGGATACAGGAGCTGGGTATGTTGACCCTGAAACAGAATGTATGTTAGTAGTTACGGCAGGGTAGTACACGGGCTGGCCTGGAACATCGTATGTCAGACGGACAGGGCCTCTCCGAAGCCTTTGTGGACGTCGTTCCTCAGACTCATTGGTTTCCAGGACGCTGGATTGCTCTGACTCATTGGCTGCCTCAAACGTCACGTGGACACTCTCGGTTGGTGCATCATCATTAGGTGGCTCTGAGACATCCTCCTGTTCACAGTGATAGTTGTTGCCAATAACTGGAGAGTCTTGGTTGACCCGCAATTCTTCGGAAGGGTGCGCACTATTACCAGGCCGGACACACGGTTGCAGTTGACTTGGTACAAGTGATGGGATATCTTCATTGCTGTTGTCTTCGTCTTGGCTAGCCGTGAACGAGTCTTGGGCAATCTGCTTGTCCTTTGGCACGTGCATCCGCTTACGTTGTCTACGACCACTTCGGGAGGTTTGAGAAACTGGTAGATTGGACTCGCCCACAGGTAAGTAAGTACATGGTAGCAGTAAGGTGCGGTGTAGTACTCTGGATGGCTTGGCTCCCGATTCTGGTCGGACTTCGTAGACTGGCATGCCATTGCCCTTTTGCTCCACAACTATGTGCACCTCGTTTTCCCAGTATGACCTCAGTTTTCCTGGTCCGCCTCGCTCACTCAGGTTTCGAACAAGCACTCTGTCTCCAGGCATAAGCACGATGTGTAGTACCTTCTTGTCATACTGTTTCTTTCCCCGCTGAGCATTCCGCTGGGCAGTTTCTGAAGCTATCTTGTAAGCTTCTGACATAGCATTTCGCCACTTTCTAACATATTCTAGGTAGGAACTGAATCCAGTGGGTGGTTTAAGGTTAAACATCAGGTCAACAGGGAGACGCGGGTCTGCCAAATAGAAGGAAAAATGGGGCATAACCTGTCGAGTCATTTTTCGTGCAATTATATGCATGTACCACTTTGTTCAGGTGATCACGCCACCTTGACTTGTGCTTTTCTGGCAGAGTCTGGAGCATTGAAAGTAATGTCCTGTTGAAGCGTTCAACCTGACCATCTCCCTGGGGGTGGTACGGTGTAGTTCTTGAATGACGAGTTCCAAGAAGTTTATCCAGATTGTAAAACAGTTTGTTCTCAAATTCACCACCTTGATCATGTTGGATTGTTTCAGGGACTCCAAAACGCAAGATGAAATCGTTGTATACCCTCTCCTGCAGTCTTTGCAGACTTATCTTTGGTTGCGTAAACTTGAGCATACCGGGTGAAGTGATCCATCACTACCAAGATGTACTGATAGCCTCCTGCGCTTGCTTCAACATAGAGGAAATCCAGTGAGACCATTTGAATGGGCGCTGCGGTGACAATTGGGTTAAGTGGCTCTCGCTGCTTGATCACAGGTGGTTTTTGTTTGATGCATCTGCATACTTTGGTAACAAAGTGTGTGATATTGTTTTTCATGTGTGGCCAGTAAAATCTTGCTTTTGTCAAATCAAACACTCTTTCAGCACCCAATTGGCCCATGTCCTCATGGAGTTCTTTAAGAATAATCCTACGAAGTTTCCGGGGTAATACAACCTGTTCGTTTGTGCTTGTTTTACGGTACAATACATTGTCGTTTCCTAGGATCAGTTTGTTCCACTCGAACAGCAGCCGCTGTACGTCCCTGGATTCAGCTTTACTTTCTCTGACTGAAGGTCTCTTCTCTGACTGTATGAAGTACATAACCCTGCTAATCACTGGATCTAACTCGCGCTCGCTTGAGGTCAACTTGCTGGTCTGTTGTAATAATGTTGTCATCGTCTAGGGCTGTAATCGAATCAGTTAAAGCTGTTAGCCACGGAAAGTCACCTCGACTTATAGTTGCCTGTACGACCTCTAAGCTGCTTCTTTCACTGCACGTGGCCATGTAATCTTCAATGTTCAGAGGCATTCGTGACAGCGTGTCAGCATCACTATTGGACTTGCCTGGACGGTATTTCACTTGGAACCTGAAATCTGCTAGTTCGCCAACCCAGTGTAAGCTGGTCGCATTCAGCTTTGCGGAAGTCAGTATATATGTCAGCGGATTGTTATCGGTATACACTGTGAATTCGGGTGTATAATATAGATAATCCCGGAATTGGTCTGACACTGCCCATTTCAAGGCCAGAAATTCGAGTTTTCCGGCATGAAGGTTATAGTTCTTCTCTGCGGGTGTAAGAGTGCGGGACGCATATGCGATGACTCTGGTTTTCCTTTTGTCGGAGGCCCTCCTCACAGTATGCTTGGGTGTACTTTTAGGCTTTAGCGTGTTTAAAAGTCCATACAAGGGCCTGGCAAGACAGGCAAAATTGGGAATATAACGACGATAGTAACTCAGAAATCCAATTAACTGTCTCACTTCCCCGACAGTCCTTGGTTTCTTTTCTGCAAGGGTAGTCACCGCAGTTATTCCGCTGGGATCCACTCTATATCCATCTTTCGAAACAATACGTCCCAGGAAACAAACTTCCTTTCGAAACAGTTTACATTTGGACGGCTTGAGTTTGATACCTTGCTGCCGGAGGCGCTTGAGTACTTTTCGCATGTGTTCCACGTGTTCCTCGAAGGACTGGCTAAAAACGATGACATCATCTAAATAGGGAATGGCTATTTCATCCCTCAATTCGCCAAGGCAATGTTCCATGTATCGCTGAAAATTTGCGGGCGCATTTGTCAACCCGAAGGGTATACGAACCCATTCATATGAACCCCACGGTGTGATGAACGCGGTGTACGGTCGGCCTTTTGTGCTATGAAGCCCTGATGGTAAGCCTTGCCCTGATCTAGGACGCTAAACCACGAATTACCACCTAAGCTATCCAGGGTTTCTTGTATTCTTGGAATGGGGTGTCTGTCAGGAACGGTACGACGGTTTAATTCGCGATAGTCCACACACAGTCGAAGAGTGCCATCCTTCTTCCTAACACACACTACTGGCGACGAATAAGATGATCGTGATTTGGTGATGAACCGTTTGTTCATTAGGTCTTCGATGTAGCTCTTCACTTCTTGATAAAGGGGCCTTGGGATTGACACGTAATTCCGCTGAACGGGTGTACTCTCTGACAATTCAATATCCATCTGAAGACCTTCCATGCACCCTATATCATCTTCATTTGTTGGGAATGAGGCGGCTTCTTCTTTCAACATCCGTTGTACTACTTCCTTTTGTTCCGTTGTCAGACCAGTTATGTCAACCTCAGGCGCAGCATTATTTGGTTCCTTGCAAAGTCCTTCATCGTCTACTCCAGTAGGGGTACATGAGTCGTCTTTAGGCCAAGTTTCGGGCCCCTTCTCTTTGGCTAATCGGGCTTCCATGGGTGTAACAGACTTAACTAACTGCAATCTTCCCAGTGGGGTGCGGTTGGGAAGTGTAATGTCATGTTGACTTGTATTATGGACTTCAATATCAATTCGTGACACAGATCCCTTCTTAACAGTCTTTAGCGTTTCATAAATCTGGAGACCGGTTGGCCATTGAGCCATTTCATCAGGTTCGAACAGAATTGGTATCGTTGCTGACATAGGCCCAGTATTTGCCCTACATGAAACATTAACCACCTGTCCCCTCGGGATGATAATGTCTCTCTTTGATGTTCGGACAGTGCAAAGGTAATCATCACTTGGGGCTTGAATCAAGTTAATCAAAGTTTCCAGCTGCCTCTCATCACTATCTGCGAATCCCTTTTTGAAAGCGCTTAAAATGTTGAATCCTGATCTAGACTCTCCTTGTTGAGTAGACATCTTTACTAATTCTTTAATGACATTGTAGCCCAATATTGGCATTTCTAGCCGATCAACTGTAATCAGAAATGGAACATGCACGTCTCGCACCTCCTCCGCCGATGAAGGAAGTCGCACCCTCACGCCAGCCCATCCAATGAAAGGAATCTTGGTTCCATTAGCTGCGGTTAGGTCAAGTCCTACACTGATCAGTTCTGATATAACCCTCACCACTGTTCCTGGAAGTTTTTCCTCCAGCATGCCTCTTGCCATTATCGAGACCTGGGCACCAGTGTCCCATAAGGCAGTAACTTCATTGTCATTAAGTAAACACTTAACTGTACATTTTCTTCCAACTAGATTGACAACTTTTCCATGCTGTGTGGGTGTCAGGTGGCTGATAAATGCGGTCTCAAGGATTACTAGATTCTCTCTTTATGACAGCTCCTTAATTGCTTGACAAATCGTCTTATGGGCGGACCACTGTTCTTTCTGACATCTTTTAGAGCAATACCACACTGCCTGGCACTGGGAATAGCGTTGATAAGGGACTTGTGTTTCGGTTTTGGCACAGCAGTTACATTGGTGGGAGACATGTGGGGGCTCGGCTACTTCTGGTCCCGCACAAGTAGCCGTCTCTGGTTTAGCGATCTCTGTCCTGGTGACTGACCCTGTCGGCAACCAATGGCATAGTGGCTATCGCTCCCACATTTAAAACAGTGGTTACACCGTTCTTCCTCTTTCTCAAAGCAGGACTGGCATTTGGATGGTCGGGGTCTTGCTTACCGTCGTTCCCAACCCCTTCCATAACTCCAACTGTTTCCTCCCTGTCGGACTGGTTGGGCGTTCGCTTCTGATCTACTCTTAACCTCCGTCTTCAATGCTTCCACCTCAGCCTTGAGTTCTTGAAGTCCTGTTTTTGCCCGGTTTGGTAGGTTAGGATCCTTCTTCACAGGGGGGCTTTACTAGAAGGTACTTCTGGTGACTCTGCCTCTTGACCAATCTGCGTCACATAGGCTGGCTTAGTTTTAGTCTGGCTCTTCAGTTTGCGAAGCCGTTCCTCTTCAGACGAAACGGCAACAATCACCTGGTGAATGAGTTCTTTATCTTCAACCAGTGGGTTGGCCAAGTAAGGCCGAAGTTTGACTCTGATACTCTCATCTTGTAGCCCAGTCTCAACGGTTCTACGAAAGAGTTGCTGAATGTGCGAAGCATCATACTTCAAGGAGTTTTCCCCTTCTTGGCTTGCAAAAAGTATCTTTTGCCTAAAGTCAAGGGCTCTCATTAGGAATGCTTGTGGTGTTTCTTTCCCACTTTGGCAAATAGATGCTAAACTTTGGTACACTTCCGTAGTGTTCTTAACCCCATAATGGCTACGAAGGATTTTCTTGAGACGCTCAAGAGACAAGGTCTTAAAGGATTCTAGATAACTTCTTAAAACAAGCCCTGAGCTGATGGCGCGAATAACCCCATCCACAATCTCATGCTCCTTGTACTTTTGCTCAACACCTGCATCAATCTGTCTCCGTAATGAGTTGTAATTCAACTTATCCTTTTGATCTGGGTCTCCAATCTGGCCTACTATCTTGAACTGACGTCTAAGTACACTTGTGGACTCAATGAGGGACTGGAAGGGGGACACACAATCACCTGACTGTAAATTAACCTGCTCTTGTTTAACCTGGGTAATTAATACTCTCTTTGACCCCAACCTCCTTGGATATCTGCTCATGCATAAGTTTAAGCGCTTCAACCTCTTTCTTTAGAATAAGTAACCCGCTTTTGTTTTTATCAAGTTCCTCAAGAGGTGGCGGCAAATCAATTAAAATTTCTTCAATAGGCTGAAGAAAGCCAACTTTGTCCTCATCGGCCAATCCAGTTAATTTCTCTTCAATAACATTTCCAATTTTATTGATAATCGAGAATTTCCCTTTGTCTTTTACCTCGGAGTCACTTATTTTTAATTATTTTGCCACTAATATTGTACTGTCGACGGTTGCTTTACAGAGTTCAGTGTGAATTCGTAATTAAAGCTCCTCCGCCATCTTGAATTTCTAATAATCGCGTTTGAATCAACTCAGTCTTCCACAGTAAATCTCGTCGCAATAATCCACTCAAACTTACAGACTTTAGGACTCTTACCTCGAAAATGCCAAAGTCACTCTCAGTTTGCCGCTTTGAAATTAATTCCCAAACAGTTAGCCATCCGAACGGGACGTGTTGTCAATGCTGCAAAGTCCACTCGATGGAAACCAACAAGCTTACTCGATGACATCTGGTGACATTCCCACGTAAAACCAGGAGCTCCTTCGCATCTATCGCCGGAACTGCCTCTCACGGACCACCAATTTTGTAACTCTCGACCTCGATAGAGCTTAGAAGAGCCGGTTTTACCTTCGCGAAACGGCGAGCAAAACAATCAAATCTACAAACATTTTAACCATGTGCTTTTCGTTATATTTTCTGACCACAAGGGCCTGTGGGGGAATTACACCCGTTTGGGGTCTGGAGCTAACTATCACAATAACACTAACTATTGCACCTGTCATTCCTTTGCAAACAGTAGGCTGGTTTAGGAGATATGGGAATGGTGTATCCAGCACAAAGTGTGGCTCTCAGTTACCGGTACACATATTCCTGGAAAACCAAATATTGAAGGTGATAAAGAATCCCTGTTATCAAGGAAGGAAACAGTGGTGTCTTGATAGGTCTCTCTACATGGATGTAATGAACTGGTTTGGAATTAGCCTAATATCGATATATTTGCCTCTACACTTAATTTTCAGGTTGAGAAGTATATTTCATATAGACCTGATCCTGGAGCCTTTTTTTACCCCTTTCCACCTTTCTGTATTATTCCAAGAGCCTTCCATAATATATACAGCCAGGAAGCAACTGGCGTACTAGTTGTTCCCAACTGGCTAACTTAAACTTGGTGGCCACATCTTATACCCATGTTAATCTTTTCCTCTATTGTTACCCATGGATGGCTCAAACATTGTGTTTACCAGCATATGCAGAAATGCTGCATCCACTTCACAGACAACTACAGATCCTTGCATGCCACTTGTCGGGGTGGGAAGTTACTGCTACTGTAGCAGATGGTATTGAATTTCTTTACTATGATACACTGTACAAGGATGGATGTCCTTATAGTAGAATTAAGACTGTAAGGAATGCTCTCTCCACTGTGGTTTTCCTACCAGGACACTCATTTGGCCATCATCCTCTAGTAACAAGATTCCTAAAAGGTTTATTCGAGTCAAGGCCCATATCGCCTCATTATCAAGAGATATATGGAACATTAATGATGTGCTACATTGCATAAAATCGCTGGGTGATAACGACGAAATGAGTCTCGAGGACCTTACCTTGAAATGCCGGTGTGTTAACTATGTTACTTCCTGAGCAACTTTGTCAGACAATTCACGGCCTTAAAATTATTGCAATGAATACGGGTGATGATCGTGTGTTGTTTCAGATATCCACATTACTTAAAATATCTAAATCTGGAAAGCACCAGGAACCACTAGTTTTTTAAAGCTTACTCCCCAGACAGTGTCTTATATGTTGTAAGATGCCTTAAGCAATACCTTAAAAAACAGAAGGTGGGCATAATGGGAGGATCAGTTGTGGCTTAAACCGTTATGTTAACGTTAAACCGTTTAAACCAGTTCACGAGGACTCGGTTAGCAGATGGATAAAATCTTTTTTTTTTTCAAGATCAGGTATAAATGTATCTGTTTATGGAGCACACGGTACTCATTCTACATCTACATGAGTAGCATATGCTGACAACACGTCATTGTACACCATAATGAACTGAGGCTCAGTGCAGAATGACGAAGAGAGTCTACTTTTCGGATGTTTTACGACAAACCCTTAAGTTACAATGCGAATTTGGGGAACAGTTTGTACCCCACAGTCTTTTCAACAAAATGTTATATTTTGACTTTCAATTGCTTCATTGCCACACTGCTTTAAAGTCTCGGGTGACTTCGTAGTGACGTAGACCAATGACGAAATAGATTTAGAAAATTAAACGAGGCTTACTTGTATGGTGAAGTTTGATTGGAATTCTATGAGTTATTGGTCAGGAACGTAGTAGTCACGTCCTCAGCCTATAATCTCATTGTAAGTGAGTGTTCACCCACCTGAATTCAGGTTGTGTAAGTACAACTCACCTCGATTAGCCTTTGCTAAATGCGAGTTGTGTACTTAAGGGTTTTGAAAATTAATAAACTTGTAAATAACCTTGTGTGGCAATTCAGAATCTCTCCTTTAAAGACTGCAAGCTCTGGTTTCGCGCGCTCTATCCGCTGTCTCACGTGACTCCTACGTTCCTGACCAATGACGACTAGAATTGCAATCAAACTTCACCTTACAGGTACGCCTCGTTTAATTTTCTAATTTAAATTGATCCGTCCATAATCTTAGTTCGCCCGGTGACAAATTAGGGCCCGGGGCAGAGCCTTAAATTTCCATAAAGATTCGAGTTTATAAAATAATTAATAGGCACATGAATGTGCATATTTGATCTTTGATAATGCCAGATACAGCACAACAGCTTAAGTTTTAGGTGAAGCACGCTGGCTTTTTTTTTTCTTTTGTCATGATAAGAAAGATCAACGGAGATAATGAAATGTAAAAAGGCCTTAAAAAACAGGCTTTTAAAAACTGGAGCCGGCTCGAATTTAGTGTGTCGAGCAATGATTCAACTGTACCACTAAACTCTTCTGCCGTGTGAGAAAAGGTCAATAGAGGATTCATCATATATCCCGTAAGAGGTAAAAGTATGGCCAAAAACATTGTTTGTGCAGTTAAAGGCAAAGTGCGGCCTAGAAAAAGTTTCTCTGAATCGAAAGTTCTTTACCTGCATTGTCATACTTGACCACTCATTTGGGCTTAATGTATTTAAATAGCCAACAATAACTCTTCAAAAATGGGCAATTTTAAATTGAAATCCGCCATCTTTGTTTTTGTGTATGCAAACGAGGCTATGACGTAGCAATAGACGTAACTGATTAGGGTGTAGCGTGAAGTGCTAAGTTTCTACCCCATATGAACCATGTGAGCGTTAGCCCTACTGATGGAAATGGGCCCACACAAGGAGAACAGAGAAAAACTCTGACCAGGGTGGGAATTGAACCCACGACCTTCGGGTGAGATCTCTATGATTACTTTACACCTTTATCTCAAAATGGCGGCCATTTTGGTATTGGTTTGTTTGCTTGCAATTAGCCCATGTTCTCAAACTAAAAATTCAAAAGAATATTCAACCTTGACCGAGGCAACAAGAGCTAATTTGTAAGAAAACAAAATAATACTTTATGCTGGCAATTTTAGAATAAGGTGTATATGTAACGTTGATTTGATTTCTGTATACAGTGTATTCAATTACAATTAGTGCTCTCGCACTAAATACAATTGACGCTTGAATTATCGTTAGCTTGACTTTCGTTCGTGAAGGGGCGGTTATTTACTCACTGTATAAAAGCAATGAAAATTTTGAACTTTTTACCTGTTTTCTCGACAGTATTCTTATTTTATCACTGTTTCAGAACAAAACGCAATCACTGCCAACAGACTGCAATATGAAAGAATTTATTAACCAAAGTGACCAGGTAACAAACCATGTCAGCAACGGTGGTTACTATGCCTACGGCGTCGTAATGTTTTTCATCCTGACAGTCGGTTTTATTGGAAACATTATGACACTGGTTGTGTTATACCAACATGAACATCGCAGGCGAACCATGACTCCCCTTATGCTTAACCTCGCGCTCGCGGATATTTTTATCATCGTGTTTGGGTATCCTGTGGCGATGCAAGCCAATCTACGTGGAATGCTTCTTGAGAGCTCTCACTGCAGTTGGGGAGGATTCGTAAACGGCGCAGTGGGAATTTCATCGATTTTTACTCTGACCGAAATGAGCGTCGTATCCTACTATGGACTGAAACGAGTGAATAGCAGTTCTAGACAGTCAGCTTCCCAAGTCGCCTGTTTAATGGGAGTGGCATGGATATATGGTGTTCTGTGTATGTTACCTCCGTTGCTGGGTTGGAATCGGTTCGTTCTTTCCGCTTCGAAAATAAGCTGCTGTCCAGACTGGTCAGGAAAATCTGCTTCGGATACAGCATATAACCTTTTGCTTGTTTTCTTTGGATTTTTCGGGCCTCTTACGGCAATGATAATTTGCTACTACAAAATTTATAGGTAATGATAGTGATCGTTTCTCTAGGGATGATCCTAATTTGCTTGTACAGTGTTCCTTGTTCCTCACTTTCCCATGCTAAATGTATGCTTACTTCCCTAGCCACAACTTTTCTCACTGAGCCATTCAGTTGACATGTGCACCTCTCTAGATTTTGTTTAAAACAGGCCGCACAAGTTGATAAAAGCAGTCGTAGCAGAATCAAGGTCGAGCTAGCCAGAGAGGAATAGGTCTCTGCTTAAATGATGACATCACAAACTGCGTTTCTTTCAGGCTTTGACCAATTTTTGCATTAGGAAACAGTTTATGATAGATCCGAGCCTCTTTTTAGGTCGGCTTGGCACAAAGGTCAAGTATAAAACCTATAAAAAGTACAGACTAGGTTTAACAGGGGAAGGCAATTTACCTCCGCAAAGTTGAAATATAGTAATTTAGGGCCTGGCCAAACGGGAGATGTTTTGCGACCAAACAACATCAAACATTGTTTGGTGACCAAACATTTTACCGTTTGGCCACCTTCTTTGGTGCTGCTTGATCGTGTTTGGTCGTGATTAATCAAATTTGAAGGCCATATGTTTTGTGATCGAGGTACTGTTTTGTTCGTTTGGACAGCCGTATCAAAAATGTTTGGCGCGCGCATGCATACCACGCTTGTTTAGCCGCTTGTATCCACGTGTTTTTACATATTTGTGACCCATAGTTCCTTGCTTGTGGAGGTTGATCTCAGTTAGATTAAAAATGTGTTTTAACCATCTGGCCACTTAATTCAACATCAGCATGTTTGGTCACCAAACAATGTTTGATGTTATTTGGTCGCCAAACATTTCCCGTTTGGCCAGGCCCTTAGGAGCATTAAACATGTTTATGTTTTGAGGAAATTGTGAGGCTTAGGTTGCACAAGTAGATCTAGCGAGATAAATTTACTTTTGTTTGTAAACGAAACAAGCAAGCTGTATGTAGCTGGCTCAATGAATCATAAGGTATCTCATTCATATTCAGCCTAGACATTCCTGAGCAGATTATTTCGCAAAGCGACTTGACTCAGTTTTATCGAAAACTAGTAGGCTCGAACAGGACGCCAAGCCATGACCCATGCAATGGTGCAATGCAATAATATTCATGTTTGTCTTAGCAATAGCGTTAAGTTGCGTTCCTGTTCTGCAAAGGCGTAGACCAAACCCTTATTATAAATTATAGCTTAAGATGTCTTTTGATTTGTTTTCAGCTTAGTCCATAGTGTTGTCGTCCCAGGAAACTTACAAATCCAATTAAGACAGCGACAATCTGAACTAAAAATTGTTAAAATGACAGCTATGAATGTTGCTGCTTTCTTGGTTAGTTGGGCGCCATATTGTTGCGTCAGCCTGGTTGCGGTATTTACGAAAACGTTTATGCTAGAGGATTGGGAGGCAGAAATACCAGAACTATTGGCCAAGGCATCGGTCATATATAACCCCATCATTTACACTACGATGTATAGTCGTTTCCGAGCAACACTATTTCGTCTTTTGCATTTTCGCCGGCGTTTAATTTCCCCACAAATTACCACCGTCGTCACAAGGAACCATTTTAGCTCACGACTGGCTGCCGACAGGCCCCGAGGGGCTTCGAGCATTGACCAAAGATATCTTCAAGTGCCAAGTCAAGCTATGGCAAAGAGAGGTTCTAAAAAAAATGGTTCGGGTGCAACCCACACGCGGCGGGAATCGTCACGCATTTTTATCCATGGGTAACTGAGCAAGCCAACGAACTAGGACGAAAGCTGACGAGTAGTGATCAGTTGTTGGGCTTCGTAATTGGAGGATAATCTGCTCAGGAATGTCTAGGCTGAGTATAAATGAGATATGAAACCTTAACTGCTTTGTAGGATGGTATACTATCACGTGACATGTCAAAGTTATATCCAACACAGAAATCTTCTTAGCTAAATGGCAACACTTCTTATCATTTTTTTGGTTGCTGGATTTAACAGGCGAGTCTTCATCTGTCCCTTGTTTCTCGCAAGTATAGAGACTACAAATACCCCTGCAAGGAGTTCTAGACAGTTGATACTGCTAGCACAATCATTGATACTGCTAGCACATTTGCTGTTTACTAACGGAAGGAGGACCTGCATACTGTAGATGGTGATGGTCTCAGTAGCTCTCATTTGCAAGTTTGCAAAATGGCGTCGACAGCCACACCGCCCGATAACTTGCAGCTCTCTAGGGGAAAAGGAGAGACCAAAACCTGCAAACCGCAGCGAGATACCGTTGCCTTCAGGTGGCTCAAACCAGTTTCAACACTTGATAGAAACGTTCTTATTAGAAGGATCGATTGACCTTACAACACTTAATCACTTAAAAGCGATGTTATGGTACCACATCAAACACCAGTTATTGCTGAAATTGATTCGGTCATTTTTGTGACATAAGAAGTTACCGTGGCAACACGAAAACCCCGCAGAAACACCCCATATTTTGGCTTTAGGTGCTCATATCTCAAAAACGATTTCTATGACCCCCCATTTTTTATTTTGAAATGTAATCAGCATGCCAGAATAAAACTTTCTTCAAAGTTTAAAAATGTTCCGTGGAGCGGATTCAGAGCCACTTCAAATAATTAAACATTTATGGTAGCTCTGAATCCGCTTCACAGGTTTTTTTAAAACTTTGCAGAGAGTTTTATCTTAGCCTGCTGATCATTTTTGTGCAATAAAAAATTGGGGTCACCGCGTTCGTTTTTCAGATATGAGTAACCTAAGCCAAAATATAGGGTGTTTTTGCAAGGCTTTCCTGTCGCCATGGTAACTTGTTGCGTCACAAAAATAACTGCATCTTGTTCAGCAATAATTGCTGTTGCTGGTACGTGATAAAGTGTTGTAGTGCCAATCCTTCTAATAAAAAGGTCTCTTGAAAGTGTTGAAACTGGTTTGAGCCACCTGAAGACAACGACAGTAAAATACAATAGAAGTAAGAGCGTGGTGCTACAGTATAATAAGCACTGATAAACTCTGCATGTGAATAACGGTTTGTATATTGGACATAAAGACGCATGCATATACGGGCACATGTAGGTACGCATAGTTTATTTTTCATACTGAGTACAGTATTAATAGGTAGTTGCGTTTTGCAAGAAAATAGTTGTTAAAATATGTGCGTGACTCGCATACTGTCCCAAACAAAAAGAGATATATCATTGCTAACATGAAGTGAGTGTCTCCATTAAAAAAGAATACTATTGGAAAATTCACCACCCGACGATGGAATTCCACGTTAAATTCCACGCTAAAAAGAATATATCGCACGAATCCCTCTAATTTATATTTTTACTTTGAAAATCATCAAATCGAATGCACTGGGGGCTGGCTTCTGATATCGAGGTATTTCACCTTGCAGCACAATTCATGAAGTCGGGAAAAATATTCGACCGCGCCTGAAAGAAGGACAATGTGCATATCAATTCAACAAATACGCTGGTAAGTTGTTTCCCTCCAAATATTAAACAGTTACTCGAATTGGACTTTAAAATACAACGTTCATTGCTAACGTGAGATTTTGGGGGCAAAACAAGCAAAAAGTAAAAAAGGGAGTAAACCCTGTGTTTGTTTCAAGACACAACTGCTGGTTGCCACCGTTGGGGTCAACATTGAACTGAAAATTAATGGGAATATTTACTGGCCTGTAAATCATCTTTTGTATACTCTGCAACTGAAACCTGTTCTTCCTCGGTCGCTGACACTAAGCGTAAGCGGCTTCTTAAAAGATCTTTCCAGGAAGTCATAATTTAAATTGAACAAGGAAAATCTTCTCTTCGCTCAAGATTTTGCTTTGTAAAGGGAGACAATGTTTTTGAAAACATATTTATTTCTAATTTTGATTGAGTTGCTATGTAAAGCAGTGCAATATCAGTCAGCCTCGCTTTCAAGTCGCAATTCCACACTGAACACCACACCTCGGTAGCCAATCAGATGGCGAGAATTCTCCTAGATATGCGACTCAAATCTTAATTAAAGGAAATGCATGATGATACATTTTTGGACTTGTTTCGCTTTTTTGAAAAAAGGAATAACAGTGCTCGACGTTCGACCCCTGAGGTCGCCAAAGCGACTGGATTTTATTCACTGGTCACTAACTTTTCACACTTAGTCGCCAAACCGGCCTCTAAGATATTTTTTGCATGTTATTATTATTAATTTATTTTTTATTCATCGAATGAGTGCAATGAATGTCCAATAGTGGACTATACGTAGTTCACACTTTAACGTATGTAGCCTTTAAAAAACGGTGTTTACGTATCCTTAAGGAAACGCAGACTGAAAGCTACATCTTAAATGAACTTCAATCCAGAAGTGACATCCAAGACTTTAAAATACGTAAACAAGCTATAAAATGCAATGACCGCGGTCCGGGTACTTGCGAGTAAAACGGTATGCCTCGTGTTTAAGCTTACGGATCTACCATGATAGCACTTTTTCCATTGACAACGCGTTTTCGAAAACCTCCGTTTCTGAAAACCTCTGTTTATATATAACCGTTTTCGAAAACGCTTTTGAAAGTGGAGACTTTTGAAATGGAGATCTATCGCTCTAAGCGGAGGTTTTCGAGTACGTGTGACGTCATAATCTTATGCGGGCTTCACAGTTTCCTGCGCACCAAGTCGAAAACAAAGCCTAGTAACAAAAACTTTTTAGACTCTAGTGTGAACGGCTAGCGTGCTAACGCAGATGTATTTCCCGCGGAGAAAAACGGCGGCCGGAAATACGACTGCCTTCGCAGGCTAGTGGCCATGGACGGCCGAATGCGATGTGAAAACGCTAGTGTGGGCGCAGATATTTTTATCCGTTTTCAAGGAGCCGAAGGTTTTCGAAAACAGATTAGTGTGGACGGGCCCTGATAATGTGAAGGAAAAGAAATTGTTTATCACGAAGAATCGTGTTAATAAAATTTTTAAAATAATGTACCACTGTCATAACCACTGTCATAAATGTCGCACATTATTTTAATTCGTAAACGAGCGAAATACAAAACTTTATATAGGCGACGTTTCGGTTTCGATCCGATGTTCTCTATATAATTAACATAAGAACAAAGGCTCAAATGTTTTCAAGCGAATACCTTCGCGCGAATCGAGTCCGTTTGCACGTTGAGAGAAGGGTTTGCAAATAAAAAGCGTCTCCAAGGATCAAGAGTATAATAAATATTAATGCGGATATAACGACGTCTGGAACATCGAATTGGTTAGAAATGTTATGATTGATGTATTTAACTTTTTATCCAATTTATTTTCAAGTCAGATCATCCAGCATTTAAAATTTGCAACTATTTTTACCCATTTCTTCTGTCAAGGGCTTTACGCGCTCTGATTTTCAGCTCGGCCTTACTTCGCCTTTAACTCTATACCGCAGTTTTCGAGATCCTTTAGTTGAAACTTAGGACAATATTTTTTTGGGTTTATGGTAGCCTCTCTTTAGTTGAATTGTATAAAGCCTACAAGGCCGAAATTTATTTTCAATCAAAATACTTGTGCTGGCGACCAAATCGGAAAAATTAAGGGCCAGCTGGCCCCTAGGTTTTTTCCTGAAAGTCGAGCACTGACTGATTTTAAGTAAAAGTGGCATGATTTGGAAAAACGAGCATAATTAGAGCACAATTTGGGCAAAAATGGGCACTTCTAGCATCATAATATGCTACTTTTAATAGCACAACCTATAAAAGGTTATTCGCTATTGACAGACACAACATTTATGCTATTCGACTGTGATATTCTGTTCGCTTTAGTTTCATAACTTCTCTCAAGTTTCTCCAGACTTTAGCCGTAGATTTACTGAGGTGTTGGCCAAGTATCAAACGGTGAGGCTTTTCAGAGTGTTTTTTAAAATCTATATCGCCTTCCATCAGACTGAGTGTTTTCCTGTAACAACTACTGCTTTTGGTTTCAAAAATGGGAAAGAAGTTGGAAAAAATATAAATCGGCGACTATCCGCTCTTTTATAATATATTTGTTTTTCGTGCGGAAGAGAATCTGACGTGTTTTGGCCTCCTCCAGATCAATGTTTAGAGTTTGCCCGGGCTTTAAATTTGTGGAGGAGAAAGGAAACGGACCGTTTACTCATTGCTTTAAGTAAAATTCAAACTTTCTGTAGATGCTCATTTGCTGTTTCTAAACATTTTTGGATGCTTTCTTCGCTGAAATGTTCTTTCTTTTAATTTTGTTCTTAAGAAAAAGAAAAAAAGTACAATTTACAATTTAAAAAGGTACAAAATAAAGGGAGACAAACAAGGTAAAATATACCACATTAAACTAAACCCGTAATATTGACTGGGAAAGATCCAATAATTTCACCAAATGATTATGAAAGCATGCTCATTTGTTCCCAGAACTCAGACTCATTGTTTGCTTCCATGAGGACCAAGAGAAAGCGAAGGCACTGATAAAACATAGCCGCACCTCATGTTCTATCAGTTCCTCTGCACAGAAAGAAAGGAACTTCATATAAGTGTCTAGTCGTTCTAGCGCTGGGGAACTAATTGGGGACACTGTAAACTGATCAGAAATTAACAATTAACACAAATCAAGTCTGTACATGTGTTTGTTAGAAATACAATCGAAAGAGCAATTATATGAAACATTACGTTTCTTTGGGGTCTTCAGACAAATTCCCACTTCTTCTATTCCCGTGATTTGACGTCGTTACACCAATGCGTGGGTTCTGACGAAAATAGCTTATCAAAGATCTATTCCGCCATTCTTCCTCCGACTTGCAAACCACTTTGCGAAGATTCTATCATTTCTTTAAAATTATTCAATTCTTGCAGACAGAAAACATAGTGTTCATCGGGAAATTCCAAGAAAGGTTTAGTCCAATGATGCTCTAAGTTGAAGGTTGCAATTATAAACTTGATATTTTCGTTGGTGATAACGGTGCTGGTCATGCAGTAAGCTTATCCGTCACTATCATTATTTCGATTCCAGTATGTTTCCCGAAATTTGATCCGTTCCAGTGATGTATCCCACGGGTGTATCCATTCCAAGTACACGTTCAAACCCCAAAATGGTTGAAACGGATCTAATTTAAAAGTAAAACAAAACAAATGTTGGTTTAAATTGAATAGAAAAAAATGCACTAAATCAGTCAATACAAAACGAAATTAGTTAACAAAATTTCTAGTTGCTATGATTATATTTTTAGGCTATATCTAAAGAGGAAAATAAACTTACACGAGTACTAGCATTACATTTAACGTGATAGCTTTCATTCTGAACATAAGAAGTTTACATGGAAACGTCTTCATCGATAAAACTTGCAATTTCAAAGACGTCTGACAAGGTAGTCGAAAATGGATGTGTTTTCCATTCATTTCGACATCGGATTTGCTACACCTTGTCGAATCTTTCCAATAAATTTGAGAGAATTTGGCGAGTGAAACACGCCATTCTTAATGCGGGATCTTATCATTTGAACAAACAGGGGCCAACCCGTGTTTTCTCAGAAGGGATGGCATTCCCGCAGATTTTTCGGGGGAAAATGACATCAGGAAGAACTTTCCGGAAAAGAATTGCAGAAGGGTTGAGATTAAGGCTAAAGCTACGGTAATACGAGCAACAAAAACGTCCAACTTGTCTCGCAATTAACATTGCTGCGAAACTAGTCGAAAAGCGAGGTTGCGCGTTTTACATCCCACACACAACCTGTCTCGCAACGCGTTGAAAGTTTCTGCAGCGTGTTGCAGAAAAAAGAGGTCCGTTCTACTTTCTGCAACAAAATCTCCAAAATGCTGCCCGTTTGACCACTCTAAGGCAACTTGTTTTGCAACACAATCACTTTTCTGGCGCTCTTGATTTGTCAAGAATGGTGATTAAGTCATACGTGGCTGCAGTACGTTTCCTCTGCCAAGTGGCGACCGCCATCTTTGTTTTCATAGGTTAATTAAGCTTGCGTGACCTCTTAGCTGACCAATCAGAGGCCTGAATTCAGGCAACTTTCAACAAATCTTTGTTGCCAGACTGGTTGTGAGTGGAATGTAAAACGCGCAACATCGCTTTTCGACTTGTTTCGCAGCATTGTTGCGAGACAAGCTAAGTTGGACGTTTTTGTTGCTCGTATTACCATAGCTTAAAATCGGAGAATGGCAAAATATGAGTTTTGGCATATGATTCTTCCGATTCTCCTATTCTTTAGATTCTCTTTTCACATTCGATTCTTCGGATGTTCCGATTATTTATACGATTTTTCCGACTATACCTATTTTTATTCTCCGAATCTTCCGATTATACGATTCTCCGATTGTCACGATCGTGCCTTCTAAAACAGTTACGCCCGAACGAACACAGAAATACTTGATTATTACTCGTTCTTAAAGGCCCACCTTCAACCGACAGGTTTTTCGATCGATTGTTTTTGTTATGGAAATTCGTGTTTCTTATCGCAGCGATCTAATTGGATGAATCTCGGATTCGGGTGGAATTTTCATATATGAAAATTGTTCCGAGGCACGCAATCCCTGTCGGTTGAAGGTGGGCCTTTAAAGAATTGCGCAGCAACAAACACAATAATACTTGATTATTGCATCTTAAGGTAAAATTGTAGGTAGGAATCGGAGACTTGAATCGTAAAATAGGTAAAAAACTTAGTGGCAAATCACAGAATAGTACCTTTAAATCGGTGTATACGTACTATTCTACAATTAAGCCATAATCGCACTACTCTCCGCCTATTTTGCCGTTGGTTGATCGTTTGCTTGTGGGTGTCGTGATTTTGAGTTGGTAGAGCAGTTAAATGTGGTAAGTAATAAAAAAATAATTTCAGCCCTTTTTTTTCCTTTCGGAAATCACGGTGTTCGGTGCATGCTTTGCCAAGTAAAAATCGAAACCGTGGGTTCGTTCTGTGCACGACTTCAACGCCTTCTCATTCGACAACAAAAACGGAAGCATCGTCTAAAACCGGGACGTAATAAGGAATGAACGTTCACTTTGCATAGTATATTAAACCCCAAAGACAGTTTTTCAGTGTGGCGATGCAAATCATAATCGACAACAGATCACTAAAGTTGTGATTCCTTATGGACTACAGCAATCTTTAGGGCAATTACGCGCTTTTACAAAGAGAGCGATTTTCAAATGCTCACTAGCCCGATTTTTCCCAAGTTTTGGCTTCCCAAATAACTTCATTTTACTCTAGAGTGACAAAAAAATTTTATTCTGACGTTAAAACCTATGGCTACCCGTAAATCATTTACCAAAAAGAACACGGCTAAGAATTCCTGCCGTCCATATGAAAACTGCTCGCGTATCAAATTTCAACCTACGTATCGAATTGACGTTCCATTCTTGAGCTCCGTGTATTTTGTTTAATATAAAGATCCAATAAAACACCATTCGCGTTACATCGACTTCGTTGCTATTGCTTGTACTGTGTCCACTGGATAAAATCTACCTGAATTTACGCTTTTCTACTACCCCTGAAACCTACCAAAGATACGCGCAGAAGACTTTAGGCACAAAGGAAATACCCTATTGGACAACCTTTCCGATTCCCGACACAGGAAAGAAATAAAACGGAAAATGAAATGCTACTCGTTTTTCGACTGTATTGCCATATGACAACCCAGTAAAAATATTTGGGATAAATTTAAAAATGGCTGCAATCAATCTAAGTTGCTCAGACATTCTTTACAATTGAAACTAGCATCATCTTTCATTTATTTATTTTGTTTCGCTCCTTGCGCCCAGATGAATGTTTGTCTTGAAAACACTTTGAAATATTTATGGAAACGAATCCTAGCAGTACTGATCACCGTCACAACACGACACTGGTCAACATCTCAAATCCTCTTTTTCTTGTAGAAGTGTTTCGAGCAGTGAACTTTGATGTCTAGACAAAACGAAGATCGTTATTTGAAAAATCAAACTACAAATATGCAAAGGCATGTCTTTATTAAAATATTCATTTCTCTATTCCAGCGATATTTTCCGGTATTTTTCCTCAATTTAAATTTGAACGGATGTTCTTACAACTTGAAAACGTTTCGGACTTTTACAGCACGAAAATATCCAACAGGAAGCTCACCGCATTTATTTATGCCAATCTTCGATGTTTTTTGTTTTGTTAGCAGTTTGCGTGTCTGAAGGGACAGATGTCTTTCTAATCCATACCGTAAGATTTTCTTGTTTTAGCGAGTTTTGAAAGCCCAATCACATTCAAATTTAATGATCTGTCTAGTACTTGCCTGTGATCAGATGGCTCTTATACCTCTCTTTTCTCCTCTTTAGAAAATAGGGACCTTACGATAGGACGACGGCGACAGCTACGAAAACGCCACAAAACAGTGGGCTTGATGAACAAAAACAAACGTTCTGCCCGCCCCGCACGTGCGTTTTGCATTTTGCTACATTTCCTCGCCGTCCTTGTCCCGACAACAGGGAGTTTAAGAAACGACGACGGCTACGGCAACGACAACGCCAAAAAGCAGTAATATTATTGGTTAAAAGAACCCAAAACATCGTGCTGCACGTGCGTCACGCATTTTTGAACATTTCTCTCCCGTACTCGTCAAAGTAGGCTCGATTTCCGCCGCTCACTCGAGTTCGGGTATCCTCCCCGAGAAGAGACGGCTGGACGCGTGAGCGATAGATTGTGTCTGTGACGGAAATTCAAAATATAATTTATGCGAAGTTAATAGTTGCGGGGAAATAGCATTAGACATCCCAAAAACACTGATTTTAAGAAAACAGAAATTACATAACAATGCTTAAAACGTCTGTGCGAAGTTTCCAGATGATACGAGCTTGAGTTTGTGGTTAAATGATCGATGTGAGTTTGAATTCAACCGGCGAATCATCAACGAAATCTTCGGCTGCTTTAGCTCCCAGTCGACCTCATCGGCCCCCTCGTTTTGCCAGCAATAAACTCAGCAGTACTTTCAAATGATCTTGAGGAATTTTACTTGCTCTTACATTAGCGAAGTATGAGGAGAAAATTGCAATAGCAATGGATTTGAAAACCGTATTTTGACCTTGGCGCCAACTGGAAAATCAGTGAAGTTTGCGAACTCAGGCGGTAGAAAACGACACAATTCCCATTCTCCAGCTTCTCGAACACTTTTCGTTGTCGCAATCTTGGATGTTTCCTATCTTAAAGCACTGTAAACCTCGAACAGGCCGGGTCAAAGAATACCTTCGCAGCCAAAACATATAATTTATGCCAGACGGATTTGTGCAGGCGAGTTTCTGATTGGCGGAGATTAACAATGGCTCACCTCACGCGTCCAGCCGAGATTTCGGGAGTGAGCGCTGGCTTATTTCCCGAAACAGCGGCTGGTAATCGAGCCTATCGTCAAAGCTACTACGTAAAATCACCAAATTTAAAATTTTGACGACAACGTGGACAAACTACGGTGATTCTTTCAGTCTCACTCTTTACTTCAAATCCGTCCGTACCTATCCAGTTTTAGGACACTTCGTTCATACTTAATAATATAAACAAGATGGAATAATCATGAAATACTTAGAACAGCTCAAACTTAAATTCTAAAGTGACGTTTTCGTCACCGTAGCCGTCGTGGTTTATACAATACAATACATACTTAATTGGCCGCTCCCCATAGGGGCTTTTCAGGGCCAATGACACACAACGAAACGACAAAACAGAACAACAACTGTTAATAAACCCAACTGGCTGGAGGCAAACCAGTTGACTATTTACTAGTGCGGCTGGGAAGTTGAACCAGGGACTACCAGGATCAAATTCAACGAGTGGTCAGAGCGGGTCTTGAACCCGGGATCTCCGGATCTCAAGGCAAGCGCCCTAACCACTGGGCCACACTGCCTCCTAAAACAACGTGAGCACATACGCCTTATCGTATCGGTTGCCATATTGGTAACTCTCACCCGGGAAAACTTTGAGAGTAATTAATTAGGTTTCCTGTTGTAAGTCGCGAGGGTATTCGCAAATACTCTAGGGAGCCCAAGCAAGGACAGCGGCAACATCGACGAATACGCCAATACAGAATACAACTTGACTCTGTCACAAGAATTTCGCGATTATTCCACTTTGTTCACGTTGTACAAAACGGGCGAACTAACATGTAACGGGACTTTGTACGAACGGTTTCATAGTCACTTTAAAGGTAGAAAATGAACGGTTCATTGTTTTTTGCTCATGTTGCGGCCCAAAAACAAAACTTGGTCACTCACCTTTTTATTTTGTGGAGTACGTCAAAGAAATGTACTGAATTGCGTGCTGCACGTGCAGCACGACTATTTTTCCCACTCTTTTGACCAATGATATTCTTGTTCTGTGACGGCGTCGTCATTCCTTGAACTCCCAAATACGCAGACAAGGTTCGCAAGTTTTCTCGCTACCAAATTTACAAAATTCCTTTCGTGACACTGAAAAGTTACGGTCTTAATCGACTGGTAACGTTTCTCCTAACTCCGAGTCACTATCTCCCCTGAGACATTGACAGACGGTGCCCAAGTTGCTGAAGATATGTTGAAATTAAAAAAAAAATGTCTAACTAATTCTTTGCGTGTTTGCGAGAAGTCGTTGCGGAAAGTATTGATCGAACTGAACATTGTCTACTTCTCGCAAAGATTGCGAAACTTACTGAAAACTCACGAGAATTGTCAGTTTGACACTTTGACAACTGTCAGAGAGCTTTATAATATAGCATCGCGTCTTAGGGCAAACGTCAGACAGAAATTAACGATTTTCTAAAAGTCAAACCGAAACTTGTTTGATTTGTCCTCCTTGCCTGTTGGCTACAGACACAGACAAACTGCTCAAAAGAGCTAGAGGAGTCATTTTGAATAAGAGAATTTTCATGCTTTCATCACAAGCACTACCCTGTCATTTTCCTTTTCATGAAAGGCGATGCTAAAATCTCTCAATTATCTTATCTTTTTTATTTTTTTGATTTAACAGTGCGTAACTTTCGTAGTAACTTTCATGTGCTGCAACAAACTTGCGAGATGAGGTACACAAATAATCGTCAAATGTGACGGTGCATCAATGTTCTAATGTTCTAACTTCATGGCAAAAAAAACAGGTACCTTTTGGGGAGATTCAGGTTTTATGATAAGTTCATTTCCATAGTCGGAAAATTGGAAATATGGTATTCTGCTCTCTATTATTTAAACCTGAAATATGTAGAACGCCCTCTTGTGAACATTTGGCGTGGGCGAAAAGCTAAAAAGTGGCATTAAATGCAATTGTTTTTTTCGATGGAGATCTTCTCCCTGATGGCAAACTTAAACGTCTTTGATCCCTACATCATTCTTACTCCGCTGCTTTTCGCATGAAATAATTTCAGGTGCATAGGTAGCCAAACGATTCTTTTTTTGTTATTGTGAGGGGCCGGGCTTATGAAAAATCATTCTGACGTAAAAATGATTAATGGCAATGGAAGACGGGGGAAAAGAAAGGCAAATTGCTTTTTATGTCGCAGGAAGCTTAGTTAATTTCTTACTTCCATCCCTTAAGGCAGATGTTAATTGCCCTGTTTTGTTTTTCAATTTTTCTCTCCTTTAACGAACGACGTTGAAAAAATTTACAACACAGAAGTAACAATTGTTTGACAAACACATGTCGGTGTCTGCTCAAAGATCACAAGACAAAGAACAGATTTGACGCAACGTTTATCAACACCGGCTTCTCGAACTAGTTCCTTTTAACACCCCGGTGCCATAAAATATGTTTTTCGCCTTTTTTTGTTTTTGTCTTTTTTTGGTTTTTGTTTGAAGCGGGCAATTTTCGGTTTGGTTCGTCTACCAAAACAACATTTTTCAAGAGTCTTGTTTAATTTAAAAGTTTGTGTCCATTGTATCCTTATCCCCAAAAAACTTAAATAAATAAAATAAACCTTAAAAGGTAACAATAACTAATGCTGTCTGAATGTCCGACATAAGTTGTTTTATTCCACTTAAAATCTAACATCTCGTTTCATTGTGCTAAAAAAAGACGGAATCAAAGCCGCTTTTCCATAATTAATTAATTTGACGTTTTCAAGAATTCCCTTTTGTGTACATTCGTTCAAGTCGTGAGAATTAAAAGCAAAACGACATCAACTTGTAGGACTTAACATGACTTCATATTCTTGAATGGCTTCCTAAACAGGAGGACACGAAATTATTATATTTACAATTGTATCTATGTGTCAGTAACTGGCGAGAACTTAAGCTTCAATTAAAAAAAACCTGCCACGCGACAGGTATATCTCACTTTTCCTCTTGACTCACCGACGAAAAAACATGAGCGAGGAGTTTTGATGCTTAGTCCGCTTTGTTTTGATTCGTAGCCACATCTTACCATTGCAGCTCACATAAATTCGCCCTTGCGCCAGGTCAGCAAGTCAATCAACGGGAAAACAAATTCAAGTGAGTTTAAAAGTTCTCTTTCGAGTCAACCGACAAAACTGGATAATTGTTCCCCCAAATCATTGTGCAACCAGTTCATTTTTTTGTCTCTACACTGAATACAAGTAATTCCAACTTAGAACCTGAAACTGACAACTTAAGCCAGTATCCAGTAATTTTTTCACCGTCACTTCTCCCGACTGTCTCCCGGAAAAATTAGATTGGAAATCAAGGAGAGTTTCGTTGGAACTCGTTCCTGTTTTTGTTTTTTTTTTTTTTACATTTTGATTTTGAAATTAAAGGAAAAACCCGAACTGCTTAAAAATTCTCAAGTGTAAAGCGTTATGACTTCTTTCCTCATTTGCCAGGTGTTTGAACGAAAGTGGATTCAGCTGTGTAGCCGAAGACACAACATTTAAATAGACCAATTTCGATATATTAAAATTCAGTCCTAAACAAAAGGCATCATCTCGAGGCTCTGGGGAATGAATATGAGGATTTGTATGAGTTTAATCCCCAGAGCCTTGAGATGATGTCTTTTGTTTAAGACTGAATTTTATTAATATATCGAAGTGGGCAATTGTTCCGGGTTCGCTCAGTGACAAAGGGGCCTGGACAGAGCCAAGAATTTGCATAAAGATTTGAGTTTATAAAATAAGAGGCATAAATGCTCATATTTGATCTTTGATAACGCCAGATACAGCAAAGTTTTAGATGAGTGTAGTACCGCACCTCACGTACACTGGCTTTTTTCTTTTCTTAACGAAAGATTATCGGAGATAACGAAATGTAAAGAAGCCTTAAAAAACAGGCTTAAACTGGGCTCCAATCATTATAGCTTTTTGAGTGTCGGTGCTGAACAATGCTTCACTACTTGTACCACTGCACTCTTCTGCTGTGAGAAAGAAGGTCAATCGTGAATTCATCATATACCCCGTAAGAGATAAAAAGTATGGATAAAAGTATATGAAAGTCGTTGTTTGTGCTGTTAAGTTTTTCCTTAAATGAGGGAGTTGTTGTTTATTTTTTAATAGGCTAGCTTCGAATTGTGCTGCAACAAAAGAACAGAGTCGAGATTCAGGGGAAAAATTAGCTTTTGTATTGTTCAAAAGAAAGAAACATGCAAATTATTCCCCTGAATCTCGACTCTGTTCTTTTCTTGCTAGACAATTAAAAACTAGGTTATTCTTGTGGATTCATGCCCATTTGGAGTCCGATCACGTGTAAAGGAAGTGCTTGCAGCTGCCGTGTTAGAGAATAATCTGTGTTGATACTCTGTTCCCTAAGGGAAGGTGACTTGACACGGTGGTTGATTGCATGAATGATTGTTCCTATACGGCCTGAGTGAATGCATAGTATTTTATCACGATCTCTTAAAACGCATTAGGAGATAATACTTTTAATTAGTATTTTGCCATACAACTTCTTGCTTGATTTTGCTGAGCATTTTAAGGTTGTACTAAATAACCTCCTTTACCTGGGTTGCAATGCAAACTTTGGTCCCAACTGACTCGTGCACGAGGAGCATTAATTTCATCACCTCATCGCTGCCGTTTAATCAAAGGAATATTGGGAGAAGACAGCTCGCCACGCAAAACCTTCACTCAAGGGAGGGACAGCATTCGCCTCCTTCAATGTGACCTGGGTTCGATTCCAAAACTTGGCTTCACATGTGGGTCGAGTTTGCTGGTTCTCTACTTTGCTCTGAGAGCCTGTTTTCCTCACTTTTTTGGTTTTTGAAGACCATTTTACGATTGCTTTACACCTTTATTCCAAAATGGTGGCCACTATGGTACTAGATTGTTTTATAATTACCCCTATTGCCTCGTTCTTAAACTAAAACTTCTGGTATTAAACCTTGAACGAAGCAACAAGGGCTAATTTGCAAGAAAGCAAAATAATACTAACTGGTGGCCATTTTGGAACGAGGTGTATATGTAACGTTAATTTGATTTGGTTTCTGTATACAGTGTATTCAATTACAATTAAAGCTCTCGCACTAAATACAATTGACACTTGAATTATCATTAGCTTACATGAAGGGGCCCTTATCTACTCACTGTATACGAGCAGTGAAAATTTTGAACTTTTTACCTGTTTTCTCGTCAGTATTTTTATTTTATCATTATTTCAGAACAAAACCCAATCACTGGCAACAGACTGCAATATGAAAGAATTTATCAACCAAAGTGATCAGGGAGCACTTCTTGTCAACAACGGCGGTTACTATGCCTACGGTTTCGTCATGTTCTTCATCCTGACAGTCGGTTTTATTGGAAACATTATGACACTGGTTGTGTTATACCAACATGAACATCGCAGGCGAACCATGACTCCCCTTATGCTTAACCTCGCGCTCGCGGATATTTTTATCATCGTGTTTGGGTATCCTGTGGCAATGCAAGCCAATCTACGTGGAATGCTTCTTGAGAGCTCTCACTGCAGTTGGGGAGGATTCGTAAACGGCGCAGTGGGAATTTCATCGATTTTTACTCTGACCGAAATGAGCGTCGTATCCTACTATGGACTGAAACGAGTGAACAGCAGTTCTAGACAGTCAGCTTCCCAAGTCGCCTGTTTAATGGGAGTGGCATGGATATATGGTGTTCTGTGTATGTTACCTCCGTTGCTGGGTTGGAATCGGTTCGTTCTTTCCGCTTCGAAAATAAGCTGCTGTCCAGACTGGTCAGGAAAATCTGCTTCGGATACAGCATATAACCTTTTGCTTGTTTTCTTTGGATTTTTCGGGCCTCTTACGGCAATGATAATTTGCTACTACAAAATTTATAGGTAATGATAGTGATCGTTTCTCTAGGGATGGTCCTAATTTGCTTGTACAGTGTTCCTTGTTCCTCACTTTCCCATGCTAAATGCATGCTTACTTTCCTAACCACCACTTAGCACCCTCCAAAAAATATATATTTCATAGCATCGTTCCGCAAAAGGCAGCATTTTATTAATCAAAGGAGCGGATAAATCCTCAGTCTTAATTTTTTTTTAATCTCACAGAAGTCAAATATACAAAAAATACAAAATACAGTTTATGTTTTAAGGCCTGGTTAAACTAGGAAACCATGGTTGTTGCGGAACATTGTTTCTTGTTATGTTTCCCGAGGTGGCTAAATTAGCGGGAAACAAACAAAATGTTTTGCTGCCCCGGCGGCTAAACGAGGAAACATTGTTTCCGAAAACAAATGTGCTACGCATCCGTTTAATGATAAACTGACTTCCGAAGAAGTCTGGGGAAGATGCTTACATATTTCTCGTCCCCAGGGCTACACGCAGTGCATGTAAATGTATTAAAACATGGCATTCAACCAGCAAAAAGCCAAAAAAATAGCTACTTTGGGTATGATAATAACTTGTTTGGACGACCAAGGTGAAGGAATCCGAACGAAAGGCCCAGATAGAGATTGGCTGAGATGAAGAGCGGACAGAGGGTCCTATACAACAATTATTACTGAGCGAGCAGCACTGGAACCTAGTCAACATTGTTTTCATCGTAGCTAAACTGGGAAACATATGTTCTGACGGTCAGTGTAAAACGCAGACTGCAGACTGCAGACCGGGGGTAAAATGCAGACTGAGGGTAAAATGCAGACTGCAGACTGCAGACCAGGGGTAAAATGCAGACTGCGGATAAAATAAAATAATAATGAAAAACGAGTTATAAGGATAAAAGCCAACACAACACAATCGCTGTTTTGCCCTACCGCATGTTATAAATCCGGATTTTCATCGAACTCTGGAAGAATTGAAGCTGTT